>CM041779.1:41635675-42091376 GCA_023374045.1 Limonium bicolor | reverse complement strand
GGTCGAGCTCCGAGCAGATCATCGCACAATTCTCCTCAACCTCGGTGCATACTACCAGTCCCTAGGAGTCCGTCTACAGGCAATACAAATAGCAAAGCTATGTCTTTCTAGTGTGATTGTAGTCTCCCCCTATGACATATGAAACGTGTACGTCTCTCTACGCCACCTATCTACCACTGTTGTAATCAGATGTCAATCCAACAAAATGAACGTCAAACTAGCAACACCAAAAAACTAGATACCTCCAAATACGGTCGCATCCTAACATCGTACAGCACGTGTGCATTGTATCCATTTCCTTCACATAGTCATGATCTATGACACCTATGATATCTAAGAATAGAGCCTAGCGGTGGATCGGGATCCATGGATGGCTGGATATTTACTAATAAGTATTTAAAAATATTATGGGTGTTTTTTATATTAGGATAGCTTTTAAATTTTATAATACTATTCCTAATTCTAAATAAAATACATGCTAATATATGACATGTACAACCATTTATTACATAATGACAAGCAAAATATATAACAAACCTTACATTTTATATCCTACTGATAACTAAAAAAATAAAAAAAATATTTATCATAACCAGATAGTTAAAAATATAAACCTAGCATTTAAACATCCTCAATTACCAACATTCAAACACTAAATAATTCACGTTACATAATAAACCCAACAACATTTACATGCACAACCCCTAATTTTTAGTAAAATCCCTTAATATTTACCTAGGTTAGAAGTTTACCTCAGAGACAACAATGTAGAGCGGGAAGGTTGAGTCTAAACCACGTACGGCGGCGGCGACTCCAACTGCAGCGCTCTTCAGTGGCGGCTGCGAGCTCCGGTGACGTAATGACGGTGGGAAGAGCTGAGTGGAGTCACTGGAAAGAAAAGAGAGGATTGGGGAAGATGGGGATCGAAGAAGAAAGGAAGAGGTGGGGAAATGAAGGGAAAATAATTTAAGTGGTATTAGAATACGTGAAATCATTTCTTGAGAAAACGATTTTGTTTTCTAAAGAAGTCATCTTTCAAGAAGACGATTCAACTAGTTATAGAGTCGCATTCTTTCTTACCACAAATCATCTTTTTAAAAGACGAGATCTTAAATCGTTTTACGAAAAGACAATATTTGTGTTGTCCCGTGTGGTGACTTAGATAATGATGTGGCACTCGAGATAATTGTAGTCGTCTCTTTAACTCCTGGAAATAATGAAATCGTCTCTTGGAGAGAAGACTTCTCCCGAGAGTGTTATTTTAAGAATTAGTTTTGAAGCGAGGCTAATAGAAAGATTGGTTTTATAAAAGAAGATTATTTTGGATTTTTCTTTCTTTGGTTCTAAACGAATAAAGGATCTGGTTTTTTTCAAGATACTTGTGATATATTTATATCGTTTTAGTGTGTTCATGACTTGGTCACTAATTTTTATAAAATTTGAAAACTTTTCTGAAGGGATATGTTATTATTTCTAGTCATACACCAACCCTTCTGGAGGGATAGATTATTATTTGAAACTGATTTTTTGGATACGCATATATATCTGTTTATAAACAAATTAATCCAATATAAGATGAGATAGTTAAAATATTATACAACTACCTCGTAATAAATTTTGTTTATAAATTGATATGCTTATATATAGTATTTAATCATTATATAACCGTAACTGCAAATATTTTAATGAAGAAGAAGATTCATAGATAGTCAAAGAACGTTAAAAAAATGAGAAGATAAAAAATATAATTTGTTTGAAATTTTGTGTATGTTTAATATTCAAGAATTGTTAATGTTGTTTCAGTTTTATATATATTTTAGTTATTTTTTAATAATATAATTAATTTTAAAATATTTTTGAATTTTTTATATTTTTGTAGAATTTTAATTCCCTGAATAAAAAAGTGACATATTGTAACATGATCTGCAATGTCTCGGGTAAAATAGTCATTGTTCAAGATCATTTCACAGATTAGGAAAATATTGTGAATTTTGAAACATTATAAGGTATATAGAAAACGAGTTTAGAAATCAGGGTATATTATGAATTATGAAACTTCTTTTGAAATCAGAAAAATTCACAATATACCTCTAAAAATTTTCGTAATTCACAACGTACCCCCTTTTCAAAACATGGTCACACAATACCCCTAAAAAGTTTCAAATTCACAAAATACCCATAATTCGTGGAATGACCTTAAATGATGACTCTTATACCACTTATTGCAGGTCATATTTCAAGTTCACAATATGCCCTTTTTTATTCAGAAGGATTATTTGAAATTTTACAAAAACAAGACTATATATATTTAGCTAATTAATGGATTGCCACTAAAAAAAAGTTACAAAATTCTAAAACGTATATAAAAATAAATGAAAAAATTATATTGTTTATAAAATAAGTAAATTTTAAAAAATTGAATTAAAAAATAATTAAAAAACTAGGAAAAAATTAGAATTTTTAAAACAAAATGGCAACAAATAAAAATTAAATTAAAAAGTTTCAAAAAATTTATAATCATAAAATACCATAAAAATAAATATTTCTTAGAGCACTTTTTAAATTATGAAGTACCATAAGATGGAATATAGAGTTGAAAGACGTAATTTATATTCTACTAAGTTAAATTATATCTTCAAAATAAATAATATTTAAATGTTCTATGTATTATGTCTTTAAAAATGTATTCTATTTCGTAGAAAACTTTATGACATATTTATTATATTCGTAATTAGTAATTGTCATTTATAATATGACACTAAAAAGCGGAAAATATCATCTAATAAAATATAAATTACATCTTTAAAATATGTATTCTATTTTATGATACCTAATAATTGAAAAAAATCTAAGAAATATTTAGTTTGTATAATATTTTATGATATTCAATAGTTTTTTCAAAACATTTAAATTTTAATAACTTTTTAAATATTTTTTAATTATTAATTAAAAGATGCTATATTTTAATTTTTGAAAAATGTTCTTTTGCAATATTTTTTAATCGTTTTTGGAAATTTTAGATTTTTTTAAATTTCATATAGTCTTTTAGAATTTCGTAACTTTCTTTTAGTAGCGTTTCATGAATTAGCCAAAAATATAGTGACATTTAATGAAAATTTCCAACATTTTTATTGTAAAATTTCATAAAATGCTCCCGAAAAACTTAGAGACATATTGTGAACTTGAAACATGACCTAAAATTTCAGGGGTAAAATAGTCATTATTTAAGGTCATTCCACTGATTAGGGGTATTTTGGGAATTTTGATACTTTTTAGGGGTATCATATTACCATGTTTAGAAAATAGGTATAGTGTGAATTATGAATTTTGTATGGGTGTATTGTGAATTACGAGAGTTTTTAGGGGTATTTTTGTGAATTTTCCTTTAAAAAAACAAAATTCACTTGTAAGTTGAATGCATCCATAATAATAAAAGAAAATGTCAAATAAAAAAATCCGAGTTTTCTATTTCTTATTTCCCTGTATTTTTTTAAGGAAAACATGTTATATTCATTACGCACATAAATTACATATCCATGATGGAACATTGTCCAACCAAAACCATCTTCCTTAGACCGGCGCCCCATATTAGCTAGCATATGAGCAATTACATTTGCATCTCGTGGAACATAATCACAACTTACAAGATCTAAATGAGATAAACTAGTCAAAATTCAGCTAACAAATCCCCATCATCCCATACAATTCCTCCCTGCCCATGAACATAGTTAACTAAAGTTAGCCAGTCATTATGGAAATTAACTTTCGTACAGCCTAATCTAGTCATACAATCCAACCCAAACAACAAACTCAAAACCTTCACCAATGCCACTGTGTAGTTGCCAATACCATATTGAAAAGATATATCATTGTGTCATATCTAATGTCAGTGGTTTGATCGTATGGAATTGTTTCCAACTCATCTCTATCTATTCCTAGTAAGTATCTATTCTATTGGTTGGTTTTATTAATTATGATCTTTAAGGAATAAAAGTTCAGTATATGGGAATTGGAATTCCTAAAATATTGCATTTAATATTCCATGATATCCCTTACCACATGATTTAATTTTTTGAATATATTATTACAATGTTGACAATAATATGCAATCTAATATGATTTTCATGCAATTTTGTTATATTATTCTTTTTATTGATAATAGTGGTTAAAATGTAATTTCAACATGCAATGATAAACATGATGACCCAGTTTAATATTTTCTAACAAAATTGATTCATGTAAAATATTGGTGAAAATTGTTTCTAAAAGTTTAATATTATTTTCATACCAGAACATAGTTACCTTTTGCGTAAAATTATGGTTTAAAACTATTTATAAGCTTAAAATTTTATTATTCTATTTAAATTTATTAATGAGATAAGTTGATCTTGGCAATTTTATTACTGTTTTCTTATTTATAATTTTCTTTTTCATTTTTTGTCACAAAACAGGGCCAAAGGCCTTCATATTAACTCGGAAACACATTGTTATCTTCAGCTAGTTGAAACAAAATACAATGTGGGGGTAGAATAACTCTCTAAACCCAGCATCCCACTTCAATCCTAGTTTAGCTAAGCTATCAGCAGCTTTATTACACAATCTAGGTGAGTTCATGATAGTGTACTCAATGATCAATCCCAAAGCTTCCTTACATTTGAATATAAGCGGCTTACAAGGGTGATAAAAAGGACAACGTTCCACTAATTCCACTACTAGTTTATAGTTAGTGCAAAACACTACTTTACTAAGACCTCTATGCTTGATAGTTTGAGCAGCATACAATAGAGCCATGATTTCCGAGTGCAGAGCATCTTTGTTCTCGAATACAACAACAAAACCAGTCACCCAGCATCCTTGGTGGTCTCTACATACACCAGCTGCTGCTGCATTACCAAGGAGCATATTATAAGAACCATCAATATTGAACATTAACCAACAAAAATCAGGGGTATCTAGGATTTCACTTCCCTGAAATCAGCAATGTCCAGCTCTCGGTTGCTATACCAGGATTCTACATTTGCCTTAAAAGCTCACACCCTCATGTTCCGAGCTATCGCTTTCACCACAGATCTGAATTTCAAAAACATCTTGTTCTCTGCCCTGCAAACTTTTGCATTTCTTCAATACCAAAGTATATGACAAATAATAGGAAACAAAACTTTCAATTTATCATGCATTTAGTAGTGACCATTTTTACCAGTATATGAATGCAACCAATCAAATAATTGGAAACTATAAAACTCATGTCTGCACCTAGCAGCAATTAACCTATTCCAGATGCGTATTCCAATGAGACAGTCACACAATATGTGGAGGATAGTCTCATCCTGGCCACAATAATGACATGCACTTACCTTGGTAAATCCTAACTGCACGCGTCTACAATTGGTCATAAGTTTTCCAAGGCCAACTCTCCACATAAAGATCTTGATTCTTTCCTGTGTTTTAAGCCTTCAGATTCTAGAGAACAACTCAAGAAGTTTGCAATTAGAATTAGAAAAAGGCTCATTCTCAGTCAACATCTTATATGCTGATTTAACACTGTAATCCCCATTAGACTCTAATTTCAAGTTAGAAAGTAAGGGACACCATCAGGGAACACCTCAAATTTCATAAGGGTATCACGAAAATCAGAGGGTAAAAATTCAGCTAGTCTCTCCCAGTTCCATCCCCTAGTTTGATCCCAGTAAGAAACCACGTTATCATTCAATAACTCTAGAGGGATCTCCTTAATAGAGATCGAGGTCAAATTATGAGGTATTGCCCAGAAATCCAGCCAAAACTTGCCGTTTTACCATTGCCCATAACCCATCGAGCACCGTGCTCGATCACATCTGAACACTTTTGGATGTTCATCCAGTTCGACGAACATCTAGTCGTAGCGAGGTTCTGGTACTTCTTCAGTATGACTCTTTGATATAAGCTCGCAGGCTTACTGATCAAATTCCAAACTACTTTTCCAAAACAGATTCGGTTTACTTCTCTCATTCTTCGCAACCCTAGTTCGCCATTATCTTTAGAGCGACATAGTACATCCTAGCCTATATCATGGAATTTCCTACCCTCTGACTCATGACTCCATATGAAGTCTCTACATAACTTATCAATTTTATCACAAATAGCCTTAGGGATTAATTGGCATTGCACGTTATGGACAGGAATTGAGGATACTGCACTCCGAACCAAACACACTCTACCCACCATGGACAAGGTATTTCTCTTCCAACCTGCCAGCCTATCTGTAATCTTGGATACAATCAAACTATGATCATGAGATGACCCTCTACCCTGCTTAATATGTACTCCCAAGTATTTCCCAAACTTCCTAGTTGTAGGCATACCAGATTCCTCCTTGATCATTAATGCCCTTTCTGCACTAATATTTTTTGATAATAAGATGGAATATTTTTCAAAGCTAACAATTTGACGTGAAATGCTACAAAACTCCTCAATACATTCACACATAACCTTAACTTGCCTATGACTAGCAACACCAAACAACACCAAATCTTCAGCAAAGAAAACATGGGAGATAACATTATCTTTCTTACCAATGAACATAGGTTTCCCAATATTTAACTCAACCTGCAAATAATCTGAGAAATCCGCTCCATACAGAAGACAAAAATATAAGGAGATAGAGGGTTAAACCTGGCAAAATGTGTTCAACCCGCCAACCCAACCCAAAACCAACCCGTTTATAACGGATTGGGTTGAGTTTTTCAACCCGATTATTAAATGGGTTGGGTTAGGATTAACTTAAATATAAATGGGTTGGGTTAGGGTTGTATTTTTCAATCCGTGAAGCCGTGAATCTGTTTAATTTTGTATATTCATAAATTTATATATAATTATTTATCTTGCTTCAAGATTTCTTTTTCCGTTTACGGTTGATTGTGTCGTTATTAGTATTTGCTATATTTGGAGTTCAGTGGTTGTTATTGGACGAAAGATATTTTTAGATTTGGATAGATACCAGTATGCATCGATATTGAAGTTTTGTAGTTGTACTAGAGCAGATCACTTTTGTTGTATATGTATCCAGCATGCTAATTTCTTCCTTTTCAGAATGCTTGTTTTACTATTAAATACTTGTTGTTATATAATTTTTTACGATGATGTTTTTTACTTTACTAGGTTGATCTGCGGATTGATATGTGGGTTGATGGATTGGGTTAGGATTGAGAATCTTAATCCAATTAATTAATGGGTTGGGTTTGGATTCATAACTTTTAAATGGGTTGGGTTATGATTGACTCTAACCCGACCCACCAATTTGATTTGCCAGGTCTATAGAGGGTCCCCTGACGGACACCCCTACCTGCTAAAAAGGAATCGGACAGATTTCCATTCCAGCTTACTTGGAATGAAACTGAAGTAATGCAATGAATGATAAGGTTCTTGAATCATCAGGAATGCCCAGGCAATTAAGTGTATCAATAATAAAATCCCAAGCCTGAAACAAACCTCAAGAGAAAACCTTTATTGAAACAAAGTGATACACAACGTGGAATCTGTAACGAGAGTGGAAGAGAGCACGCACAGAGAAAGGGAAACCAGAGAAGAGAGATAGCCACACAGGGCGAGAGAGAACCGGGAAAGAAGAAGAAGAAGAATCGGGGGAAAAAGGAGCTAACCCTTTCACTGTCTGAACCTATAGATATAATAAGTTAGAAGTGTTTTCTTAACACCAGAAACGGTGTCGTATAACACTTAACCCTAACACCCCCCCTCAAAACTAACAATCTCATTGTGCAGTTTTGTAACAGAGGCTAACTACATTCCTTAAGCAGAAACGTGAACATCCTGTATGCCAAGCTGCTTCAATATCACTGGGTACGAACTCCCTGGAAACACCTTGGTTAAAACGTCAGCCAACTGGTGATTAGAAGGGACAAACTCAACCCGAACAAGCCCTTCCATCATCTTCTGCCTCACGAAGTGGCAATCAACTTCGATATGCTTCGTCCTCTCATGGAAAACAGGATTCCTTGCAATATGGACTGCTGCTTGACTATCTGATTTAACCGGGATAGGTAAAATCTCCTCCACACCCAGTTCACTTAGCAGCCGCGTTAGCCAACTGATTTCTGCTACAACCTGTCTAAGGGACCTGTATTCTGCCTCTGCAGAAGAAAGAGCCACATTAGTCTGTTTCTTAGATTTCCAAGAGAGTGCACTACCTCCTAATTCAATAAAGAAACCACTAATGGATCTCCTTGTATTGGGGCATCCAGCCCAATCGGCATCACAAAAGGCTCTCAGTTTAAAATTATCAGAAGCATTAAACAAAAGGCCATAATTCAAGGTTCCTTTGACATATCTTAAAGCATGCAAAGCTGACTTCATATGCAATTCAGTAGGTTTCTGCAGAAACTGACTTAAGAGTTGGATGTAAAAGATAAATCTGGCCTACTATGAGTCAGAAAGTTAAGTTTTCCTATTAATCTTCGGTAAACAACAGGATCCTCTAAAGGCTTACCTTCATCTAACAACAGTTTTGTGTTTAATTCTAATGGACCTGCTGTTTTTCTCAACTTATCAGCCCCAAATTCATGAAGAAGTTGATCACAAAAATTTCTCTGCATTACCACCATACCCTCTTCTGTTCTGTAAAACTCCATTCCAAGAAATCTTCCTAGACTGCCTATGTCTTTGATTCTGAATTTCTTATCTAATGAAGTTTTAACATGCAGAATCATGTTTTGATCATTTCCTTAAGCAAAATATCATCAACATAGACTGCCAAGATTGTTATTTTGCCTTTATCCTTTCTTGTAAACAGAGAGTAATCATTAAAGGATTGTTTAAATCCTAAAGTACCAAGAAAACTACTTAACTTCTCATGCCATTGCCTAGACGCCTGTTTCAGCCCATATAAAGATTTCTGCAGTCTACATACTTTGTTTTTGCTATCTGTTTTGTAACCTAAAGGCAATTCCATATAAACCTCTTCATGCAAGTCCCCATGCAAGAAGGCATTGTTTATATCTAATTGACTTATGTCCCAATTTCTTTTGACAGCAAGGATTATGATGGCCCTAATGGTGGTAAACTTGACCACAGGTGAGAAGGTTTCTAGATAGTCTATCCCATGTTTCTGGTTGTACCCCTTGGCAACCAATCTTGCCTTATACCTTTCTAAAGTCCCATCTGTTTTATACTTAATTTGTAAACCCACTTCGAACCTATGGGCCTTTTTCCTTTAGGACAGTCAACTATCACCCAAGTCTTATTCCTTTCTAATGCCTCTATCTCTTCTGTCATAGCATTTATCCAGTTTGCATCATCAGCAGCCTCATAATAATCCTGTGGTTCAATTTGACTTCCTAGTCTAGCAGAGTATGAATGAGCATCAAACAAGCTATGGTCAGATTCTGTTTTCCCTTGTATCCTATCAGTTGTAGATGACAGAATCAAGGTTTGTTTGGGATGAGATGCATATGTATTACAAATATGATCATCAGCATGTTGGCATGCTTGATTTGCTGAAAGTCGATAGCAAGAAGAGAAGTGAAAGGGTCAGAGTACTCCCCTTGTTTCTGTTGGGTTACACTTCCCAGATGGTAGTCCTCAAAGTGTCTCGGTGTCTGCCTTTCTCTTGTTGATCTCCTTAGCTGCATGCATGATTTCTCCTGGTGGATTGATGTTCTCAGCACTGTCAATCTCTTCTTGTTGATCTTCTGTCCCTTCATTGTTCTGATTCAAAGTGACTTCAGGTGTGCTTTCTTCACTGTCAAGATTATCAGCTTGGGACAACTCATAAGAAGGGTTAGTTTGACAGTAATTATCATCATCATCAATGGAGTGAAAAGTAAATGGAGTGTCATTTGAGGGTTCGGTTCTGCTATTTGTTGTTTTTTCATGGCAAAAATCTATCCTTTCATTGGTGCTATAGGGGTAAATGTTTTCATAAAAATGTACATCCCTGTTAATAATAACCCTTTTATTATCAAGATCAAACAACTTATATCCTTTCTTGTCTGCTGGGTAGCCAATGAAAACACATCTTACAGCCTTTGGAGAAAACTTGTTGTTTAAAGGGGCATTGTTGTGAGCAAAAGCAAGACAACCAAAACATCTTAGATTATGATAATCAGGCAGTTTTCCATACAAGATATTAAAGGGACTCTTTCCTTTTAAAACATCCAATGGCATTCTGTTTATCAGATAGACAGCAGTTAAGACACTTTCTCCCCAATATTCTATTGGTAAACCTGAATGGAACATCAGTCCCCTTGCTGTTTCAAGAATGTGTCTATGTTTTCTTTCTACAACACCATTTTGATGTGGTGTATGGGGACAAGTTGTTTGGTGTCTAATTCCTTTCCCTTTAAGATACTCTATCCCTTGCTTGGAACTACCTAATTCATATGCATTATCGGTTCTAATGGTTTTAACTTTCTTTCCAAACTGAACTTCAACCATTTCTATGAATTGTTTTATTACATTGAAACAGTCTGATTTGTTCATAATTAGGTGTATCCAAGTGGCTCTTGACACATCATCAACAAAGGTGAGAAAGTATTGATAATTATCGTGGGTCTTAGTTGCATAGGGACCCCATAAATCAATGTGCACAATCTCAAAAATTTCACTAGTTTTGATTGTGCTTTTAGGAAAAGGGATTCTTGTACTCTTTGCTTTACAGCAGGACTCACAAAGAAACTGTCTATTAGCTAAATTTCTTTCAAACAGATGCATTTTCTTCAGTTTGGCTATGGGCAAATGCCCTAGCCTATGATGCCAGAGGCTAACAATGTCTTTACAATCAAAAGAATCTATTATTCTCCTAGTGCTAGAAACAACTGTTGAAGTAGCAACTTGGAAATCATTCTCATTGCAAGCAAAATTTTCATTCAGAAAATAAAGGCCTCCTGCCATGTTCCCAATTTCATACTCAAGCTGAGATTCACATTCCTGAAAGACACAGCAACTTTTATCAAAACAGAACTTCCCTGAAAGTTGTTCAGACAATTTGCTAACAGAAATTAAATTAAATCTGAAACTGGGAACAAAAAGGACATTCATTAGGGTTAATGCCTGATTAATTTTAACACTACCCATGATTTTGACTTCTTGGGGATGGCCGTCTGGCATGCCTATAGTGTGGGCTCTACTAAGAGGTTTGTATTCTAAGAACTTCCCTAGGTCACAACACATATGCTCTGTGGCCCCACTATCTAAGATCCACTTGTCTTTTAAATATGTTTGACCTTTACTAGTACTCATGGAATGGATAACATGGTTTTTAACAGCTGGAACTAACCTAGGCTCATGCAATATTGTCTCATGCTCACGGTCTTTAACAAAAAGGTCTTTCTGATTCCTAAAACCTTTGCAAGTATTATGTACAGCAGAGCATGTATCTAGTTTCAGGCTGCTATCACCAAGATGCACAACATCATAGACAGTAGAGCATGTTATAGCATTATGTGTGGCAAAACATGGTTTCTGTTTCTGAGATTTAGCAAAAACAGAAGCATTATCACAAAGAATCGGGCATGCTCTATGTTTCATGTTTATTTCATTTGTACTAGTAAAAGTTGTAGACTTAGGATTAGAAGAAGTACCGACAAAACCGCAGGTCACACTTCCCTGGTCATTGGCTCCAGATTGGTTCTTTGCATACTGGGATAACAGCTGGTTGACTTGCTCCAGAGTGAAAAACGTCTGGTTTCCTTGCTGGGCAGTGGCTTCCACATTGGCAGCTGTAGCTCCCTTTCCTTTCTTCCAGGTTGGAGGAAAGCCATGCAACTGGTAACACCTCTCTATTGTGTGTCCTTTCTTCTCGCAATGGGAGCAGAAGAGGGTATTGCGTCTTCCTCCTTTGTCTGTGGTCCTTTTCCTCCCTTCTTGTAAGAGTCGACAGCAAAGGATAGGACAGCTTCTCCTTTTCCAGATGCGGATGCGCACACATTCTTTTGGCGCTCTTCACTTACAAGAAGAGAATAGACTTGCTCAATAGAAGGCAGTGGACTCATCAACAGGATATTACCTCTTACCACCGAAAACTTATCAGAAAGCCCCATCAAGAATTGCACAATTCTTTGTCTTCTGAAAATCTCCTTATAACCAGTGGTGGCCTCACAACTGCAGACCGGTGCTTCTTCCGTAGAGTCCAACTCATCCCAAAGCCTTTTAATCCGGGTATAATAGGCCCTAATCGTATCTTCCTCCTGCTTGGTTTCGGTTAACCTCTGATGGAGAGAATAAATTTGAACCGCGTTTGATTCTTCGAAGCGCCCCGATAGTTCTTCCCAAATTTTGGCCGCAGTCTTGCAGTAAAGAACCGTGTCGGCTATGTCTTTGGGCAAGCCATTGAGTATCCAGGATGACCATGGAATTACTCCTATCCCACGCTCTTCCCTTCGCAGCGGAATCTGTGGGTCGCGGTAGGGTTCCCTCGACATAGCACAATTTATTCTTTGCCGACAAAGCGATAGACATCGCTTGTTTCCACGACCTAAATCCTACTCCTTCGAACTTTGGCGTCAAAAGAGTTCCTGGGCTCTCCGAATTAGCCAAGAAAAGGGGATCCGAATTATCGGCCGCTCCACTGATCTCCTTGCCTTGTCCAGGGTTTTTCTCGTTCCCATCTGTCTCGATTCCCACTTGTTTTTCTTTATGAACTTCGTCTCCCGACATCCTTGATTAACTGGATCAAACGATTCTTGGTTGAAACGGGATTGACTGGTCTGATTCTTGAGTAGCGACTGAGACTTACGAAGCCTGCTCTGATACCATGAAACAAACCTCAAGAGAAAACCTTTATTGAAACAAAGTGATACACAACGTGGAATCTGTAACGAGAGTGGAAGAGAGCATGCACAGAGAAAGGGAAACCAGAGAAGAGAGATAGCCACACAGGGCGAGAGAGAACCGGGAAAGAAGAAGAAGAAGAATCGGGGGAAAAAGGAGATAACCCTCTCACTGTCTGAACTTATAGATATAATAAGTTAGAAGTGTTTTCTTAACACCAGAAACGGTGTCGTATAACACTTAACCCTAACAAAGCCAAACAATCGTACGCTTTAGCAAGGTCGATTTTCATCGCAATAAAACCTTCCCTATACTTAGGATCCATGCAATAAACTGCCTCCTGGACAAGAATGATACTATCAATGATGCTCATACCAGGGACAAAACTAGTTTGATTCTCTGAAATCCAATTGTTCATAAAGGGCTTTAGCCTATTAACAATGGCTTTTGCTAGGATTTTGTACTGAACATTGCATAGGGAAATAGGCCGAAACTGCTTAACCTTAGTAGGAATTTCAACCTTTGGAATCACAGTAATAATTGTCTCATTGAGCTTTAAGTCAAAATGCTGAGACGAGAAGGCATTCCTAACAAAACTGAGAACATTAAGAGCTACTAGGTTCCAAAAGTGCTGAAAGAAACCAGCTAGGAAACCATCTTTCCCAGGAGCACTGAAAGCCCACATGCTTTTCAAATTATAACGAATTTCAGTTAAACTAACCTGCCTGCTCAGAGAAACACAATCTTCTTTATCTAGCATTTTAAAATTATGGCCCTCTAGCACAAAGGGAAAACAGTTTTACCTATTGAAGTGAAGACTGAAGTGATTTTTCAATAGTAAACCTAGATTCTGATCCCCAGTTACCCATGAACCATTAAGACCTAAAAGCTTATGAATTATGTTCCTAATCATTCTAATGGTGGCCTTAGAATGAAAATATGCAGTGTTTTTATCCCACAATGAGATCCATTTATCCCTAGATTTTTGGAACCACAAAGACTCATCTCTGAGTTGCCACAACTCCAACTCTTGTCGCAATTTACTCTCCAAGCCTCTTAAATGCTCACCTTTACCTATATCAACATCCCTCTGTATACCTTTTAAGTGAGCCAAAATTTGTTTCTTATTTAAAATTATATGTTAAAAAACGTTCATGTTTCAATCCCTTGAGTGAATGCTTAGACCATCAACAACCTTTTCCAAGTCAGAATCTTTACTCCAGTTCTGGGCCACTGTATGCCTACATTATGGATGGGAAAGCCCAACCGCTAAAAACTTAAAAGGCTTATCTCTCTACCTATTAACAGAAGCAGGCCTAAGAGTTATTAAGCATAAAGGGCTATGGTCAGAAGCTGTCATAGGCATAACTTCAAACTTCGCATTAGGAAAAAGCATCCTCCACTTAACATTGGCAAGACCCCAATCTAAACAAGCACAATGATTCCCATTAGACCATGTGAACCCATTACCGAACATCCTAATATCAACCAAACTAAGCTCATGGAACCAATCAGAAAATCACTATCTATGCCAAAATTCTTACCAGCAGATTTATTTATATCCAACGGATGTAAGGTAGCATTAAAATCACCGCCAACTAACCAGCACGACTCAGAGGAAATATTAAGCATTTTTAATTGGTCCCACAAAAGCTTTCTCAAATTCACACTTAGTCTAGAATAAGCAGTAGTAAAGTAGAAAATTGTTTTCTCCCCTACGATCTCATAATGAATGAACTGCAAATCAGGACAGATAACACGAACTTTGACATCTTTCCTTCACAACAGCCAAATGCCACCACTGTAACCTTGCGCCTCAACTCTAAACACTCTGTCATAACCCAACTTATAGCAAACAAGATCAGTAGAGACACCACTTGTGCGAGGCTCAAACAAGGCCACAATATCAGGGTTTACCAAACGAGAAATATCCTTAAATGAACGATGAAACTAGGTTTTAGGGCTCCCCTTACATTCCAAAGCAAAATTATGTTTACCATGGCAACAATAACTTACAGAGGGAAATCAATTTCACGTACCTCGCCATCTAGGATGATCCTTATATGGTAGCTCTCCCTGTCGAAGAATCAGAACATTATTATCTGATGGTTCCACCCTCAGGTTATGATCATCTGTAATCTCCATCGGATTATGCCCTCCTTCGATTTGCGGCTCTCTACTCTATCGATTCCCACCACCCGAATCACTCAATCGATTTCTACGGGCATAAGTGTCTACCTTATTACCCAGGGGTTTAGCACCACCTGTAGTCACTGAAGGTGCCTGTTGTTTGACAATATTATTGCCTAGATCGACGGGAAGCACCTCACCCTTTTTTGAGTCGGAGTTAGGGTTTCGACCAGAGACATTAGGCTTATGAGAGAGTCTAGCAATGTTTCGTTTCTTGGGAACCATCCATTCTCCGTAGTCCTTATTGACATTATCTAGATCCTTTTTATTATTCTCCTGGTGAAATACCCCTAAATTTGAAAATCAATATATTATAAAGTTTACATTTATATTTTATAGATTACAAGTGTATTATATAGTTTATAAGTATGTTATATTATTTACAAGCACATTATATAGTATTTAATGAAGGTGGTTTATATTAATAATTAATCCGTTTTGAAAATAAGTCGGTTATGATTTTGATGTCATAATATGATCCATGTGTATTTTCTATTAGTTTAGTGTATTAATCTTTTGATTTTATTACAGACACTTAATAAGTTAGTTTTACCATATGTCGGTGACATCTTTTGATATTTTCTGAAATACCCCTAAATTTTAAATACATTTATTTTCTAGTTTACAAATATATTATATAGTTTGTGAGCATATTATACAAGATTTAATAAAGACAATGTGTTTAATAAAATAATCTGTTTTAAAACTATGGTAGTCATGATTTTATCTTCGTATAATGATCCTTGTATTTCTCTAGCTAACTTGGTATATTTATTAATTAAAAATGGAGTAATAATAATAATGATATGATTTAAAGAGTAATGTTGATTTAAAATACATCTTTTATATAGTTTATGAGTATATTAGTTCACGAGCATAATATATAGTTTATGGTATTATACTATAATTTACGAGCGTACTATATAATAAAGATAATTCGTGTTAATAAAATAACATGTTTTAAAAGTAAATCGGTTGTGATTTTTAATGTCATAACAATGATCCTTGTGTATATCTAATTATTTAGCATATTTATTTGTTTATAATGGAGTTATAATAATTATAATGTTACGATTTAAATACTACTACAATTGAACTATACTAAATAAGTTAGTTTTAATCCATCGGTTTCATCCTTTGAGTTTTTCTGATTTTATTAATGAACTAGTTCTAACTATTCATATTTCTTACTTTAATCAGTAAACCATCTTTACCCTTTGATATTTCCTACTTTACTAATGAATGAATTTTACCTTTCATATTTCCTAACCCTTTGTTTTCCTTAATTTAACTAAACAATTTAATTCACTTTAGTGATCATTGGTTGGTATTCTTTCTCTCTTGGGTTTCCCTCCGCTTTTCTTTAAATACCAGTCATCCATCCCTTCCAATGCATCATCTCTCACAATCAGCTCTCGCCAATCTCTCTTTCTCCTCTCACAACTAGACAAAAAAATAATTGTCTATGCATTCTTCTCTCCAACCAGACCGAAGAGGACACATATAAGCTTTGAATTTGAGAGTGATGAGCAATAATTGAGTTCATGTTTGATTATGCAAATCGTTTCTAGATTTCAGGTAAGTTACTGCGTTCACTAGCTTTGTATTAACTGCGTAAAATAAATCTTTTGTGGTGATTATGATTGTTATCTGTGTGTGACTATTATTTTTGGGAGCGAAATGGTTATGATAATGATTACTAGAAATATTTAAGTTGTGGTTTATTATTTGGTGAACAAATGGAGATTATTTTTAGAGGAAAGATTGATGAGAAGATGTTAATGATATGATTATGTGAGATTGCAGTTATTTTGGTCACCATTGTTGAGGCATGATTGAATTTTGGTGGTATATGTGGAAATTAAAGAGATTATAAAGTGAATAATATCAATGAACAAAGGAATTATAAGGAAGATTATATCATGATACATGTGGGTCGTATTAGGACACATGGATAAGATGATATATGCGGGCCGCACTAGGACGCATAAGTTTGAGATACTGTGGGCCGCACTAGGACACAGTTAGCCCTAGATCAACTCCGTAGTCTTTTGAACTATTGGGGGGTGTGCACACTTAAGGATTAAAGTGGCGAGGTTGGATTCCCGGCTGTGTGTTGGGGTCCGGGTTACAGCTGCGTGTTGTACCCAAATGTAAGAGATGTTTTTTTGTCCTGGCTGCGCGTTGGGACAAGGAAGATAACTTAATTAATCTGGATATCCATTCTTGAGTTATTGAGGAAGAAAATGTGAAATATTATACAAAGTTTGCTTTATGCTTATGCGATGATTGTATGTTGGTGCATTACAATATTGTAAAATTGTTCCCAAAGAGAAAATGATTTTTACGTAGTGAAGTGGTAGCTTACTCGGTTTTTCTGACTTTATCGTGGCTCTTTGTTTGTTTGTTTGGATTTCTGCCACAGGTCCTCGTAAAGTTTAAGGGATGGGACGACGACCCGCTAGACTAAGTACTTATGAATATTTTTTTCTAAATTTTGAGACTCTCTTGTTGAGGACTGTTATAACTTTAGCGGTTTCCTTTTATTAATAATATTGGTTTGGATTATTTAAATGTTGGTTAAAGCCTTAGCACTCGTTAGATGCGAGTGTGGATAATACTCTGGATTTAGGATTTATTTCTGCTGCGTATTAATATCCAACCTATATTGTTAAATAATTTACCAAATAAAACGTTAGAAAATCCAGGGTGTTACACCTGGACTAGTTTAACTCCATCCTTCTGTTGGACTCTACCATCACTCTAAAAAGGGCACATGACGTCCTTGTGACCGTAACACCCACCTTTGAAACAGACAAGATGAAGCCCTTCATACTCGATCCTCATAATCTTTCGACGAAACTGATATTTGGCTAACAACGGCTTTGTTAGGTCTACTTCGATAGCCACCCGTGCCAATCTCGACTTGCCAAAGCAAGAAGGAGATAAATCCACCTTTTTAACCTTTCCAACCTTCGAGCCGATGATAGTCAAGAAATCTTCATTATAATACTCACTTGGTAGATATGTGAATCGCACAAGGACCTCAAGATTCAAAAAGCCTCCGTATTAGGGTTGAAATTCAGCCGCCATCGTCTGATAGTCAAATAATGATCTACAATCGGCCAAGGCCCTTTTCTAAAAACGAATTGAAGATCGTCTGGGTTTGAGAAAACGATCTTGAAAAAACCATTAGAGATGTCATCCAAAACAAAATCTCCACGGAGTTTCCATCTATTCCTCAATCTATCGAATAGAGTATTTATTGGGATATTCTTTCCCAAGAGCATGACGATTACCGCATTTTGCCACGGTCGGTGGTATCTAAGTTTCTGCTCCTTCGTCAAAGTGATCGTCGGGTATTTCGGGTTGTCTTCTTCCATACCTTCATCTTCATCATCAGACATTTCATCCAAAATTTCATCACGAGGTGAAAACTCATACTGATATCCTCCAGTTACCGCAAATTTGAAAGGACATTCAGAGCACCTTCAGTATACCCCACAGAGCTTGACCCTATTTCCCGATGAGTCTTATCCACTTCTAATTCACCCATGTTTCTTGGCTTCTTTGCAGCTTTTCGAATCAGAGATTGCTCCTCCATGAGGCCAATAGAAATATAATCGAACACTCAAAAGCAAATATAAAATTACTGAGGCCACCAGATGTGGCTACCTAAACTAGATTTAGAAAAGGAGGAAGAAGAACAATCAAGAAACTATCGCGCCATAGCCGGAGCGACTCTCATCTTGATGTTCGAAGACAATTGACCCTTGGGTGTTCATGACTTGGTCATTGATTTTTATAAAATTTGGAAATTTTTCTAAGGGATAGGTTATTATTTCTAGCCGTACGCCAACCCTTATGGAGGGATAAATTATTATTTGAAACTGATTTTTTGGATAAGCATATATATCAGTTTATAAACAAACTAATCCAATATAAGATGAGATAGTTAAAATGATATACAACTATCTCATAATTAATTTTGTTTATAAATTGATATGCTTATATATAGTATTTAATCATTATATAAACGTAACAACAAATATTTTAACGAAGAAGAAGATTGATAGATAGTCAAAGAAGGTTAAAAATCGAGAAGATAAAAAATATAATTTGTTTGAAATTTTGTGTATGTTTAATATTTAAGAATTATTAATGTTGTTTCAGTTTTATATATGTTTTAGTTATTTTTTAATAATATTAGTACTTTTATATTTTGAATTATTTATATTTTTGTAGAATTTCAATTCCCTGAATAAAAAAGTGACATATTGTAACATGATCCGCAATGTCACGGGTAAAATAGTCATTATTCAAGATCATTTCACGGATTAGGGGAATATTGTGTATTTTGAAACTTTATAAAGTATATAGAGAACAAGTTTAGAAATCAGTGAATATTATGAATTACGAAACTTCTTTTGAAATCAGGGAAAATTCACAATATAGCTCTAAAAAATTTCGTAATTCACAACATACCCTCTTTTCAAAATATGGTCACAGGATACCCCTAAAAAGTTTTAAAATTCACAAAATACCCCTAATCCGTGGAATGACCATAAATAATGACTCTTTACCCCTGATATTGCAGGTCATATTTCAAATTCACAATATGCCTCTTTTTTTATTCATAAGGATTATTTGAAATTTTACACAAACAAAATTATATATATTTAGCTAATTAATGGATTTCCACTAAAAAGGTTACAAAATTCTAAAAGCGTATATAAAATTACATGAAAAAAATTATATTTTTTTATAAAATAAGTAAAGTTTTAAAAAAATTATTTAAGAAAATAAAAAATTACTAGAAAAAATAAAAAAATTAATTAGATTTTTTTAAAATCGAAACAAAAAAATTTAAATTTAAATTTAAATTAAAAAAAGTTTCAAAATTTTTAAAGTATGCAAAAAATTTAAAATCATAAAATAATATAAATTAAATATTTCTTATAGTACTTTTCAAATTATTAAGTACCATAAAATAGAACATAGAGTTGAAAGACGTAATTTATATTCTACTAAGTTAAATTATATATTCAAAATAAATAATATTAAAATGTTCTATGTATTATATCTTTAAAAAATGTATTCTATTTCGTAGATAACTTTATGACATATTTGTTTAACATATTTTATATCTACAATTAGTAATTGTCATTTATAAAATGACACTAAAAAGCGGAAAATATCATCCAATAAAATATAAATTATGTCTTTAAAATATGTATTCTAATTTATGATACCTAATAATTGAAAAAAATCTAAGAATTTAGTTTGTATAATATTTTATGATATTGAATAGTTTTTTAAAAAAATTAATTTTAATTTTTAAAATATTTTGTTTAAGTGTTTAGATTTTAATTTTTTAAAAATGTTCTTTTGCAATATTTTTTTATCATTTTTGGGAAATTTAGATTTTTTAAAATTTCATATATTTTTTAGAATTTCGTAACTTTCTTTTAGTAGCGTTTCATAAATTAGCCAAAAATCCAGGGACATTTAATGAAAATTTCCAACATTTTTTTATGGTAAAATTTCATAAAATGCTCCTGAATAAAAATAGGGACATATTGTGAACTTGAAATATGACCTAAAATGTTAGGGGTAAAATAGTCATTATTTAAGGTCATTCCACGGATTAGGAGTATTTTGGGAATTTCGATACTTTTAGAGGTATCATATGACCATGTTTAGAAAAAAGGTATATTGTGAATTAAGAATTTTTTTATGAGTATATTTGAATTACGAGAGTTTTTAGGGGTATATTGTGAAATTTCTTTTTTTTAAAAAAAAAATTCACTTGTAAGTTTTTTTTGATAGTTACGGTAGTGGATAGGTTTCGAACCCAGGACCTTTGGTTCCTGTATACCACTCCTCCACCGACCAAGCCACAGGGGCTTGACAAAAATTCACTTGTAAGTTGAATGCATCCATAATAATAAAAGAAAATGTCAAATAAAAAAATCCAAGTTTGCTATTTCTTATTTCCCTATGTTTTTTTAAAGGAAAACATGTTATATTAATTACACACATAAATTACATATCCATGATGGAACATTGTCCGAACAAAACCATTCTTCCTTAGACCCCGACCCCATATTAGCTAGCATATGAGCTACTACATTTGCATCTCGTGGAACATAGTCACAACTTACAAGATCTAAATGAGATAAACTAGTCGAAATTCAGCTAACAAATCCCCATCATCCGACAGAAAAATTCCTCGCTGCCCATGAACATAGTTAACTAAAGCTAGCCAGTCAGTATGGAAATTAACTTTCGTACAACTTAATCTAGTCATACAATCCAACCCAAACAACAAACTAAAAACCCCCACCGCTGCCACTGTGTAGTTGCCAATGCCATATTGAAAAGATATATCACTATGTCACATCTAATGTCAGTGGTTTGATCGTATGAAATTGTTTCCAACTCATCTCTATTTATTCCTAGTAAGTATCTATTATATTGGTTGATTTTAGTAACTATGATCTTTAAGGAATAAAAATTCAATATATAGGAATTGGAATTCCTAAAATATTTTGCATTTACTATTCATGATATCCCTTACCACATGATTTAATTTTTTGAATATATTATTACAATGTTGACAATAATATGCAATCTAATATGATTTTCATGAAGTTTTGTTATATTATTCTTTTTATTGATAATAGTGGTTAAAATGTAATTTCAACATGCAATGATAAACATGATGATTCAATTTAATATTTTTCTAACAAAATTGATTCATGTAAAATATTGGTGAAAATTGTTTCTAAAAGTCTAGTATTATTTTACTACCAAATCATAGTCAACTGTTGCGTAAAATTGTGATTTTAAAAATATTTATGAGCTTACAAATTTATTATTCTATTTAAACTTATTAATGAGATAAGTTGATCTTGGCATTTTTTTATTGTTTTCTTATTTATAATTTCCTTTTTCTTTTTACTAAATTTAACTGACATTAGCTATTAACTAGACAAACATAAGGCCTTATGCAATGGGGGGCTTACCCATGACATGTAGATCATTCCCATCATTTATCTTATTCTTCGCTCTCCTTTTACTTTCTGTTTTATTCTCACCTTCACCTAAACTTTCCAATGAGGGAATGAAAAAAAAAGTTTATGATTTGTGTAGAACAAGATGGAGATCAGTTCACAACAGTAAAAAGGTTACATTTGCTCTAAAATTGTAGCTGAGTAAGCTAATGTAAGGTTTTCATGAGCGAGCTACAACTCCCAATATTAACTTATTTGTTACATGTTGTGTGAATATGATACATGCGATCGAAGAATCCAAATGATCGAGATCTCAAGTCTTTTGTTTACCGATGAATTTATCTTGTTTGAATGCAGAATATGAGGTTAGAGTTCTCACATAAGCCTTGAACATTTTTCTCAAAGGTAGACAATGCATTAGCCTTAAATCAGATATTTTGTTTTTTGGGGGTGTCCCTATGCATATTAGACATGTCAACAACTCTACTATGGGAATACAAGAAGTAGGTGATATGGGAACTTTTTTGGGAGTCTCGAGCAAGCTAGGAAAAGGCAAGATGGATGTTTTGAAGTATATTGGTGACGAAATACAAATGCATATTTAGGGATGGACATGGAAAGCTTCACATGCTTGAATTGATTAAATTCGTGCTCAAATTCACACCTTGTTTTGTTGTGTTGGTATTCAAAATCCCAAAAGAGATAATTAACAACCTGCATTCAATGATCTATGTGTTTCGAAGGAATGGATTAGTTGGGAATAAGGCCAAGAAGTGGAAAAGGTGGAAAGGATTATGCAATAACAAGGAGGATGATGGACTGCCATTATGGATCTGGCTACTTTTAACAACATTGTGCTTGCCATGGAAGGCTTGCGAGTTCTTAGGAACCTTGAGATGCTCATTTCCCAATTCTTGCTCGCACATACTTTCATAGGTTATGAAGGGAAAACTGGGAGTAAACCTAAGCCATATTTGGAGAACATTGGTAGGGGATATTGAGGTGGTTATAGAAGGGACCAGACAAAGAACGGGGGATGAAGAAAATACATGCAACTTTGGCTGTTTAATGGCTTATGGCTAGGTTAGGTAGTCAACTTTGGACATTATCTTCTCCCATGGAAGGTTAAAGCGTACAACAGAGTGAACATACTCATTTACAGGGGCAGTAGCAAGAAAGCATAATGAGATCTGGCTCTGTTTGCCTCAGCATATTTGTAGTTGTTTTGGTTCTGGTTGTTTTAAATGAGATAGTATATTACTGTAGGAGAACATATGACCCATGCGAGATCCATGCAGGGACCACTCATTTATGCTATAAATATGTTGTCAAATATATCACAAAAATGCTAAGGCGAACGAAGGTCTTGAAGTAAGCTGCAAATACAAATCTCTATCTAGTTGATAGATTTCAACAAGGGACAAACAGTTTTGAGGATTGTCGACATCAGGATAATTCACAATTAAGTCAGCATATCATCTCCACTAAAGGATGATGTACTTGAAGCGACCATCCACTTTCGGTGGTAGTTTCGTCGGGAAGGCGATACAAAGGTTAAAATTCAAAGCCTCCTCATTGTGTTATCCTCTTTGTGCAAAAATTAATTAACAAAGTGTTCCTTTTAATGCTTAGTTTATCCATCAATGCAGGGGAGGTGATGTCGGTTGCATCTTATGTGGTGGGAGGCATAACTTGATTCAATGTTTCAGGATTACATTCAGGTTGCAAATTGTTGGGATTGGTTAAGAATGAGTTCCAGGGTCGACTCCCTACCTGTGCAAGCTGACAGAACAAGGACCCCTATATTTGAGGGCCCGATTTTTATTTCATCTCTTTAGATTCTATCATGTGAAAATTTTGTAAAAGTCCAAATTTATATTAAATGGAATGCTACAAGGGACCTCATTTTACATATTTCAATTTAATAATTCTATCTTTACATAATTTAATTCTATAAGGGGTTTCATTTTAGATTTTAGTACAGGGTCCCGAAAATCATCAAGACGGTCCCGAATGAGTCATTTGGACAAGTTTGAAAATGAAGGAAGTTTGGAGGACGAACGACTCAAGTTTGTATTCGTATAATAGAGCAAATAGTATAAATTTGATGGTCCACACCTAAAAATATGGTTTGCTCGATCTTAATTGATAGGTTTTTGAGGAGGTTCACAACTTCCTTAGCGCCTCTGTGAAGGTGATGCAATGTAGTGGGTGGAGGAAGTCAAGGGCAAGCCCTAGTACAAATTGAGTTGGCTTTTAGTTTTGGTGAATAGAAACACATTGAAGGGATGAGGGTATAGTGCAAGTGCTTGTGTTGCTTCTCTAGATGAAGCTGAGTTGTGTGACAACGGTGGATTGAGTAATGGATTTCATTGACGTTATGCCGTTCATTGTGGAGATTAATAAGTTAGGGGCTTAAGATTGGTAAAAAACCAAGAGCTAAATATGCTATGATCTTTTCGAGTTGTTTGACGGTGTTTAAACATGTTTGGATAAGGGAGACTTAAAAAAAAAAACTATTAAAGTTTATATTAAGAAAGATTTTACCTTTGTACTCATATTTTGTATGGATTAGAGCGATATCGTATGCCGGTATCATAGGCGCCGTTCGCCAAGCACCCTCAAACGCAACTAATCCTGCGTTCATATAAAGGCTACCATGGTTAGTGTATCATAGTTTGACAAGTGTGTTGTAGTAAGGATTTTATCCAATTAAAGCTTGACATCTGGTCTGACTTTGTTTTCAAAAGCCGCTTTATATCCAAGAGGTGCAGAACGAACGAAACCTATATTGAAGCTTAAAAATTGATAGACTAGTTAAGAAAATCTTTATTAGAGTGAATAACATCTTGATGATGTGCTATTGATTAGTTGATTATTCCCTATGAATGAAGTATGGTAAAAAAAAATAGTCCAACCCAAATAGAATAAGGAGTAGTGGATTAGTTCGTCATGAGTTTCAATCCTCCCACCTAGGGGTGTTCATAACCGGTTAACCGGCTTTTCGGTTAACCGGAAACCGGTTAACCGGATTATCGGTTAGTCAAATTTAATAACCGTAACCGGTTCATTTAGAAGCGCCCGGTTAATCGTCGGTTTCGGTGCGGTTTTACCGGTTTAACGGTTAACCAAAATGTGTAGATTATGTGTTTTTTCTTATAATTAGTAAACAATGTGCGGTTTTTCGGTTTTGGTGCGATATTAAACCGGTTAACCGTCGATTTGATAAGATTTTATTGATTTTGGTATAATTCTAACCATTAACTATATAATTGTACATTTATTTTGGTAAATCTAATGATTAACCATATAGTTTATACTTATACTAAAAAAAAAAAAAAAAAATGCTTTTTAAACGGTTTTTTTCGGTTAACCGGATTCGTCAAAATCAATAAACCGGAACCGGAACCGGGAAACTAAACGGTTTCGGTTAACCGAACGGCAAATGACTTCGGTTAACCGGGTTTCCGATTTCGGTTTTACCGGTTTCGGTTCGGTTTGACGGTTCCGGTTTTCTATGAACACCCCTACTCCCACCTCTACTTTCAGTGTAATTTACCCGTTTACTACAACGCGTTTTCACGTAAATAAGAAAAACATGTATCTAGAATATAAATTATCCCTCACCCACACCTATCACTAGGATGCACATCATCAACGGCGGAGCCAAGGGTATTCCAAAGGGAGCAAAACACCCCTAACTTTGTTAAATTACACAAAATTATAGAGTAAAATTTTTTTTTAGAAAAATTTAATAAAACACCCCCTAACTTTTTATAATTATGTCTTTGCCCCCTGACTTCTATTTCTGGCTCCGCCAACTTCATTGCTGAAAAAAGTGCCGCAAGAGTATTCGGCAAGATTCCCATTCACGTCTCCCTCACGCGCGGGTTGCTCACTCTGTCAAACTTGTGTCTTTGTTTGAAGATACTGTCAGACTGGCGAGTCACTTTCCCTTTAGCGAGCCTCTTCCCATGGAGTGGTTCAATTGGCACCTTAGGGTTTTATAGGATCAGTTTCGCGGGAAAAACGCTTGGAAGTACACATGTCGACTCCAATGGCGGTTCTCCTCGCGGCAGTTGCGAGTCAAGAAGAAAGTCCACGGGACCAACCTCGACTCCAAGACCCAAACACGAGCCCAGTCAAAGCCCAAAAACAGGACATATTCTCCCAGTGCAGCTCTTCCCACCGACTCCAAATCGCCGTAAACAACAACCAGAAGGACCACCCGGCGGCTGCTAATTCTCCCTCACCCGCGGCGGATATGGCTGCGAAGAACCCCGCAAATAATCCTCGGGATGCTATTCGGGCGATCGCCGCGAACATCGCTTCCCAACCCCTACCATGCTCTGACCCTAATGTATGGGCCGTGCTCACCGCTATCTCCGACAATGCTCGCAAGAGAGTACAGGTACATTTTCGAATTCCCTTGGGCCTTCCTGCCAAACGTCACCGTTGTCGTACAACTGGCAACTATAGCTTTTGGTTGGATCAAATGGTTTGTCTATTGTTCTACTAATTTTCCGAACTCCGATTCTGGTGTCGTCTCTTTTGGTTGGCGGGAGGGACTGTGGTTGTGCGATCTACATGTCACTCTGTTTGATCTGATTCGGGTTTCATGCAGGGTTTAATCGTCGTTGTTGGCTACGCCTGCTTGATATGTGTGTGTACCCGTAACATGTTTAGGAGAGGAGAATGACTGTGAAATCAATCTTTTGTTGTCCTATGTTGGTGTTTCGACACTTGTATAACTGAAGTGGGTGGTGGATTTAGGCTAATGCAAAACCAACCTCTGTTGGTTGGTCATTGTGATCTGAATTTTTCTCAACATATTGGGAGGAAGTCGTGATTTGCTTGAAATGTTTCAAATGATTGGTGAGCCTAATAATTGAAAATATCAAAAAGTAATATGTGAAAAAGTTGTCTACATTTGTGGCATCAGTTACGAGTTGATGGATATTGCCTGAACTCATGCAAATTTTTCGGTACATCTGTGATTGGTCTTGCTTATTTTGTGTAAATGGTTATATAGGAATATATTACTTTAAATGATTCTCATCTGCTGCTGGCCACTCCTTAAAATCGAGGAGTAGTTAACTTCTTAGGCAGAATATATAATTTATAATCTTGCTGTCGGGCTACATTCTTCCAGTTTTCATCTTTTATAAACCTACACCAAGCTTCCATGCCCATCATTTTACTCATCAGTCAATTCGGTGCATAGGCTTCCTTCTTTCTTGATGTTATTTGTTCCTACTTATTCATTGGTATAAATCTTCATCCCCTGACCTGGGTACTTCTTTGATGAAATCAGGGAATGAACATGTTGTTAAGTGCTGATGTACATTCTATTGGGCGAGTGGTCAATGATGCACGTTTTCAGATAGATTCAACTGCAGTTAGTCAACGCCATTGTCAAATTTTGAGGAGGAGAGTCTCTGCTGAGGGCGCTCAATGTTCCTCCAAGTCATATGAGTGCATCTTGAAAGATTCTAGGTTGAGTATTTTTAATGATGTATCTTCTTCCTTTTTGACACTTAACTGTGCTGGTTTAGTATCCCTTGCCAAAATCTGCTTTAAACAACTTGTACTTTTCCAATTTGATTAATGTTAACATACTCTCATGTTTATGTGTTCAGTACAAATGGGACATACGTTAATTGGGAGAAGTTGAAAAAAAATAGCAGCAAATATGAAGCAAGTTTACTGCATGGTGATATCATATCTTTTGTAGCACCTCCTCATCATGGTATTGCTAACAATTAACCTTTTGTAGCTATGACTTTGTTCTCCGACTTGTGTTTATTGGTCTTACATCATGCCACATTAAAATCCTTCTTTTTTTTGGCATTTTTCAAATAACGTGAAATAGCGTTATATAAGTGACCGTTCAGTGTTTTCTTTCATACACAAGATTGATGCTTGAACTCATGTTGTTGATTTGGATCAAGGACAATGGCCGGAAGAACAAGAAAAACTTACATTGGAACTTTGAAATGTTATACATTTAAAATTGAAAACACGTTGCTCATGGAACAAGTATTTTGATACGAACTGTGTTTTCCTACGGTACCCAGTTGCCATCTTTTAACTTAATCAATATCTTTTTTAATGTGATCCAGAACAAGCATTCGTATTTGTGTATCGGGAGGTTGAAGAATCTGTGTTAATGCCAGATAACAGCTTGAAGCGAAAAGCAGGTCCCTATTTCTCTTTTCTGGAATAGATATCCGTGCTGTTACATAAGTACATTCTTTTCTAGTTGCCAACAATATGTCACAGTGAATTTATATTTTGGTTTTAGCTGATAAGATTCAACATTCTATGATCTTGCTTCTGGTCAGAGGATTTTAGTCCTGAAAGCAAACGACTGAAAGGAATTGGAGGAGCCCCTGTCTCCCTTGACGATTTTCGAAGCCTTCAACGTTCGAACACGGTAAGCTTTTTTCTATTGATCACCATCCCTTCTCTTGTCTTTATTTATGGACATGACTTATTGTCTGCTTTTCTGTAATGATTTACAGGAGTTGAGGAAGCAGTTGGAAGAGAAGGTTCTCAGCATTGAAGTGTTGCAAAAGGCAAACCGTGCAGTTACTGAGCAGTATCAAAATGTAAGCTCTTCTGGAGTCTCTTTTGACTGCTTTTCTTTCTCTTGTACAAAAAGTTTCGTTACTCACGACAGCAAATTTGTGAAGCTTTTTACCTTATGCTCCAGTGTGAGATTATTTCAAGTTTTCAACATTTTCACACATTTTTTGTATATAAAATGTTGTCATGCGAACTTTTAGTCTTGAGGTTCATTTATGTCCGCATGCAAGGTTGTTGCTTAAGGATCGATTATATTCCAGAGTACAGCCATTCTTCACCCTTCATTTCCTAGCTATGACAACTGTTGCTCATTTGTACCCCCATGCCTCGTTTAGTAACGGTTATTTCAAGATGTGAGTATATCAGCTTTACAGCTCAAGAATGCATCATGCGGTCACAATGTTTGACAATTTAGTAGAATTTCAGTAACTAATGTTATTAAATAAAAAAAGCAATCATTAGTTATGGAAGAAGATTTAAGACAAGTTAGTTATACTTAATAATAGGAACTGATATTTATTCTTGAATATGCGACGTACATGTGTACTCCTAGTGCACCCTGATCATTACAAATTCCCATGTGGGCTTCACTATGCTTTGAGCATCCAACAAATTTGGTTCTGTGTTCTTTATTTGACCACGGAATAGTGAAGAGTTGGAGGGTGGTATGGATCTTTTCCAAAGACCACATTCCCATTAATATCAAGTAATTGTTAGCTAGAATTCACAGTTTTCTGGTGTATACACGGTTGTAGGATGGATGGTTCAGTCCTATCAGTGCGCACAGAGCATTTATATGTCTAGTAGTGGCAGGGCAGATGCTTCTCCTCGAGCTTCTGATCATTAGCTGCCAAGTTGTACTGTAACTTTACAAGGAGCAACGAGCATGACTGAACACAGCATATATTTGATTGAAGAATTTCAGATTTAACTAGAAACAAATATAATAGTCTTATCTAGCATACTTCATGTACTGATTCATGTTAGCTGAGCCCAATTGTTAAGGGAATAAGGCTTTGATGTTATTGTATCTATCATACTCATCCCTCAGCACTGTATAGGGTTGAGGGTGGAGGATACTAAACAGACTGGTCACATAACCCTTTAGTTTTGTGAAAAAATGGAGGCAAAAGAAAACCTTGCATCATAATCTCCGTTGTCCAGGATGGCTAGGGTGCTAGATTTGAACCCAAGTTGTTTTTGTCTTGAAGATCTGTTTCCATTACTCTTATCAAACATCAGAATTCAACTTACATGCTGAAAAATGTGTGTACAAAATACAAAGTGGTCTATGTGACTGCGATGAGCTTTCACTAATCATCTTCTCATTGAGCATTCTGCCTGATTGAGTTTATCGTCTTGTCTGTCTTGGTGATGTCCCATAATTTTGCTTAATTTCTAAAAATTTACGAAGTAAAATGACTGATGTTTGCATATGCTTCTGCATTATTAGATATGTATACATATTTATCTAGTTTCTTCTTTCAGGATGTAAAGGAGCTGAAGGATTCAGTTTCTAAGCCTTTTCTTGATCAGCTCGAGGAGTCAAGACAACTGCTGGAATCTAAATCAAAGGATTTGGAAGAAATAAGTAGGATATCGTCTGAACAGAAACATGCTATGGAAGACCTTAATGAAAGGCTCACTGCATCTTTGCAGTCATGTTCCGAAGCTAATGATATAATAAAAAGGTGCCTATACTGATAAGCAGTACTGTAGGTTCTTTTCTTTCTAAGCTATACTAGTCAGTAGGAAAATCCCCAGAATAGCAGCTGGTCTGTCCCCAGAAAGATAATTAATAGAAGTGTCTGGTGAAGCATGTTTATGGAATGTCAGAAGTACTCTAGAGTTACTGAACATGTGTATGGTTCCGCTCGTGGATATATATATCGCGGTTATCTTAAGCTCTGTTTTGCTGGTGTTTTTTTAGGACAGTTTTTGGAGAAAATTTTCTGATGCTAATAATCCATAACTTTGTGATTGGATCTTTCGACTTTTTTCTAGAAAACATTATATTGTAGCTTTCGAATTTTAAGTTTCTAGATTGTACTTTAGTGTACCCAAAAAAGATTTTACTTTTGGTTTTGTGGTTTTCCAGTCAGAAGGCATCTATAGCTGAATTGATGGCTCAGTTAGATGAAGAGCGTGATCAAAGAAAAGAAGAACGTGAAAAGGCGGCCATGGATTTGAAAGCTGCAATTCAGAAGGTGCAGTCAGAGTCCCTGGAAGAACTGAAACGACTATCAGATGCTAATAGTAGAAGGGAGAGAGAGCAGCAAGAAGTAATCAATAAGCTCAAGGTGTGAGATCATATCATTGTTCTAAACATTAGCATTTATTGTCCCACTGGGTTTGAGTTGATTTCCATGAACGTTCTTTTTGTTTCTCAGGAATCAGAGAAAGAAAGTTCTTCATTGGTGGAGTGTTTGAGATCCAAGCTGGTACTTCAACCTTCTACTGTGATATAATGGAAGATTGAAAGTTTATATAGGAGAAACTAAGATTGGTTGTGCCTTTGTCCTATTACTAATACATACTTGTTCATGTTTACCAGGAAGACATAAGGCAAAAGCTGGTGCTGTCTGATAATAAACTTCGTCAGATTGAAGCCCAATTTCTGGAAGAGCAGCAGACATCTGCTGCCTGGAAAACGGTAAGCTTATCACCTAGATTATTGTCAGTCTTTTTTTCAATTTTCTGGAACTTATATGTTCTGCTTCAATAGAGAGCAGAAGAGCTTGAGCTTGAAACCAGAAGAACAAGGAAGACACTTGAAGGTGAAAAGGTAGAAACTGTGATTGAGCTTTGTGCTTGTTCTCCAATATAAGTTTGAATTGGGTTTATATATTGTTTGTACCATTTCTATCCTCTTTGGAATACCTATTATTATAAGTTGCATCTTCTTGGTTGTTGTTGGATGGATAGCAGGCAGCGCGGGAGGAAGCATGGGCCAAGGTTTCTGCTCTTGAGTTGGAGATAAATGCGGCGATGAGAGATCTTGATTTTGAAAGGCGAAGGTTGAAAGGGGCTAGAGAACGAATAATGCTTCGGTAAGATTCTGGAGCTTGTTTAGTGTCCATGTTTGTTGCCTTTCCGTTTGGCTTCTGCATTAAAATTTTGCGGCTTTCAGTACTTAAAAGGAAAACTTCTCTTTCTTTTTTTGCAGAGAGACACAGTTGCGAGCATTTTATTCCACCACTGAGGAGATCAAGAGTCTCTTCACTAAACAGCAAGAACAACTGAAAGCCATGCAAAGGACGCTTGAAGATGAGGATAACTACCAAAATACATCTCTGGATATTGATCTAAACCAAACCATGCAAGAAATTAGAGACACTGCAGAAGGTGTGATGGGGAAGCACAGAAGCAGCAATTCTGTTGAGAATCAAGGCCCTATTGCTCATTCACCTCGGTCATTAACTAGAGATCAAGGCTTGAGTTCAAGTGACGAGGCCAGCGACACTGAGAAGCATGACTGTGAAATTCGAAGCCATGAGAATGACACCAACACCCAGGAGGCTGAATTTCCAGAAGATGATTGTGTGGTTAAAGTTGGGTTTGGCTCAGACATTGATGGGGGCCCGGGTGTTGGCCCTCTTGAAGAAGGGGGTGGGGGTGGGACTGAGCAAGTGCCTGAGACCGAAAGTCCTGGATTTGGCAGTGAGCCTAATTTATGCCCGAACAAGTTAAGTAGGAAGATATCAGTGGGTGGTGAGACTATTCCACTTGAAGAGGATGATGAGAATGTGCAAGAAACCGAGCCTGTTCAAATGCAGTGTGACGGGGCAGATAATATCATGGAGGATACGCCTGGTGGAGGCACAATCCACACTGCTGATTTATTGGCCTCTGAGGTGGCTGGTAGCTGGGCTTGTAGTACTCCTCCGTCTCTTCAACTGGAGAATGATTCTCCACAAAGTAGAGGTGAAAATGAGAATGCTGATGAGAACCCTAACCCTAACGCAGTTGAGATGCATGATTCTTCTCCTGCTGTGGTGGCCGAGAGCCAAAATAATAATCCAGCCTCTTCCTCTGCGGCTCCTGCTGTTTCTTTCTCCAGATTAGGCCATTCCCAGGTTCAGTCTGATCGTGACGCTTTGAGCGAGATGATTGGGATAGTTGCTCCCGATATGAAGGAGCAGTTTGGGAATGCTGTCAGACGGGAGGGATCCCAGGAGAGAGTGGATGGGAATTGTAATAAGGAGTCAGGGTCAGACACGGAGGAGGAAGACAAGGATGATAGCTGTGCTGTCATTGAATCAAGGGCGTCCGATTCAGAGACACAGCCTGATGATGACGAGGATGGTAACAATGGTAAAGCAGCAGAAGCGGATTCACCGATGGATGAAGTTAATAGCAGTGATGATGATGACGCTACTCAGGCAGATTACATTTGATTATGTAAATAAACAAGGGCACGCATTAAATCCGGTGTCTAATCTTTAGTGTAGTTGAATTCTTTTATTTTTGTACTATGTTAGATCCTGTAGCTATAGCATGTTGGGATAGGGTCACATTGCACAGTGAATGTACGTTCGAGTAGATCTCTTCTGTATATGTAACCATCTCGGCTTCGTTATCTTCTTCCGGTGGGTGGGGTTCCTGATAATTTGTGCTTTGCTTTGTACACAAACTGCATTCAGTTTGTTGTCAGTATGTTGCTTGAATGCGCGCCTTGGTTTTATATCAATATGGAGATGTCGGTCAATTCTGCAGATGGACATGAATTATTTGGACCCGTTGGTTGCCACCTTTCTAATTTAGATCGATCTATTTAGATGAATTCGGCCGACTTTTTTTTTTTCTGGGTTCATATCCGCGATTTATGGGCTAGATTTGTGTTTGATTTCATGGGTCATCAATCAACATTAGCTGTACGTTGGGATTGTTTATGAAACTCATTATTGGTTCAGCACAGTGGTGTGATAAAGGAAGGAAATTGAAGGAATTGAGAATGAGATTAGACTGTATTATCTGCTATTTGATTTCAAAATTTAGACAAATATATTATTTTAGAAAGATCTCACGATAAACCCTACGTAAGTGAAATTTATGAGATACCTTGATGTTTTATTTTCATTACAAGATGTCCTAAGATTTAATTTTATTACGGTATATTCTTTTGTTTAAATTCTGATATATTATATTTTCCTTCCTATTTTATTCTCGCACCATATATCTTCGCAATAATCTTAGGGATTTATGTCCATTTTTTTTAAAACTAAAAAATAAACAAAATACACAAAAAATAATTTAAGATCATATAAAATTTTGGAAAAATTACGCTGACCACTCATGACCTTTAATGAAATTACACTGCCCACCCATAACCTTTCAAATATAACAATGCCCACCCATGACCTTTCCCAACAATATCTCCCGTCATCTTCTTATCATAATTCCGTTACTGTTTGTCATGTTTGACCAGTTCACTTCTGTTGACCAAACAAGAAAAGCACAATTACCTTACACACTCTAGCCTTTTATTTCTCAACCCGTTGTCGACAGTCCCTCATTTCATCGGGCAACCTTAACAGATTCATCTACTTCCTTGGTTCTTTCTTCGACAAATCGCAAGTTTCGTTGTTTAAGGTAAGGGCTTTCTTATTGGTGTTCGATTTCCGTCCAGCTGTGCAGCCCCATTCGAACCCCTAGGGTTTGAAATTGGGGAAAACTCCCAGTAATGGACAAATCGCGACCTCTTCTTCTTTCGCAAACAAGCAAGCAACAGGGAGGTAAAACAAATTCGTAAACAATTGCAAACAAGTATCAAGACTCACAAACCCTAAATATTTTGAATTGGGGGGAGAGTACAAAACGCAAGCAAGAAACAACAATGAAAAACAATCGCAGGTAAGGTAAATTGCAAGGTCAAGCGCAGACACATCACAACCAACTTACAGCAAGGTGCCAACGATTTAGGAAGGAACGGGACAAAATCCCCGATAGGAGAAATCACGTATAGGGAGAATGAGAATGCTGCTATTGTCACACGAGAGTAATGGGCAAGTTTTTTTAAGGCATGTTTGGATATCAAAATGAGGGAAATAAGAAAGACAACGTTCACTGACGGTAGTGGACAGAAATTTGTGAAATGGTGACGGGAGATATTATTGGGAAAGGTCATGGGTGGGCATTGTTATATTTGAAAGGTCATGGGTGGGCAGTGTAATTTCATTAAAGGTCATGGGTGGGCAGCGTAATTTTCCTAAAATTTTTATTCAATTTTTAAAAATGAATACAAATTATAAATACAAAAAGAATTCAAAAAAATGGAAATGAATAAATAATAATAAATTATATTATTTTCAAAAATTAATATTTACGAAGTGATGACGTAAAATCATAAAAAAATTGTAACAATAACATGAAGAATATTAAAAGTAACAATTTCATATAGTATATAGATAAACTCATTATTTATAATTAGAAAAATAAAGTATAAAAAACATAAGATATGATCATTTTTCTTGTGATTATTATCAAATAATATATTTGTTAATAAATTCAATTTCTTATATTTAATGTAATTGTTATAAATTTTTTATGATTTTAAATCACCGTTATAATATTTTTAAAATTATGTAACAATATACTTTTTTTAAATAAATTACTTTTTTATTGTTTAGTCATTTCTATTTTTTAAATTTTTTTATGATTTTATATAATTATTCATTTTTAAAAATTGAATTCAAATTTTACATGATCTTTAATTTTTTTTGTGTATTTTATTTATATTTTAAATTTTAAAAATTGGCCATAAACCCTTAAGGTTATTGTAAGGGCATATGGTGCGAGCGTAAAATAGGGATATAAAAATATAATATATCAGAATTTGAACATTAGGGACATCTCGTAATAAAATTTAAACCTCAGAATACCTTGTAATGAAAATGAAACCTCAAGGGCAATACAAATAAAATCTCAATGGTATCTCCTAATGAAAATGAAACCAGGGGTATTTCATAAAATTCACTCAAACTAGAAATTTCTCTCTATTATTTACTATCAAATTTATAATGCTATTTAAAATTTTATGGTCAATTATAAATAATATGATTTATTACGATTAATTAGACTATATTCTATTACATTCCTTTACTATGAATATTTAGTAAACACATTTGAACTTTTTTTAAAAAAATATATAATTTAGTTGATCTATGTAATATTTCTCATGGTATATTCTATACATTCCCCTAATGGATAAGCTTTTTTAAACCTAGGATATTACCCAATTACCGACGGGTGTTAGCTTATTACTAACTTTTTTTTTTTAAAACAAGAAGGCTTCATATATTGATTACGAACAACAGTTCAAAACAAAGTCCGGAAATGCAGACACTTTCCAGCTGCAACAGAGATGTTGCATTTTTCTAGCGACATACGCTAGGTTGTGTGCTACAAGATTGTGTGTTGCGTGGAACATAAAACCATGCGATGTCGTGAAAACTGTGTACTTCCGCCAGAACCGCATCAAGAATAGCTGTAGATTCAGAGCTCAGCGAGGACGAAGATGTTCCCGTGAGGTAGCGTATCATTTGTTGACAGTCCGCAAGGAGTCGGACGGTTGTATAACCCTCCGAAACAGCATGACGAATGGCAAACTGGAGCACGAGACACTCAACGGTGGAAGGAAGGTAATCTGCCTGAAAACCGTGGACGCCAGCGGAGATGTTAAGGTCCTGGCACGTCGCCATGAAACCCAACCCCAAACGTCTATGAGTGTCGACACTGCCATCAACGGAAATCTCAATATAGGCCGGATGGAGCACTCGATGGTCGGCGAGCCGCTGCTGGTCGGAAGAGCGTGCGTGAGCTGTTTCCAGATAACTATTGCCCTCACACCACGCCCATGCAAAAGGGACCCTCGTGGAGTGAGTGGACTGACAGCGGGCAAACCATAAATGCCAAAGGAAAACAATAAGATCACTAAGAGCTGCCGGGGACCTCTGACAACACTGGGAGAGAAACCAATCAGAAAATTCTGCATCAGCGATCAAGGACACCGGTGCCTGGAGAGCTGCAGTGGCCCAGTAGGGGCGGACAACCTTACAATGAATAAAGCAGTGAACCAATGTTTCCGGGTGGCCGCAGAAGACACACGAAGGCGGAGAGTAATCACGGATGCGTCTATGAATGGCTGCCTTACAGGGGACGAACCCATGCAACAACTTCCAGCCGAAAAGGCGGATACAGGGTGGGATGTCACATTTTCCAAGCGTCCGAGTTGCAGTGGCGATTGTCCCGGATGAACTAGGGGAAGCATGATCTGATGAAACGAGATCCCTATCCGCCTGGCCTGATAGGCTGAACGAACCGTAAAAATGCCAGAAGAGGTAAGCCCCCAGACCGACAATCAAAGGTCGTCTGCGTACCAAAAAGAGGGATGCGTGTTATTTCACGAACATCCAAGAGTGGAAAACACTGGTTGAGCAACGACAGGTTCCAAGAACGACCTGGTGTGATAAAGTCGGCCACAGTGGACTCTTTGTATGATTTTAAGTTAGAACCTAATTGTCAAAGATACTCCCTCCGTCCTGAATTGACCGTCTTGTTCACTATTTGGATGTGTCGTTTGACTTCAATATTTAACATGTAAGATAAAATAATTTTCAAAATTTGAGTTTTGTAAATGATTCCTTACATGATAAACTATATGTTACACTGTTTCATTTTATAAAATTATTTTACTTATATATAAATATTAAAGTCGATTAACGTGCAATAAAACAAATGAGACGGATTCAGGACGGAGGGAGTATGTTGTAACTTCTAAACGTGTTTCCTCAGCGGCCGTGGCAGTCCTTCAATATTGGACAGAGGGCTTGATTGCGACATCGAAACCACAACACAAGACAGGGACCTCTAAACAGATTGCAGAACGCATGAAGGGGGACAGAGAGACGCTCACTCTGCCTCACGCACCCGCGAGGGCAAGCTATTGGTTTATCGACCAATGCTGAAGAAAACGAAGGCGGGAAAGAACACGGGAACTAACAATTCAGATTCAGATTCAGGGGAATACTGCTTCCGGTCTTCACCAGAAGTCATTTAAGGAGTTCAAGCCAAGTTAATTGGGTACTATTGAATTTGCATCATATAAAAATACTTCTTCCACTCTAATTTTTATTCACAGAGACAATGCCCGTTAACGCCCTCAACCGACTAAAATGGAAGAAGCACCCTTCCAAATCGATCCCCTCATTCCCCCTAATTGCCTTTTCCTTCTTCCTCACTTCCCTCCTCGTCGTCTTCCTCTTCTTCCGGCAGCAGCAAACTCCATACACTCTCTCATCCCACCTGGGTGCCTTTCAGCACTGCGGCGAAGGAGGAGAGAAGTTTCTCTGGTATGCACCGCACAGTGGTTTCAGCAACCAGCTCTCAGAGTTCAAGAACGCGCTTCTCATGGCGGCCATCCTTAACCGGACGCTGATCCTACCCCCGATCCTTGATCATCATGCGGTTGCACTCGGCAGCTGCCCCAAGTTTAGGGTTTTGACTCCCAATGAGCTGAGGATGAAGGTCTGGGATCACGCCGTTGAACTCTTACGGGATGGGAGGTCAGTTCTCTCTCTCTCTCTCTCTCTCTTTTGCTTTACTAGATTTGTGGGAAGAATTCAGAATCAGTTGATGGGCTGGAATGAAGTTTTCTGAGTTTTGGTAAAAAAGATGTTTATTGTAGCGATTGACCACGACAGATCCTAATAGGTTATAATCTCGATCACCTCAGATTTCTGCTGAATATATTCCACTGAGTATTACCAGTAGATATCCACCTGCTGGCTCGACATAATGGAAATGCTCACTTCAGCTGGAGACCCAGTAGTAGTGCACACCAAAAGTCTAGAATCAAAGTACTTAAGTGTGTTAGAAGAGCAGTAGAATTAGCGGATTAATGGTCTCTCCTCTTTGCTTTGAATAAAATCAACCGTTATCCATTATCACTAGACAATCTAAACTGACTTATGCTTGCAATTTCTTAGAGACCTTTATGTGATGGCAATGCCCATGGGACCCAGAGATTCTTTTCACGTGCTGTTATAAGTGTAGAAGAATGATAATGGAGGTTCATGATTGTAAGAAAGGAGCCTCAACAATGTGTTAGTTTGATGAATCAAGCAAGTTGGAGATCAGTGAACATCAATTTGAATGTTGCATCTGAATGGCCTTAGTGTTTGTTTGTTTCCGAGAAGCAGAGGGTGCGTCTGAGACCGCTCTAAAACTTCACAATGCTTGTTTTGTTGATTTCTGACATTATTTATTACCATTTGTTTTATGAGTATGTGTTGCAATGCTCAAAGACTTGGAATATATGTCTTGTATCATCTACTGGTCTGTTCTCATTATATGTCCTTTGAGCTCATTATAAGGCTAGTCATTTTCATGGTTGAGCTTGGTAAATTGCTAATAGTATAGTGTTAATCATCCATTGTTTGAGAGTGATATGGCGTGTTTGGCTGCTCTTTGTGGAGTGAATTACATCCAACTTGGATGCCATGAGGCTTGATGAAGCTCTTTGTGTTGAGTTATTTAAGAATTTGGGATGCTCCTTCAATCCGATCACCAATAGGCAGCAAAATTGCAGGTTCATATTAAATAAATGTCTCCTTCATTTGCTACACAACAACACAATCAACACCTTATAACCAAAACAATTAGGGTTGGCTAACATGAATCAATATATGAAGTTGCCGCAAAACTATAGCGGATTAGCGGGCGACAACCTTTCTCTATCGATACTCATATCTTGATTCATGTCATGATATGTGACTGTGTTTTTACGTTGGTCGTCACACGCCTACCATAACCCTGCTTTTTTTTTTTTCTGTCATTTGCTAGAAGATCCGAAAAACAGGAATTTGTAACTACATGTGTAAATTTTTGAATTGATCCAGGAAATGAAATCAAGTTGTTTTCTCTTGGGCTAATGTGTTTTTGCGCATGCAGGTATTTCTCAATAGGGGACATTCTTGATCTTACTGCCATCCTGTCATCCTCCATGATCCGGGCTATAGATTTCAGAGATTTTGTATCAAGGTTGTGTCATCTTGATGCGGATGTTCTTGCTTGAATAACTCTAATGTTCCGGCTCCAACGCAAAGCAAGTTGAACCACTGTGGATCTTTGTTATCTGGGATGGAGAGAAATGTGGACAATTGTGTACATCCTGTTGATAATGATTGCCGGACAACCGTATGGATTTACGAGCAAAATGGTGAGGATGGGACGGCTGATGCATTTCAGCCAGATGAGCAACTTCGACAGAGGAAGAATATTTCATACGTGAGGCGTCGTCTGGATGTGTATAACAATCTTGGACCAAACTCCAAGGCTTTCCTCTCTAGTGTTCTGTCATTTGGGAGCCTTTTTACTGCCCCGTATCGAGGCTCTGAATCTCATATAGATATTCATCATCTCCAGCTGATAAGCGGATACAGAGCTTGATTAGGAATACAGAATTTATTCCATTTGTTTCTGAAGTTGGAAGTGCAGGACAAGTGTTTGTTCGCAAAGTGATCCAGAATCCTTTCCTTTGTGCACAACTCAGACTGTTAGATGGGCAGTTCAAGAATCATTGGAAGACTACGTTTTCTGGACTTAGGCAGAAGGTAGAGGGTTTAAAACCGCAGGTCACTCTCCCAATGCATATCTTTATCATGACTGATCTTCCACGGAGTAATTGGACTGGAACTTACTTAGATGAATTGGCCAAAGATACAACCTCATTTAAACTCCATAGTTTGAAGGAGGGAGATGAGTTTGTGGTCCAGACTGCTAAGAAGGTTGCATCCGCTGGTCATGGAAGGAGCCTTTCATATACGATGTTAAAGGATTTGGGTCATCAACCTCCTGAAAAAAATAAGGTTTGTCAGAATAAAGTGTTGCCTGATATACTTCTTTACTTGGAAGAAACAGTCTGTAGCTGTGCTTCTTTGGGTTTTGTTGGGACTGCTGGTTCAACTATCAGTGACGCCATAGAGCTCATGAGGAAGCATGAATCATGCTTCAGGAAGATTTAGACTTGTATCACCAACGCTTGCTGGTATCTTGACTTTATGAGTACAGGAGAGTGGCCATGCCATGTTGTCATCCAAAATCTTGTGCTAGGCTGATGAATATATCTCATTTGAAGTGAAAGACATCGTCAATGCTTCTGATCTTCTAATTTACGGCCTCGGTGAGAATGAAGATTTCAACTTCTCTGTTAATCTGAGTGCTCAAAAACCTCTCATCTACATCTGATTAGGGGAGAAGCTTCTGGGTGGGGTTTAGTTGGTATTCAGACGAGAGGATTATCAAAGACCAGAATCTCATAGTTTTATGAAAGTTGCTACAAATTGGTGAAAGCAAGCAACATGACAAAAGCCCCATTGTTGATGTTATGATCGTGCAAGAGAAGAGTCAAAGTCAATGGGATTGCAGGAGAATGTTGATTCTGTTGGACTTCGATCCTTCCACTACAATGTTTCACATTTTGTTTTCTGGATGGAAATAGTCTTTTTGTTCATAATCATACATGTGAAGTTTGTCAAGTTATTGAGACGAAGTTGATAGGAGTGTTAACATCTGTTGTCATTCTTTTGCTTTCTGTCAAGTATAAAAATTTATTTAAATGATTTGATTCGACTCAGAATAACATATATTGTTTCTAAGCGTCCCTGAATTTATATGACGGCTGAATGAATGGGTCGGACTTCCACTTTGTAAGACCATTTCAGCCATGATATGCTCCATCGATACAATGGCGCAAGCTGCATTTTGTTCAAAGGGAAAATTCATGATATACTCCTGTTTTCTTTCGTAATTCACAATATATCCTGTTGGTTTTCGTAATTCAACTTTAAACATGTTTAAATGTTGTCCAAAATTTATGAAACTTTACATGGATGATGCTAAACTGTTATATTTTGGTCCAATATCAAATTTGAAGTTTTTTAAGCTCATGTGGGACCCAATGAACATGTCATAATTTTCATTGGGTCCCACAGGTCACATGTGAGCTTAAAAAACTTCAAATTTGATATTGGACCAAAATATAACACTTTAGCATCGTCCATGTAAAGTCTCATTAATTTTGGACAATATTTAAACATGTTTAAAGTTGAATTACGAAATCCAACAAGGGTATATTGTGAATTACGAAAGAAAACAAGGGTATATTGTGAATTTTCCCTTGTTCAAAATCATCATTTTTTGGGTAGGCTGCTTTTTATTGATTAGCACATGAACTTCTACTGGTTTATGCTCATTAGCCGAGTGGACGGACATTTACAGTGTAGAGAGTGACGCACGCCTTCCCACTTATGGTAGATCATATCAGTTTGTTGAATTATAATGTATCATACTGGTCCTCTGTAGCAGTATATAATTCGTAGCAGCTATTATAAGAGGTGAGAAGAGTTTGTTTTTAAATGAATTCGATATTTCCATGTGTCAAACCGTTTTGGAAGGATTGGGAAGGGGAAAAGCCAATTAAAAAATGTTTGAATAATGAACTTTACGATTGCTCTGTTGATGTTATTTTAAAGGGATCTACATCAAAATGTGCTGCCTTGGTGTCAGGTTGTTCATGGTAGTAGAATAAGATATTTCTGATCAATGTATGTATATTCATTGTTGTGTCTTAAAGACTGTTTACAGGGATATATATAGTAGGTTACAGTATAGGCTTATAAACATTTTATTGGACTGGGCTATGACTGGGCCTTATGTACATGGGCTATTATACCCACGCAAGTTCAAAGTGCTAAACGCAAGAGGGAGTTTGGACTTGAAAATAGAAAATTTCTGCTTTTCCAGAGCTTTCGTAAAGATGTGACCTGGGAATGAGAGGGGAATAAACTAATTTCCAAAGAACCATTCTTTACTCTTTCTCTTACAAAAAAATAGTCAATGTCAATGTGCTTTGCACGACTGTGCAAAACAGGGTTGGAAGCTAGGTATAATGCGCCGATATTGTCACAGTGGAGAACGGGAGGAGATGAGAGGAAAACGCCAAGCTCGGAGAGAATTTGTTGCAGTCGGAGGGCTTCGGAGGTGGCGACGGCCAATGATTTGAACTCCGCCTCCACTGAGCTTTTGGCAACGGTCCATTGCTTTCGAGAATGCCAGGGGAGAAGATGAGTAAGATACAGAATTCTGAAGTCGAGCGGCGGTCAGAGATCGAACCAGCCCAGTCTGCATCTGAAAAAATTTGGAGATTTCCCACGTGTTTCGCAGCAAAGAACAAGCCTTGATCGACGGTAAGCTTCAGGTAATGAAGAACACATTTTACACCTTGTCAGTGTATATCTTGCGGATTATGCATAAACTAACTCAATTTATTTACTGCGAAATGAATATCGGGTCTTGTGAACCCTAGATAATGAAGTCCTCCTATAATGCTTCGATAATTTTGTGGGTCATGAAATTGTGGTGAATCTGTGTTTTCAAAAGCTGTGGTCATAGTCTTAGGAGTGTTTGTGGGTTTGCAATTAAAGAGATCAGCACGGGAGAGAAATTCTTTGATGTAATGGCTTTGATTTAGGATAATACCGGAAGGGGATCTATGAACTGAGACACCAAGAAAATGGGTGAGGTTTCCTAGATCTTTGATAGGGAACTCACGGGAAATGCAGGAGATAAGTTGAGGAAAGAAGAGTAGGAGTAGATCTAGTAATAACAATATCATCGACATAGACCAGTATGAAAACCTTTTGGCCCTTAGTGTTGTAGATAAACAGAGAAGAGTCAGAGAGAGACGGTTTAAAACCAATCTCAACCAGATAGCTACTGAGTCTTGAAAACCAAACCCGTGGGCTTTGTTTTAGGCCATAAAGAGCCTTGTTAAGGCGGAAAACATGATTTGGAAATTCCTTGTTTATTAAACCACGTGGCTGCTTAATATAAACCTTCTCATCAAGAGTGCCATGTAAGAAGGCATTATCAATGTCAATCTGTCGGATAGGCCATCCATAGGATGTAGCAAGGGACAAAACAAGTCTAATAGTAGAAGTTTTGACCACCGGGTTGTAGGTTTCAGTAAAGTCCACTCCAGGGGATTGATTGTAACCAAGAGCAACTAATCGTGCTTTTCTGCGCTCTAGAGTCCCATTTGCTTTCTTCTTCGTTTTGAGAACCCATTTAGTGCCCAATAGATTCACATCAGCTGTGTGAGGGACAAGGGTCCAAGTCTAATTTTGTTGGAGGGCATCAAATTCTTTCTGGATGGCCTTACGCCATTCAGGAAACTTCATGGATTTAGTAACACATGGTTCCTCTGGAACTTCAGTAGAAGTGAGAGAGTTAGATGTTGTAAAGGTATAATTTAGCCAATTGATTGTCCCATCGGTTCTGACAACAGGTTTGAGGGAGTTGGTCTGTGAACGTGTAAGCATTCTTGTGGGGGGCGGGAGAGGGTCAAGAGAGGGAGAGGAATCTGAATCTGTTGAAGAGACAACAGGCCGGACTAGGATCAGGTATGGTGGCTGATGAAGTAGAATCCGGGAGTGAAGTAGGACTTAAGTGTTCAGGAGAAGATTGAGAAAAAAGAGGTGTAAAGGAGGGCTGAGATGTGGTGGGGTTAGGTAATGGAGGAGGGAGAGATATATGAGTGAGAACAGGTATTTGGAGATTAACAAGTGTGGTAGAGGTTTTTGTGGGAGGAACAGAGAGAGTGTTTTTACTGAAGGGAAAAACAGTCTCATGGAAGGTGACATCCCATGAGATATATTTTCTATGAAAAGGGAGATGAAGGCAAATGTAATATGTAGAGGAAGAATCATACCCCAGGAAAAGACATTCTTGAGTGCGAAAAGAAAGTTTATGAGAATTGTATGGTCTTAGATTAGGATAGCAAGCACAACCAAAAACTTTGAAAATGGTAAGATCATGCTCTTTAAGATACAACAACTGGTAAGGGGTCATATAGGATAGAACTTTGGTGGGAGTCCTATTAATCAGAAACGCAGCAGTAGTAAACACATATGACCAGTAGGTGAGAGGAAGAGAGGCTTGAGATAAAAGGCATAACCCCTTGTTGACAACATGTTTGATTCTGCCTTCCACAACACCATTTTGTTGGTGCGAATGTGGACAGGTGAAACGATGTGCACTACCCCTCTCTTGTAGAAATGACGTGAGAGTCTTAAACTCCCCTTCACCGTCTGTCTAAATAGCTTTAAAAAACAGTGAAAACTTTGAATGTATCAGACTTGGCCTTTAATGGAAAACACCACAAATATTTGGAATAATCATCAACGACCAGAAGAAAGTAACTCAATCCATCAACAAATTTATGCGCAGGACCCCATAAATCCAAGTAATGCTAGGAGATGGATGCCCAAGCCTCATGTGCCAAACATCCGAAGAAGCTGCTGTAGAGTAGTTTAACTGAGGTGAGGTAGTGGTGGTGGTAGTAGGAAAGTAGTAGTCTTGGTTTTCAAATCCTTCAGCAAGAAATAATCGTTATAAAACTCAGAATAGACTAAGTTATCACGGCAGACCGGAGAAGCGAAGATACGCAGAACAGAATGATAACTGAGATTAAGTGTCTCTGTAGAGTTGGAGTGTGTAAGATATTGCTCAAAATAAAAGGCTTATTAGCCAGGTAGATAGAGGTTGTACCCTGATTGGCTATGGGCAGCTGAGAACCATCTTCCAAAACAATAGATTCAGTACCTGTATACTCAAAGGAGGACAAATTTAATTTAGAGAAATCATTACAGAAATGATTAGTAGCTCCCGTATCAGCAATCCAATCAAAGGAGGAAGCTTTTCCCGTAACATTAGCAGCCATGGTAGAGGGAGGGTTAGGTTGATAAGAATGATTGAAACGGTGGTAGCACTGTCTTGCTATATGTCCCCACTTCTCACATATTTGACACTTTGGACGGGTGTCAGTGTTGCCATTAAAAATGACATTAGACTGTCCTCCAGTAGATGAATATTGATTTATGCCTTTGCCTTGGTTTGAGGAATTTCCTCAAGCACCTTGAGATCGATTAGACGACTGATTATTTTCCCCTCTGTTGTAAGTGGTTGTCACATTCACAGAAACCGGAGAGGAGTAGGAGACTTCACATTGTTGCCAAACCAGGCCTAGCACTGTCTTGCTACATGTCCCCGCTTCTCACATATCTGACACTTTGGACGGGTGTCAGTGTTGCCATTAAAATTGACATTAGACTGTCCTTCAGTAGATGAATATTGATTTATGCCTCTGCCTCAGTTTGAGGAATTCCTCGCGAGCACCTTGAGATCGATTAGAGACTGATGATTATTTTCCCTCTGTTTGTAAGTGGTGGTTGTCGCCATTCACGAAACCGGAGAGGGAGTAGACTTCACATTTTGCCAAACCAGGGGCCTCACCAGACAGAAGAAATGGAAGCAGTTGGCTTTGATCACAAGCCTCAGATCTTGTTGAATCCAACACAGATACTCAGGATTGGGTTCGTTGTTCACCAGGACATGAGAACAAACATGAGAACCATCAACATATTTAAACAGATCGTTACCTCTTAGAAAGGGAAAGAATCCCTTTTCAAAGGCTAAAGTTGATCTTGCTTCAGTTTAATCAAATTGGCTGGCGAGAGGAGGATAGTATAGAATGAGATTCTATAGTGGTTTGATAATGCGGTGTTTGTGCTGACAGGAACAGTGTGAGTGTGTGCCGCCAGGAGAATTGGGGGAATGGATTGTTGAAGGAGCCGGAGCTTGCCGCTGGGAGTAGCAGCCATGGAAAGCGAAAAGAGAACCTAGACTACTGATACAATAGTAGAATTAGATATTTCTGACAATGTATGTATATTCATTGTTGTGTCGTAAAGATGTTTACAGGGGATATATATGTAGGTTTACAGTATGGCTTATAAACATTCTATTGGACCGGGCTATGACCGGGCCTTATGTACATGTGCTATTACATGGAGATGCTAAATCATTGGAGGGGGCTGGGTGCAGTTTAGAGTTTTTGGGAGCTAATTAGAACAAAAGTTGAGTTTGATGAGGAAGTTTGCCAGGTGTGGGTGAGGGTGTGGCCCATGGATTCAGGGTTAGGTTGGGGAGCAAGTATGTAAGAACAAAAGGGAAAGGTATTGGGGTGTTGATGCAAGCAGTGGTGGTTTTTGGCGGGTTCCAAGTGTTGCGGAGTCTAAGGCCAACTTTTGGGTCTCAAGCTAGCGCGGAATCTTGGTGCTAGGAGAGTGCAAATCATTTAGATTCATTAGCGGTGGTGAATCATCTTGTTAAAGGAGCCATATTTGGCCAGAAGCAAAGAAAGAAAGTGCCTATGGATTCAAAATGGTTGGCTAAGTATAGATACAATATCAGTGTAGGGGGTGACAATCGGGTTGGTGGGTCGGGTCAAGGTTACCCGTACCAAACCCGTTGAAAAATCTATGGAAGTTGGAATCAAACCCAACCAAAAATATCGGGTTACAAATCTTACCCAACCCAACCCATATAAAAAACATTCAACTTAAACCCAACTGTTCAACCCAAAATTTTCTAAATACATATTTTCTACAAATTTTTATTTTTTTAATCAAAATAAAAATATTAACTTTTATAAGATATTTGTAAATTCCTGAGAGTTACAAGTGACTCCGTAGAATTAATTCACTGTAACTCGATCCATTACAAAAAGAATGTTGGCAGTCTTGAAAGCATTTTGTGAAATGTTTGAAAACAGACAGAACAGTGTTGATAGGTTTTTTATATTTATTAACTGGGTGTTACTAGAGTTATAAAACAACTAACGTGACATACTAGCAAATGCTACTTTTATTATATTTTTTCGTTCAGTAAAATATAATCAACAGTGGTCGGGTTGGTCTCTGGTTTGGGTTAGTACTTTTAAGTTTAACTCATACCCAACCTAAGAATATATGAGTGTAACCCCCTACCGCTAATCCTCGAATTATGGTCTAATCGCCTTGGTCGTTAATCTAATCGCAGCGGAAATTCTCTTACTAACGGCGGGTGATACAATTCCATTAGCCGCCCATGCGACTAACAAGGCCTAAACTACATACAGTAACGGTCTGATAAACTAGAAATACCAAGCTTCCATAAAAACATTCCATAACATCATCTACTACGTTTAATTACCGAGTACTAAAGCGCATAATCCAAAATACATCACTTCCTAAGAGTTTATACAACCATCTATGAGTCTAACATCTTACTCAAGTCTAAAAAGTCTAAATAATCCAAAATACAAAAAGGTGTACAATATGGTACACCAGCTACTCAAAAAGGGCCACATGCCCGTGTATAACTCAGTACACCATTCAAAATTCACTAGCTAACAAAAAGCATAACATCTCGGTCTCATCTCGACCATTCATCCTTCTCGAGTACCTGAAAAATAAATCATTGGCCCCAAAGGGGCTCAGCACAACTTGTTGGCATGAAATTCGCATACCCCGCGTGCTAACGGGGGTACGCCGACTACTTGGTCACATACATGGAGTTCATTTTAATTCAAGCATACATGCTAATATGAACAACATTAGAATCATGCAAAAGCAACACTCGTACATAGAGCATAACACATGCAATGGAAACAATTCACAAGTCATCCATTCATCAGTCACCGAGGCCTTGAGATTCTCTTCTCAAGTTCTAGCCTCATCTCTTGTTAGTTAAATTCTCATCCGGGTTAATCAGATGTTCTTAACTCTTATCTCTTGATCATATGACTCAAACTAGTCATGATCTTTACTTTACCAATTATCCTTCTCTTGAATAATCATAAGTTAAGTCGGTTGACCTCTGGGCAGAGACAAGACTATCTCACCACCAGGCTTTAGGTTGGCTTACTTCCCCGGGTTACGCCCATACGGGTCTGGACCATGGTGGGAAGATTAGGCCAGAATTCGGAAAACAATCTCTCTTGCCTCCTCATTCTCACACGTGGCCGATTCTATATCGGGCTTCTCACACCCCCCAGTTACCCAATTTCTCAAGGTTAGGAAAGTCACAAGTTCGAGAGTTAGTGAGAAGTCCACGATCAATAAGTCATAGTTAACACACTTGCACATCTAAGCAATTAAGTTCTTCATCCAACAATTATGTCTTTCATGAATTATACAAACTTCATAGGTTAGCCACGACTCAATCAATAGATAATAAAACACAAGACATAAGGAAATGCAGTAAATCGTATTCGTGCATTTACCTTGATTAGGTGATGGAAAACAAATCACACAAATCGAGGAAACCTCGTTAGCATACAAGGCATGAGAAAATCATACCGTTCACCGTCGTTCTTGGATCGTTGACTTTCCTCCGGAGTCCAACTATTCAAATCCTACAATATGCATGGAATCGGGCGGTTAATTCTCTATAATTAACCTAACTCATTTCATCTTTAATGTTTCCCAATTTATAATTACTAACTCATTACAATTCAGACTTAGTCATACAAGTCATTTACTTCTCATTATTTCTTATGCTTGTTTACACCTCTAATAACCATTAAATATCATCAAACAACTCCTAACAATCTTATAATAGCAATACCAAACAATTCCCCATCTTAAGATTTCATTTTTACACATTCTACAGCATTTTAGTGTTGGTCCGGGACCTTGTCCGGGTCCCAACTCCCAAACCAACACTGCAGGAAACTTTCGGGACATTTCTATGCCTGGTCCGGGTCCTTGCAAGGGACTTAAGTCCCGGACCAGGGTGTTTGATAACTCTCGACCTTATTTCTATGCTGGTCTGGGTCTTGATAAGGGAGATAAGTCCCGGACCAGTTACTAGGTGCAGACTGTTATTTCTGAGTGGTTAAACTGGTGTAAAATTAAAAGAAAAGAAATTAAAAACTCAAATTATAAACGTCGGGCTGCAAACAAATCCCGGTCGTAGTTAGTAAAACAAGTGTCGTATCCACAGGGAGATTGTTCAATTTATCCTAGTCTTGGTAGTTACTTAAAAACTGTAAAAAAGGGTTTAGCCGGAGGCAAGCTTGATTTGTTGTTTGATCAGTGCAAATATAATAAAAACAGTAAAAGGCGAATTAATTGATGTGGATGGAAAAATGTATCCTAGGATAGCGGGGGAATTTCCTAAATTACTTAAACAGATTTAAAACCCTGTCTCAATTATTTATTGCCTATTAGAGTTAATAATTGTCAGTTACGAACTCTTAATAAAAGCCTTAGTATTTTCCTGCTCAGTCCGGAGTGTAAATACTAAGATTAATTCCTTTGTGGTACCTAGACTATCTCAAAATCATATGTTGATAGTTACCAAATAAATGCAGTCGTTTGTCGCGCAAAGCATTTAGCAATATTAGTTGAAAGGAATTAAAACAAGTTAAATGAGAGAAACAGGTGATAAATATTAATTTACGTAATATTAGAAATCAAACCCCCATCCTAGGATACAAAAGAAAATTACTCAGACATTAACGGAGATAAGAAGATTACACAGATAGATTTTGACATTAATTCAGAGGAAGAACTGGTCTGCTCTCGCTCTCACTGCTGCTCTTCTATTTCTTTTGTTACTGCGTGAGTATGGACTGTTGTGGTGTTACGGGAGGAAATTAAATGGAAGGGAATGGATGAGTGTGGTGAATGGTTTCTTCAGACTCCCGTCGTGTGTGGTGTATTTGTTGTGTTGAAGGGGTGAGTTTATATAGAGGCAGAGGAGAAAAAGATCCGTACAAATTTGATTGCAGATGAAGAAGAGCATTGATTGAGCACTGATTGCAGACTGATTGCTTCATTTAATGCAGGGGACAGAGCCGACGCGTGAGCGATTTAAGGTAGGCGGAGCAGATATTGCGAGTTGCAGATGAGAGTTGCAGAGTCGGCGCGAAGAAGAAACTGTGTGCGCGACTGAGTTTTTGTCACGACCGCCTTGATGTCCGCCTAAGGACAGGCGGTTTCTTTGCTGATGTCCGCCTCCTGTACCGCCTGATATTGGGCGGTTGTATGTGTTTGTCCGCCTCCTTGACCGCCCCAAAATAGGCGGTTGTCCGCCTGCACGTCCGCCCCCTTTTCAGGCGGTTGCAAGTAGTCTAGTCCGCCTGATATCACGATGTACAGGCTTGTCTCTTCTATGAGCTGTAGATTCTTCGTTTGGACTCCGTTTTTCGAGCCGTCTGCGGCTATGCGTTGGTCTCTTCGTGTACTTTCTTCCTAGCTTGGCTTTTCCTCATGTTTAAACCAATAAATTTGTGAGATAATCAATAAAACATAAACTAGAGGAAAAACATACGATAAGTGAGAAATGAGCAGAATAGTGCTGATATGATATATGAAATACACCTATAAAACATGCTCATTTAGACACTTATCACTAGGTGAATTCTCGGGACGTATTTTGGGTTGGTCCGGGTCTTTAGCCCTAGGCTAAGTCCCGGACCATACTGCTGGGCAAAATCTCGGCACAATTTTAAGGCTGGTGCGGGACTACAACCTGGTCCTAAGTCCCGGACCCTGCTACCATTTTGACAGTTTTGACAATTTCAATTTTTGTTCTAACTTCCTTTCTTTGCCCAATTCTTTCCCAATCTTCCCCCATACATTCTAGCATGTTTTAACACTAATTTGACACTCTAAACCTTCCTAATTCATTTACTAAACTTATCACTCATTCTTTGTTAATTTACACAATCTCCCACTCTTATTTTTCCTAACACTTGCTCTTAGTTTTCTAGGTTACTAATGTGCAGATTTTCTCTCAATCTTTACTACCTCATTGTTTCACAACTAAAGCATTCCAAGTTTGCATCATTTTACCCAACTACATAACTCTCTCTAATCTAGTTTCCAAGGTGATTAGTTATTCACATTGACCTCTACAACACACCTAGTTAATCCTAGGTCATTCCTTCTCACAACACACTTAAGTCCTTTAGTTTCTACACAAATTTTGGCAGAGTTTCCCTACAATTTTAAGCATGCCCACATTGTATTATTCAGCTCACCAAAACCAATTCAATCGCGATATTATTCTAGACACTAACAGCACAATTAATTCCAGCACATACACACTTACTTAGCTTGGCTCCAAGGCCTTTAATCATCAACATAAACAACACTAAAATAACTCCATCTCTTGCTCATAGTTACAACAGCATACACAATACCAAAACAATGTAATTTTAATGCCACAAGACATTCCAAATCAGCTCCAAAGGTAAGTCAATTTACCTTAGATTCTTAGTTCTCTTTCCTTGCCTTCCCTCCTTTCTTTCTTGCTCTTTCTTTCTTCTTTCTTCTTGTTTTACAAACCGGACAAATGTGGATTTAATTGCTAGTGCTACAGACCATGCCCAAGGAGATATAATGAGCATTGAGGAAGTACTCAAATTCTAGAACTAACCCTAGAATACAAGGGAATGATTTAAAGCTCTAAAATAGATATTACCTTACAATCTCTAGATGGAGTGTTTGGCAAACAAAAACAACAAGCTCCAGCACTTTTCTTGAGGGAAAAACATAGCTGGAACAAAGGGAGCAATGGAGTTCAAGGGATGAAATTTTCGGTTGCATAAAAAGAGCTAGGAAGAAGGTATTTTGAGTTCGTTTCGTACCTTAACAAACAAGGGAATGATTTAGCTCACAATGGCCTTCTTCTTCCTTAAAATGGATCTCCAGCCATGGATATCAACTTCAAGATTTTCGGATTTTGAAAGGTGGAATGGAATCTCCAAGATGAGAGGAGTAATAATATGTATTTTTTTTTGCTGTTTTGACTTTGTTTAGGCCTTCAAAGACGAAGAAGAAGAGAGGGCTGCTAGAGGGTTCTTCAAATCGCCATGGAAGAGAGGAAGAAGAATAGAGAGGTCTGGTGGGGGAGGAAACCGTGAGAGACAAGAGAAATGAGAGAGAGAGAAAAGTAAAAAGCAACTTGTACTTGTTTTACTTTATGGCTTTTGTCTTATTTCACTTATAGAGAATTAATAGAGTTGGGAGAGGGGGAACAAAACGTGGGCACACACAAGTAAAGGGGTGCCAGATTTTTATTTACAAAATGAAGAGGAGGGCTGTTTGGTCTTTTAGCAAAAAACACCCCATAAGTCCCCGTTTGGCACTATTCACTAACCGGGGCCGTTTTCTGAATTTTTTTCATTTATTTAATTTTAATGGTTCTTAGACCTTAATTAATGTTTAATTATAGTTATATGATTGACTATAATTTTTACAAGTAATTTAAACTACTTAAAGTCACATTTTCCTGGTTTTTCCGAAAAATGTGCTTTAAGACTTCTTTTGCGTTTTTATCCCGTTATATGGATTCGTTTTCTTTGGGAATTGTTCCCACATGTTTATTTAGGCATAATTAAGCCTCTAAATATCACATTAGCATAATTAATCACTATAGTTAAGTTCGGGGTACTTCAATGAGCAACCTAAGTCCGCCAAAAAAATTAAACGGGTCAAAAATCTTAACCTAATTTCATAATTTGCGGGTTGGTTTCTGGTCAGGTCTTCGGGGTAGGTCAAAACTGCCAATCCTAACTAGTTGGGCTTTTGCAAGTGGAGACAAGAATATTAATGTTATTAGAAAGAGAGGAGTGTGAAACAAGAAAGATGTTGGGTGGGTGTTTAACTCGCGGATACTGGCCCCATTCTTTTGCAAAGATGATTTTGTACCGGATGTTAGTTGTCAGCTGAAGTTAGAAAAAGTAGAGAGAAAATATAGATAAAATAAAATGTAAAAAGTTGATATGACAATTGATGTATGTGACATATAGAAAGAAAAAGTGAGTTGATCAAATAAACTCGTTTTCATAATCTCGCAAAAGAATGAGAATGTATCTTTTGAATTAATAAAAATTTGGATAGGTTAAAAAACTGATTTTGACCTTTCTTCTTGCAAGAACAAGGAAATAAAATCATGGATGAATATGACAAGGAGTTACGGTGTGCTTGTGAAGTGACCTTAACAAGGCAAGGCTTTAATGGTGGGCAAGGGCGGAGCTACGTGTATCATTAGAGGGGCTTGGCCCCCCAACCTTTTTGAAAAAAATGAAAGTATATATGTTAGATTACTCATGTGAATGGTAGTAAATAGTGACATTTTAGATAATAAAAACTAATGATCATGCAAAGTAATTATATTAGGTGTCACTTGTCCGTCATTAACGGTGACTACTCAATCATATGTTATGTTGTTTCTAATCTAATCACTTCCAATGAAATGCCACCTTACTAAGTGCAAGTCCGTACTTTTTGGTTTCTCCTAATTACTTACGAGTAGATTGTTGTCGAGCCACTTTTTTATCATTTAAAAACTAAAACAAAGACGACTTTCATATCGATGGTTGATTTTATTTACCAAATTATTTTTGGGCTATCTCCTTGGTGATTGCATTTATGATTTTTTTAAATACAATTCTTTTACAGTATATTAGTAACTTTTACAAAATTAGGCCATGTGACCTAATAGAACTTCTTTTGCGGTATCTTATTTTCATTGTTTTCACTTGACTCCTTAAAATTTGATAATTACCATAAATGCTTGTTTACTAATTTGAAAAAACATAGAATTTTGTATCAACTAGAGAGCCATCTTTGGTATATGCTATATAAGTTAGTTTTTTAGGGTGTTTATTACTCTATTCTATTCTCAATAGATATGTTTTTTTCATTATTTTCAAAATCGTTGATGTTTCAGCATGTTTAAATCCTATAATTTCCAACTCCACCCCTTGTCTTTTCTATCATAATTCTACTTTTTAATATATTTCAATTTATAATGCAAAAAGTAAAAGCGATATTGTCAACAGCTAAAAAAATTCTAAATTTGAAATAGGATGAAGTATTTTTCTAGGATTAGAGAATATGTTTTGAACACTTGCTAAGTTATTAGTACCATCACTTCATGGTTTACTTCGTTGTTCTTGTTTGACATTTATGTTATATAATAGTGATTTTTTATTTCTTATATACTATTTCTTCTATGATACTGAAATATCTAACATTTTACATAATTTACATATAAATCAAAACGTATAATTAAATAATTAACATTTTCTTACATATCATTAATATATATAGCAATATAATGTAATTTTTATATTTTAAAAAAATAATGTTTATTAACATATTTCTGGCACCCCTAATAATTAATTTATGGCTTCACCTTGGTGGGGATGTCCATATGACTACACAGAAAGACCTTTATCTTCCATATTATTCCTTTCTCTTTCTAAAGCCTAACTAACTATGCATTTATAAAAGACCTGTGTTGGCGATGCAAGCAGAGCACAATGCGGGACATCCTTACATATTAGTATAGCAATCCCTTTTAGCTACAAGCCTACAACTCTATACTCCCTTTTAACTACAAGCCTACAACTCAGTCAAAGAAATTCTATGAAACGAATCTATGTCCTTCATCATACTATTGCAGGTTTATATTATACATTTGGCAAGTAAAATTTGTATTAATAACGTAAATTATACTATAAAATATTCTACTGAAATACAATTTTATGTATACTGAATGTACAATTTTTATATGTTTAATTTACAATTGTTTGCTACTATATAGACAATTAATATTGTCATTTGATCCAGATTTCAATTTTCATCCAAAATGCAGTAAGATTGGGTTAACTCGTCTATGTTTTGCAGATGACTTGCTAATTTTCTGTAGAGGGGATGTGGGTTTGATAAGAATTATCAAAAGAATTCTGGATAATTTCTCTGATTCATCAGGCCTGCAAGTCGATCATCAAAAATGTAGTCTTCTTTGGAGGAGTTTGTGAAGAGGATAAAAGGAAAATTCTGGAAGTTTTGGAATTTGAAGAAGGTAATCTTCTTGCCAAGTACTTGGGTGTGCCTCTATCTGCTCAAAAACTTAAGTGTGAAGATTATTTGCCATTAATCAATAAAATTACTGCACACATCTCGCACTGGGCAGCTAGGAAGCTGAGCTATGCAGGTTGATTACAATTGGTTCAAAGCACACTAATTAGTACGCAAAGATTCTGGTCTAATGTTTTCCTTTTTCCTAAGAATATAATTCACCTGATTGAAAGGAAATGTAGAAATTACCTCTAGTGTGGGAGTGAAAATGGAAGAAGAGCTCCAATGGCATGTGCTAATGTTTATAAGCCTAAGGATACTGGTGGTTTGGGAATAAAGGAAATTCTTTCTCAAAACAAAGCAACTATTCTAAGCATTCTGTTGAAGCTGAATGAAGAAGGGATTTGCCGATCAGCCTTTGGAAGATGGTGCAAGGCATACACGCTTAAAAATGACAGTATCTGGAATGTGAAACTCAAAGGAAGTCATGCATATTGGTGGAAATGTTGTTTAACACTCGAAGACGAAATTGTGAGCAAGAATCTGATGGATAAGTTACAGGAAATTACCAGAAAGCGGGGTAAAGTGGCAGTTCAAGATATTTATGAAGTTATTCATCCAGATTAGCCAGAGGGTGAATGAGATCATATTATTTGGAATAGCCACTGCACTCCTCATTCTTCTTTCATCTAGTGGCTAATTTGTCAAAACAGACTTGCCAGCAAGGATAGAATCAAGAGATGGAATTGTAATGTTGTCAATCATTGTGTTTATGTGGACAAGAAGAGACTCGAGACCACCTGTTCTTTAAATGCAAAGTTAGAAAGGACATTTTTAGAGCATTCTACACAAGTGGCTCCTATGTAAGCTTCTGTTAGAATTTTCTGAGTGTATGTTCTGGTTATGGAAATCAAAGAACAAGTCCTCATTAGTCTATAAAATGAGAGCCTTTGCTGTGAGAGTGGTAATATATCACATTTGGAAACTCAGAAATGAAACTGTTTTTCTAAGTGCTATTCCTGATAGCATGAAGTGCATAGGGGGAGTTGAAGATGAGATGGGGTAAATTTGCTTATCCTACATCTAGGAACACATGTAGAATTCTAATGGATTTTGGTTTGTTAGAATTTCTAGATAGATCGAAAATTTGAGGAGTGTTGTTGTGCTTCTGAAGTCTGTTACAGATGAGAGGATATTTAAATCTAATATAGCTTACATTTCTTCCAAAAAGAAAAAATAAAAATTGTCATTTGAAGCTGCTTTTGGATTCTTATATCCATAGACAGACATATATTATCCACGCATTATTCATATCCACTTGTGTAGATTTTTATCGCCATGTGCCAGAATTATATATGTAAAAAAATCCACGCATTATTCATAACTCACCTTCAAAATGTTCCAATTACACCTTTCGATATAGTTCTATCTTAATTTATACATTGGAGGTGGGGAATATAGCTACTTACAATAACCCATACTTTCAATAATCGCATTATAGCGAAGCTGTTTTTTTTTTTTTATACGTAAGTAGCTCCAATGCTACTTGAAAGTAAATTACACAGATTACCATGGATGCAAACCTTATGTTCGATCTTGTGTACACGTTTGTGATAAAAAGAAAAAGGTAGTAAATAACCGAATTCTAGATGAACTCTATCCATGGATGCAACCAAAGTGGACTCCAGTTTTATCTCAAAGTTTGACTGAAGTTGGAACGAGGTTCCTATCATACATATATATCAGGATTGTCATTGGATTAGATCAAACTAGTTGGGGTTGATGACTAATGTTCTTGAATGCAAGAACTCCAGCGTATCTCAGGTTATAGAGATTGATTAGGAGGTAGAATATTATTCAGAGTCATATTCGTAATCTTCTATTTCCTGTCCCTCATCTGCTATCACTGGCTCCCTACTTCCATTTTAGTCACCAACCGCCATGATTAACATGAGACAGACGCCCGCACACCTTCACCCTTCTCTCTCAACAGCACTGACAGTCACAGGCTACTCATATAGCCACCCCGCCACCATACTAGTAGTTTAAAGCTCCACACACAAGATGTCACTGGCATCAAATAACCAACCATAGCTGATACTCTTTTAACATCTTCAGGGGAAGAATCAACTTACAGAGGTTTCCCTTTGAGTTACGTAAGTAAGCAAGAACCAGTTCCGTCAAGGAAGCATCAGTCACTGTACTATTCAATAGGTTCTTCTCACTTCCTCTCCATCTCAGTCTTATGCTGTACAAAATACTAAACTTGTTGCCTTACGGATTTAGGCAAAATGAATCAAGAGAATCAAACAATTGGAATCCACTGAAAGAAAAAAAATGAAGATTGCAGCAACAACGGTGGATACATGAAAACGATGATATTCAAGAACTTGAAGCTCCACCTTCAGAACCAAAACATCATTCCGGAGAATGAAAAGCTGAAACAGAGAGTTTCTCTTCTCATCAAAGAGAACAGAGCGCTCTCCTCTCGGTTAGGAACCTTATATCACCTCCGTACTCTACCAACACATACATAACATCTATATGTTATACCATCCACATACACGGGAAGCCTTCTCCATACTTCCTTTTTGAATTTTTAAGACGGGGGAGTAGCAACCAGTGGTACCATGCTCATTTTCCAGGGTACCACTATATTATCTGTACGTTAATGCAAGTTCATTACCACTGCTCCAACTGTATATGAAGTTCATGGGTGGAGCATTTCATGAGTGTGTACTGTTTACTCAATCATTTACTGATGTACTTCACCTAAGATAAGGCATGAATTATCATCATTGCTCAAGTCCGACTCACCATGACAAATCGAAGAAGGCATGACATGGTAAAACCAGAAATGGATACAGTCTAACTGAAGGCGATCAAGTCAAACAGACTGATCAAGCCCAAAATATCGCAAAGACTAGCTTATGTAGTATGTATCCTGATTCCAAAACAAAAGCACCCACACCCATAAAAAAGAACTTTAGATGTCATAGTAGCATACATACTTAAAATAACAGAAGTCACAGGGAAAATTAGCTGAACCAACCAAAAGGAGGGAATAGATTTTATCCAGAAATTGAGCTAGAAAGATCAGAGTCAATACCGGCCGATCAAGATAAAATCATCATCATCAAGTACTTGAACTTCATCTTCACCAACAAAGTGCTCCCTACCAATGTCCTTCACCAGATTCACAAACTCAACTCTCTTTGCACGAGGAAGAGGCACATACGGCAGTCTAAAAACAGGCCTCACAACACCGAGCTGGGCCAGGGCTGTGTTCACCCCAATCGGGTTTGGTTCCTGAAACAACCATTTGATCAAGGGCAGCAGCTTCAAGTTCAGAGATGGATTTTTCCCTTCAAACATGATCTGCCTAAACAAACCAGGGACCAAGTTACTTGTCACAGAGATCACCCCAGTTGCCCCATATCCCCACCTGGCATCATGACATTCATCATCATTACCACTCCAAACCACCGTTCCATTATCAGTGTACAGCTTTATTCGTTCATTTCCAACACATTCTTTCACCCCAGCCAAGTTCTGGTCTTGTGCCAGGGATTTGATAACAGCAGGAGGTATGTCCTGGCTAGTTCGAGAAGGCACATTGTAAATGATTGTGGGTCCCATAGGAAGCACGCTTTTGAAGTGAGAGACCATACCCTCCATGGACGTCTTTCCATAATATGGGTTGATGTGTAAAGCAGCATGCATTCCAACTGCAAAGCCTTGTTCAGTTGCATGAATTGCTTCCCTTGTGGAGTTGCTGCCTGTGTTCCCTATGACTTTGATGTTTCCGCCGAAACAGTTCACAGTGTGGCCTATGAGCATAATGTGTTCATCCCAGCTCATTAGCTGGCCTTCACCTGTGGTCCCACCTACGATTATGCCTTCTGCTCCTTGTTCAATCTGCATGTTCACCAAGGTATCATAAGCTTCAAGATCAAATCTCCCGTCAGGTAGATATGGAGTTTTAATGGCCGTAACCAATCTGATAGCCTTTATCTCATCCGAATTGGTCCTGCAAGAACGATGTGCCAGGATAGCATAAATCATAGGTTCAACACCAAGTAGACTAGGAAAAAACATAAACCATGTTAGAGCTTACAAAATTTGGAGAGATGCCAAACATTGAAAATTCAGGTGCTTCAAGATAAGTATTTGAACATTTAGCACTTCAATACTCATTTAATGAATGAATTCTGATTCTGTAACTTCAAATATCATTTTTATGATCCTAAACTAGTGGCTAGGGCAGCATATGCATGAGATCAGTTCCACCCTACAAATTGTATTCCACGTATTTAATTCACTGAATTGACTGATACCTCCTTTAGTTTATTCTGATTTTCCGGCTTGAGCAATGTTTGCTTTGTTCGGTAGGGATAGGAAAAGAATATGAAGATTAGGAACAGAAAATGAGAGAAACTCCTCGCAATGGTGTTTTGGTCATGAAAGGGGATAAAATGGAGAATTCATTTACCTTCAGATCTCTAGGGGATAGATTTTCAGCTTGGACCATTAATCATGACCATCATTCAGTGACCAACTAGTGGATATTCAACATCCAGCCAGTCACTGCTACACTTCAACTTATTACAAAGTTGTTCTTTAACATCCAATCAATCTTTCCAATTCTCCCTTTCCACCTTCTATGCCTGGTTTGTCTTCATCTGAGCTATTAGTTTATAAGATTTCCTGAATTACCATTACAGAAGTTTATCATTAAAATGTACCCTGTGTTTCCCAAGTAAACTAAAGCACATACTGACTCAGCAACTGACATCATTCTACTGATGCGAAGTGTAAAAGTAGAAAAAAGAGATTTGGCTTCTTTTTCATAGAGGGTAGCCCCACTTAGTGAGCACAACATTCAAATACAAGATAAAAACATGAATAACCATTTGAAAGAGAAAACCTTTGCTTCTCCATTCAAAATAACACCACCTCTTCTCTGAAGTGAAAAAAATACCACAACAGCAAAGAAAGCACAAGTATCTACAAGGTGTAGATTTCAAAACTAACTTCACAAAGGAAAAAGCTGTACAGTTTTTAGAAGCCTGCAGTTTCACCACATGGTAAACTAAGTAAACTGGATTTAGGTACAAGAAGTTCATTGCATGTCAGAGAATATATCCGCATGCAGAATGAAGCAGGGGTTCTGGGCCAAAAATCAATACTCTGACCTTAAAGTCATGATTAAAATTTTATTCTAGTATTACAAGTAGCCAAACTTCAATTGTGTAACGTAAGCATAAGAAGTTTAAATCCAGATAATGCCATAGGGTTACAATAATAGCCATTTCATGTAAAGACTGAGAAACAACAAGTGATCACTTACATATGCTTACTAGATTCCATCTTCAAATAATGACAGGGCAAACTCAGGTGCCAAATATTATGATGTTCACAAGTGCACTCTGTCGTATTAATTTAAAAATTACCTATTTTTGACTTCATAACTCCGCATAGGGAGATGGAAACTTGGGATTACAGCTGCTTTAGGAGATACCCATCTTACTTTCTGCCTGCAAGAGAAAAAAATGAAATGTTTTTCACATAATCTATAATAAGAAACTGCCTAGCCAAAAGTTTGCTCCATACCTTATCTAGGAGCATCTGTATAAAGGTGCCAAGACTTTTGAAGGTAGAGAATGCAACAACAGAGCCATAACCAAAGCAAGTAGTGATGCCTTAAGATTGAATCAGGCCTCAGAAAACAAGAGAGCAGCAAGAAGATGTCCTATGAATGAATCCATGTTGACATCCAACTCATCTTAGTACAAAGGAACGAAAAGATGCAGTCCATGCTCAGCCCTAGGCCCTATGCCAAATCTGTAATCAAATCTTATTTTGATCCACAACTTAATGAAACATTTTGTAGAAACGACCATATTCATTGTCATTACTGCATATTTGGGTCTCTTGCTGGAATCTTTTCGTTAGAACAGGAATGATATTAACTAATACAAACTGAATTAAGATGGGAAACTAATAATTGTGGTAGTATAGGCTTCGATAATATGCAAGAGTGGATGGTCAATATCTTAGTAAGGAATGGAACAATGAACTCCTCATGGAACCAGGATTGTTGGAGGATCAAAGCTTTAATCCCTTGTTTTAGATTGATAGATTGGTCTTGTAATCATAACTATTCTAACTTTCCTAGTTTTCTGTTTGTTAGTCATGCTAATAGTCATCAAAGTAAGGAGCGCTGGTGGAAAGGAGAGAAGTTGCCTCAGAAAGTTAAATCAGCTTGTTTTTTGGATTTGGAGGATAGTACAGCTAGTAGGCCTGTCAACTAGTTGAGCTACAACCTTAGTTGGGTATGATTTTTATTGTGGCTCCCGCTGATCCGTATTATCTTATGACTAATATATATCAAGTTGATTAAAAAAAATCGTATGGACAATTGAGTTAGACCAAGATGATGATGGTACAGTCGCATAGTAAAACTAAACCTAGAGAGGGTAAGATACAGACATGATCTTGAGCAGCGTCTTATCTTTAGCCAAGCAAGTGTAGGATAATCAACTGATTTAGAACAGCATATTATCTTAGCTGAATAAGTGTCAATTATATATGCTTGCAATCACTAAATGATGAGCCTGTATCTCATCCTAATTATTCTCCTAAACTGTTTGTTCTCCCTGTGATACTATCATTTATTATGCAGAGTGATCCAGATGACAAGAGATTTGGTTGACAAATTAAATCCTAATGAACTAACATCTTTTAATTTTGTTATTAAAGAGCTTCTGACACCAAAATTTGCAAAACCAGCAACGCACTTCTCTGGTTGCCTAATAATAATGTACCCCAATTTGTGATAAAAAGTCAATGAGTTCTTCAACAACCAAATTTGTTCGCTACTCTGGGATGGTCGTCAAAGCATTCTACAGGTATGTGCATCCAAAATTCTGAAGTACTATTCAATCTTCTACAAAAAATTGTTAGTCAAAAGGATTATTATATGTGACGCTTAAGCCTTGTTAACCTTTTTCTGGTTTTTAGACTATAACCTGTAGTCATACTGAGAGATAAGCATAAACAAAACAGAACGACCCAAGTCAAGCAACCAAATTCGAAATCTGCACCGCTACAGCCGAATGAAAATAAACAAGCACCAACCTCTTGCAGCAGTTTGGGGAGTTAGCAACAGAAAACCCACGAGTGGAATCCTTGAAGCTCGAGTAGTGACTCAAAGTCGCCATAGATAAACACCTAGTGATTGCGTTGAACTGATTATAACTGAAGTTCACTGACGAAATACAGCGCCTCACGCGATAAAACGTTCAGAAACAAGAACCGTTGACGGAATACTGAAGATCTTATGCCCTGACTAAGATATTGGTTCAGATGATAGAGGTAGCAGGGAAAATTTTCGACCGACCATTTGTCAAAAAAAAATTATGTGCGGTGGTTTTTTTTCAAAAAAATTATGCGGATGTACTAAAACGGGTCATATAAACCGCATTAGCCTAATGCTACTTACCATAAACCGCATTAAGCTAATCCATATTAAGCTAATCTAATTATAAATTAATTATGTCATAAAATGCATCGCTCAGACGAGTATTTGCCGATAAATGCACTACCCCAATGCGGTTTATGACACCCTCGGCGATCCGCAACTCGCGTGTCGGCACGATCCTGACCGTGCATCTGGAGCGATCTCGGCCGTCCATTTCCCGCGATTTTCGCGATTTCCGGATGAGGTTATCCTCAACACGGTCGAATAAGAGGCACCGGGGTGGTGCGGTTATTGACACCCGAAAAAACCCTATATAAACGCATCATCCGGATGCAACTTCACACACAAACACACTTAATCTCCTCCAAACTCACTCACTTCTACCCCTACGAAATTGGAAAGGTAAGTTTCATTTTTTGCAATTTTAATTAGTAATTTTTGTATTTAACAACTTGTTCTAATCTTTAGGTTTTATCATATTTGTTTTGTGAAATTAATTGACTGATTTTTTGTAATTAACTTTAATGTGTAGGAATCTTCCTAATTACTTCTTCTAATCCCATCCAAAATCCTTGAGGTTAGTATGTTGCTCTCTAATTTTAATTCCTCATTTTTATACTAGATACTTGTAATCTTTGTAGTTTTAGTTGTTTAATTAGTATTTAAATTCGTAATTAATTAATGCATTAATTTTATAACTTGTTTTTAACTTAAAATGGTGCATAAATTAGTCAAATAATTAAGTAGGTATTATTATGTTATTGGAGAAAATTAATCTTGGTAGTTTTAGTTGTTTATTTAGTATTTAAATTCGTAATTAATTAATGCATTAATTTTCACTAGTAGAAAAAATGTTTTTAATGACGGCGTTTAAACCACGGTTAAATGGAAAACCGTGGTTTAAAGTTTATAAACCACGGTTTTAATAGAAACCGTCGTTTAAGGTGCAAACCAGAGCGCATATACCACGGTTTTTCCGGAACCGTCGTATATAGATTAGTTATACCACGGTTTGCAGGGGAACCGTGGTATATAGTACATGCCAGAGTGAATATACCACGGTTCCTAGGCAACCGTCATTTTATTGCACATCTTGCTATATTAAACCACGGTTTTTTGATCAACCGTGGTATATAATCGAAGCGGGAATTTTAATTTTCGGCCGAAATTTAACGCGGCGCTTTCTCTCTATTCTCATATATGTCGACTTCTTCTTCATTCTCTTCAATGTCACGGTAATTTTGGAACCCAAACCGACGAGCTCTGCAACTTTTCTTCATTCTCTTCAACCTCACGATAATTTTGGAACCCAAACCGACGAACATGCTCTGCAACTATTCTTCATTCTCTTCAACTAGCTCACGGTAATTTTTGCAATCCTAAATCGCGAACAAGGAACATGCTCTTCCTCACTCATTCTCTTGTTTTTCGGTAATTTTTGCAGCTTACACTTGCGAACAAGGAACATGCTCGTCCTCACTCACTCATTCTCACTGTAATTTTCGCAACATAACCGGCGAACAGGTACATGACCTACGCCTCCGTTCTTCATTCTCTTCAACTTCACGGTAATTTCGCAACCCACCGCGAACAAGGAACATACTACGCCATTCTTCACTCATCATTATTTTGCAACCATAAATCGCAAACAAGGAACACACATGTTCTAGCCTCTTCATTCTCTTCTGTGCTGTGTTTGATATCTGCGAAGCGGCGCTTCTAAATCGCCGGCGATTTTGAAAAAATTTCATAGACTATAAACCACGGTTATACATATAACCGTGGTTTATTCGTTGATTTTATAGATAATAAACCACGGTTTTGACCTTTAACCGTCATATAAAAGGACTTTATACCACGGTTCTCTCCTTAACCGTGGTTTAAAATCGTTGAGGACCGCGTCCAAAAACGGTCTTAAATGACGGTCTTAGCAAACCGTGGTATATAGTATACTTTTATACCACGGTTATCAACCGTGGTATATAGACAATTTTCTATATGCGACGGGAGCATAAACCACGGTTCCTAACCGTGGTATATAAGCAAAATAACCGTGGTTTAAAACATTTTTTCCACTAGTGTTTATAACTTGTTTTTAACTTAAAATGGTGCATAAATTAGTCAAATAATTAAGTAGGTATTATTATGTTATTGGAGAAAATTAATCTTTGTAGTTTTAGTTGTTTAATTAGTATTTAAATTCGTAATTAATTAATGCATTAATTTTATAACTTGTTTTTAACTTAAAATGGTGCATAAATTAGTCAAAAAAATTAAGTAGGTATTATTATGTTATTGGAGAAAATTAATTTTGGTAGTTTTAGTTGTTTATTTAGTATTTAAATTTGAAATTAATTAATGCATTAATTTTATAACTTGTTTTTAAATTAAAATGGTGCATAAATTAGTCAACTAATTAAGTAGGTATTATTATGTTATAGGTAAAAATTAATCTTGATAGTTTTAGTTATTTAATTAGTATTTAAATTCGTAATTAATTAATGCATTAATTTTATAACTTGTTTTTAACTTAAAATGGTGCATAAATTAGTCAAATAATTAAGTAGGTATTATTGAGTTATTGGAGAAAATTAATCTTGGTAGTTTTAGTTGTTTATTTAGTATTTAAATTCGAAATTAATTAATGCATTAATTTTATAACTTGTTTTTAAATTAAAATGGTGCATAAATTAGTCAAATAATTAAGTAGGTATTATTATGTTATAGGTAAAAATTAATCTTGATAGTTTTAGTTGTTTATTTAGTATTTAAATTCGTAATTAATTAATGCATTAATTTTATAACTTGTTTTTAACTTAAAATGGTGCATAAATTAGTCAAATAATTAAGTAGGTATTATTATGTTATTGGAGAAAATTAATCTTGGAAGTTTTAGTTGTTTAATTAGTATTTAAATTGGAAATTAATTAATGCATTAATTTTATAACTTGTTTTTAACTTAAAATGGTGCATAAATTAGTCAAATAATTAAGTAGGTATTATTATGTTATAGGTAAAAATTAATGTTGATAGTTTTAGTTGTTTAATTTGTATTAAAATTCGTAATTAATTAATGCATTAATTTTATAACTTGTTTTTAACTTAAAATGGTGCATAAATTAGTCAAATAATTAAGTAGGTATTATTATGTTATTGGAGAAAATTAATCTTGGTAGTTTTAGTTGTTTATTTAGTATTTAAATTCGAAATTAATTAATGCATTATTTTTATAACTTGTTTTTAACTTAAAATGGTGCATATATAAGTCTAATAATTAAGTAGGTATTATTATGTCATAGGAGAAAATTAATCTTGGTAGTTTTAGTTGTTTAATTAGTATTTAAATTCGTAATTAATTAATCCATTAATTTTTTAACTTGTTTTTAACTTAAAATGGTGCATAAATTAGTCAAATAATTAAGTAGGTATTATTTTGTTATTGAAGAAAATTAATCTTGGTAGTTTTAGTTGTTTAATTAGTATTTAAATTCGTAATTAATTAATGCATTAATTTTTTAACTTGTTTTTAACTTAAAATGGTGCATAAATTAGTCAAATAATTAATTAGGTATTATTATGTTATTGGAGAAAATTAATCTTGGTAGTTTTAGTTGTTTATTTAGTATTTAAATTCGAAATTAATTAATGCATTAATTTTATAACTTGTTTTTAACTTAAAATGGTGCATATATTAGTCAAATAATTAAGTAGGTATTATTATGTCATAGGAGAAAATTAATCTTGATAGTTTTAGTATTTAAATTCGTAATTAATTAATGCATTAATTTTATAACTTGTTTTTAACTTAAAATGGTGCATAAGTTAGTCAAATAATTAAACAACTAATTTATGCACCATTTTAAGTTAAAAACAAGTTAAAAAATTAATGCATTAATTAATTATGAATTTAAATACTAATTAAAGAACTAAAACTACCAAGATTAATTTTACTAATTTATGCACCATTTTAAGTTAAAAACAAGTTATAAAATTAATGCATTAATTAATTACGAATTTAAATTCTAATTAAACAACTAAAACTTACAAAAAATTAATGTAAACCATTAATAAGATGTCTACATATTATTTTAACTTACATCAAATTTAAAGAATAATAAGTTATACGGTAATGACATAGTTAATTATGAATTTAATCATAACTAATTAGATAACTACTTAAATATATATATATATATATATTGAAACCTAATAAACAAAGACATTTAATATACAAATAAATGAAAAAGAAAAATTAAAAATAACCATACTAACCTCTTAAACTTCGGAGCATTTGTCAATGTTGAAGGGAATGTTTTTTGGTGTTTGTGGTTGATGGAATGAGCTTGGCTGAGTTTGGTTTTTATAGGGATTTTTGGCAGTCATAAACCGCATCGCACCAGTGCGGTTTATTTGCAAGATTCTGGATAATCTTATCCGACAAAATCGCGGAAATCGCGGAATACGGACGGCTCATATTCATTCCGAGTTTGCAAATAAACCGCATCGCTTCAGTCCATTTACCCGCTAATATGCATTCCACCGATGCGGTTTATGACATAATTAACCCGTAATTGGATTAGCTTAATGCGGTTTATATGACCCGTTTTGGTACATCCGCGTAATTGTTTTTGAAAAAAAGCCACCGCAAGTAATTTTTTTGCCGTAATAATTTGGAAAACAATAATAGTGGCGACAGACATGGAAATAGGAAAAAATTTCGCCGAAATACCACTCGTAAAAAAAAATTATTTGCGGTGGGTTTTTTTCAAAAAAATTGCGTGGATGTACCAAAACGGGTCAAATAAACCGCACTAAGCTATTGCAGCTTACCATAAACCGCATTAAGACAATGCAATTATGGGTTAATTATATCATAAAACACATCACTTAAACGCGTCTTTGCTAGAAAATGGACTGGAACGATGCGGTTTATTTGCAAACTCGGAATGAATATTAGCCGTCCGTATTCCGCGATATGGTTAGTGAGCGTGTTGTTGAGTGCTCAGTAGGCTCAAAGTTGAAACCATCATCATCCACGCACGGATGTACTGCAGATATAACTCGCAAGGATAGCGTAGAGCATTACTGCAGTTGTATGTTTGTGATGAAAAATGAACCATATGGAGATATTTATAGATGAAAACCATTTCGGTTTGGACTGGGGAAGGTTAGGATATGGTACAGATGCTTAAAAATATGGTACAGATGCTTAAAAATATACCTAGATATGGATTATATTCCTAGATGATAAGGATTATATTTCGGCGCCCCTATTTCGGCGGTTGTAGATAAAACCGCCGAAATAGGGGCCCGAGATGATACCGTATGTAAAGAAGGGGTCTATTTCGGCGGTTCCTAGATATGAACCGCCGAAATAGGCCCTTTTTAATAATTAAAAAAAATTAAAGACTATTTTCGGCGGTTCCTTACACGAAACCGCCGAAATAGGTGTTTCTATTTTTCTTTTTTTTTTAAATTTAATCATCTATTTCGGCGGTTCTCTGTTAGGAACCGCGAAATAGGTCTCATTAATTTTTTAATATTAAAAAGGGCCTATTTCGGCGGTTCCTAACAAAGAACCGCCGAAATAGATCCTTTTAATTAACCCCCCAACCCCGATTCGAAACAATTACGATTTCATTAGGTTAATTAACCCCTCTTCTCATCGATCTCTCTGTTCCGCGGCGATTGCGACCCACCACCACCACCACACCGTCGCCCGCCGCCCCCTCCTCCTCCTCTCGCTGTCGCCGGTGTCGCCCGCGTCGTGGTTGTGCAAGGTTGGCGTCGCCGCCCTCATTCCGCCAGTCAACAGAGGCGAACAGGTGAGAGCACCCTAACTTTGTATTTCGATTGTGTTTATTTAATTGTTAATTTGTTGTTAAAATTGATAGATTGTTTTCACATTGTGATTGTGGATGATGATATTTATTGTGTGTGTGAAATCTTGCAAGATTTGGTTGTTAAACTATTAATTTATGTATGCACACAAGGTGTTCGACGAAATGTCCGAGTGAATTATTGTGCTGTTTTTGCCCTTCTTTTAAGTGTAGTTAGGTTAGCTTATTTGGGCTAGATTTATTATGCTTATAAACGTATGAATGAGTGTTGTAATATGTGCAATAAATATAAGTATAGTGATTGCGAGTAAAAGATATGTTTTAATTAAGATGAGCATTAAGTATGAGTAGTTTGTTTCTTATATATTTAAAGTATTGCGTGTGGTGGAGAATTAGAGAAAGTGTTATGAAATGTATATGTACAAGTGCAATGAAAACATGATATTAAATTAGCAACGAGTAATGATTATAGATGTGTCGCGTAGTAATGATTCTGGTTGTGTCATAGTATAAAATATTATTGTGTTATTTGTGTATATGACGATAAGTGAAATACAAAGATAAAAAGTTAGTTATTAGTTGTCTGTAATAGTAGGTGAAGTGAAGAATGCGTGTGTGTATGTGTTGAAAGTAGTAGCTTGTGTGAGCAAGTGAATATGAAAGTTGTAAACGCAAAGTAAAAATAATCAAATTTTGTAGTGAGTTTAGAAGAAAGAAATAGTAAGAAGAAAGAGTGTATAAAGTAATGAGTGAGCAGAATGATGATTATAGTATAATAAGTAGTAAAAAAGTGTAGAAATGATAAGTAGAAAAGTGCTAGTAAAAAAGAGTGGAAGACCCTGAAGTAGTGTAAGAGTTTAATGCGTAGTAAAGTGTTAGCGTAGTAATAGACAAGTGTGTGTAGGGGGTGAAAATTTCGTATGTATGCGTTAAGTTGATTTCTGTGAAGTGTTAAGTGGTAAACAATTATATGTGCAACACATGAAGATGTAATGTAAGTGTAGAAAAAAGAGTAGAACGTTTCGTAGTGTATAATTGAATAAGAGCGTGAACAAGCAGTCATAGTAGAAAAATATTGTAGTAGGTGAGGTATTAGCCGTTTTAGTAGCGGTTTGAAGTAGAGGTGTGAGAATGTATTTAATCTATAATATTGAGTATTGTATAGTCGTTAAGTTTAATATAAAATTATTCTAATTGATCTGAATGTTGTTCAATCTTTATGCGTTGCCTCTGTAGAGATTGGTGTTGCTACACAAGGCTCGCACGCCCGATTGAGGAGGGCTGAAACAATTCATTTATGAACCGGTATTTTTTTTTTTAATTTAACTCTTCATTCTCTTCATTCTCTTCACTCACTGTAATATAATCTAACTTATCATTTTTCTCTTTTGTGTCTCTACAGATAAATACTTAAGGAGCTTCTTTACCATTTGATGGTAGATTGAAAGCGGAGCGGAGAGCAATTCATTTTCGAACCGGTAATATAATCTAACTTATCATTTTTATCTTTTGTACTTTGTATTTGATTTCCACAAATTATTGGAATTTCGTTTGATGAATTAATAAAGTTGGTATATATTAGTTTGGTTTGTGATTGAAATTTGTGTTGTTGAATAATTGGTGAATGCTTAATAATAGATATAGTTGTGTCTTTTTTTACTTTGTATTTGATTTCCACAAATTATTAAAATTCGGTTTGATGGATAAAGTTGGTATTAGTTTGATTTGTGATGGAAATTTGTGTTGATGAATGGTTGGTGAATGCTTAATAATAAGCATGGGATAGGTAAAATTATGCAAAAGTCATGCCGTTTTTTTTTAAATCTCTTCGTAATTAATATTGTTTGATGTATGTGTATATGTCTAACAATATCTAATTTTTTTTATCAGGTCTCACTACATTCAAGTCTGTGAATCACCTCTCTTGTTTCCCGCCTTCTTCCATTACTGTTCCTCTTTCCTCCTCTGTGCACAAGTAACTAAACCTTATTTTTTGTTTAATAAATGCAATTATGTATTTAAATATAAGTGCTAGTACATAATTTAGCTTCATTCCCTATTTGTTGATGCATTTCTTTTTTAATTTATTTTTTGTTGCTCCCTTGCAGAGACATATCAGAAGTGGTATTGCTGCATCTCTCGCACAGAAGCCTACCTCTCAGGCACCAGTCTCCCCTGTCCATAAATCCTTAAAAAACAAGTACGTATTTAACTCTCGATTCTTTGTTAATCTCTAAACCGATTTGAACTTATACAGTGGAGAATTGAAAGCGTTGATTTGATGATCTGAATTTGCACTTAGTTTTCAGTTAGCTAGTAAAGAATTGATTTATTTTAATTGTTGGTTGCTGCCATTGTTGGAATGTTTGTGGTTGTGATGACTTTGGTGAGTGCTGAATAATAAGCACGGGATGTGTACAATTATGCAAAGGTCATGCCGAATTTTTTGTAGAAAAAGTATTCGTAATATTGCTTTAAACACCGGTTTCTGTTTTAGAAGTGCAACAATTTCTTAAATTTAAAATGCTAGTTTATTTTGTGTTTGCAACCTTAGAGTTAGGCTAGACTAATTGACAATCATCCCAGTCATGCTCCATTAGAAATAAACATGTGCAACTTAATACAGGCCATATTCTACAAAGGCTCTAACTCACACCTGTGATCTGTTGCACATGTAGTATGGAGCGTGACTGGATGTATGGTGATAGAGGCGAACATTTTGACAAAATGCTGAAGAGTTTTGCAAAGCTGCAGTGCAACACAAGACATGACAAAGGCGGAGAAAATTCCATGTCCTTGTGTTGATTGTGGTGTGGTTAGACATTATTCAAGCATCAACCTCGTAAAATTCCATGTGAAGACCCGTGGTTTCATGCCACATTATACAAAATGGATTTTTCATGGAGAACCTGTTGAAGATAATGGTTCGTCTTCCTACAGTCACGATCGGTCTAACTCAAGAACCGAGCAGACATTCGATACTACTAACGAGTCAGAACTCCCAAGCGCTTCCGGAGTCAATGTTGACAGTGAGTCGACTTATCATGATGAACAAATTGACGAGATGCTTGATAACGTTGAGGATAACTTTGTCGACCGGCCGGATGAGTATCAAAGGTTGTTGGACGCATCCAAAACGGCGTTGTATCCTACTTGCACTAAGTACACGAAATTGACAGCTATATTGAATTTGTTCAACCTGAAGGGAAGATATGGATTGAGTGACAAAGGTTTCACGGCATTCCTCGAGCTCATTCATGATATGCTACCGGATGAGAACGGTCTCCCTACCACCACGTATGAGGCAAAGAAATGGGTGTGTCCAATGGGAGTAGAGTACAAAAAAATTCACGCGTGTCCAAACAACTGTGTGTTGTACAGGGGTGAATACGAACATCTGGACAATTGCCCGAAATGTTCGTTGTCCCGGTATAAGCATAAAGATGGTGAACTCCTCCGTTCAGAAAAAAAGCCCTCCAGCAAAACTTGTTTGGTATTTGCCGATTATACCCAGATTCAAACGGTTGTTTGCGAATCCGAAAGATGCAAAGAACACGATGGCATGCGGAGGGTAGAAAGAGTGATGAGAAACTAAGACATCCAGCAGATGGGCCTCAGTGGAGAAACATCAATAGACGGTACAAAGAACATTTCGGACATGAAGATAGGAATCTGAGGCTTGGGTTATGTACTGATGGAATGAACCCGTACGGCACATTGAGTAGTCAACACAGTACATGGCCTGTTCTGCTAGTGATCTACAATTTGCCCTCATGGTTGTGTATGAAACGAAAGTACATCATGTTATCTCTCCTGATATCTGGTCCCAAGCAGCCAGGTAATAGCATTGATGTGTACCTTGCCCCTCTGATCGACGATCTGAAGCTATGTGGAATGAGGGGACCGTGGTATATGATGCTTATGCAAGAGAGAATTTCACGCTCAAGGCTTTGTTGTTCTGTACCGTCAATGACTTCCCTGCGTATGGGAACTTGTCCGGTTACACGGTTAAAGGAGCATTTGCATGTCCCATTTGCGAGGAAGACACTTGTTCGGACCGTTTAAAACATTGTGGGAAGAATGTTTATATGTGTCATCGACGTCTTCTCCCCGAAGATCACCCTTATCGAGTAACGAAGAGAAAGTTGTTCAATGGTCAAGCCGAAACTCGTGTGGCCCGTCTACCTCTGAGCTCTGAGGAAGTGTACGAAAAGGTTAAGGACATTGCAAATGTATTTGGAAACACATCAAAACCGGCGAAAAACATTTGGAAAAAGTGTTCTATCTTTTGGGAACTACCTTATTGGCGTCATATTTCTGTGAGACACTGCTTAGACATCATGCACATTGTGAAGAACGTTGGTGAGGCAGTGAGTGGGACTTTACTCAATATACCCGGCAAAACAAAAGACGGATTGAAAATCAGAAAGGACATGCAAACCATGGGTATACGAAAGGAGTTACACCCACAAGAGAACGGGAAACGAATCTACCTACCTCCTGCATGCTACACGCTCTCAAAGGCTGAAAAGATTAGTTTCTGCAAATGTCTGCACTCGGTAAAAGTACCGTCTGGGTACTCTTCAAACTGGAAGAACATTGTATCGATGAAGGATTTAAAACTTTTAGGCATGAAATCTCACGATTATCATGTACTGATGTTACATCTTCTTCCGGTTGCAATTCGAGGGATATTGCCATCTGATGTCAGAAATGCTTTAACTCGGTTATGTTTCTTTTTCAACGCTGTTTGCTCCAAGGCAATTGACGTAACGTCTCTAGATGATCTACAACGTGAAATTGTTATCACATTATGTCAACTTGAGATGTATTTCCCACCATCTTTCTTTGATATAATGGTACATCTAATTGTGCACATCGTTCGAGAGATACAGTTCTGTGGTCCGGTATACTTACGGTACATGTACCCTTTTGAACGGTACATGGGTATTCTGAAAAGTAGAATGAAGAATAGGTATCGACCAGAGGGGTATTGTTGAAGCAACAGTGACTGAGGAAGTCACGGAGTTTGTGACCGATTATTTGAGTGAGGCAGAGTCTATTGGTATCCCAAAACCACGACACTATGGCAGGTTTAAGGGTAAAGGTGTTATTGGTAGAAAGATCGTGCAAGTTTCGCGTCTACTTATTCATCAAGCACATTTGTTTGTCTTACAACATCTTGAGGTTGTTGAACCTTATTTGGAAACCCATATGGTGAGTTAAGGCATCAAAATCCTTTGAAAAACCACATTTGGCTGACAAAAGAACAAAACCGAGTTTTTATCCAATGGTTCAAAGATCATGTGTTGACATTAGCATCATCAGATCCAGAAGCTGTAAGCGAAGAGATCAGATGTTTGGCAATCGGACCTGAACTAATATTACATCTTTTGAGGGGTATGATATTAGTGGGTATACATACTACACTGCACGCCAAGATGCCAAATCGATAAACCAGAATAGTGGGGTAAAAATTGAAGCTGCTGCCACTGAGTACCACAGCGGTAACCGATCTCAACCAGTTAGTAATTGGTATTATGGTGTCATCGAGGACATCTGGGAATAGACTATGACATTGATTCCTTTCTGTTGTTCCGGTGCAAGTGGGTGGACAACCGACGCGGGTACCAAAATGATGGAGGGCTTACCATGGTTGATCTTTCACGGTTACACGGTTATAATGATGATCAATTTGTTCTGGGAAAGGATTGCGAGCAAGTGTGGTATGTTGAGGATCCGAAAGACTGCAGATGGTCTGTTGTTCTTCCAGGAAGAAGGCCGGTTGTAATCGAAAATGAAAATGAGGATAACGATGAAAATGGGACTGTAGAGGAAACATCCTTGTTTCCTACTGGATTACCGGATTCGATTGATGATACCGAAAACGATTTGCTCTACGCACGATCAGACCATGATGAGGGTGTTTGGGTAGAAAATATGAAATGATTTATGTTTTTGTACGTTTCAGGTAATGTTGTTAGTAGAATGTAGACTGTAATATCATCTTAACTGTTATTGTTATGCATCATAGTATTTATGTTATGAGTTTAACTGATGAAAATGCTTTATGATTTTTTTTTGCAGTGGATGATCACCCTGATGACCCCATTGGACGGCTTATCTCGACTGGAGAACCTGAGCCACAGCAGAATAGACCAAGTAAGCGGGTCACAGAGGAGGAAAGAAGAAGAAGGACCAGTTAGCAGTACACGAGACTGAGGCTGGCCCTTCACAGCAGACCGAAGAGGAGTCAGTTGTCCCACCAGAGGCGAAGAAGCAAAAGAAGAGAGGTGCTACACGTGGGCTGAAGGCTAACAAGGGCCCTCCTACAAAACCGGTGGACTTCAATCAGTTCAACCAACCCCATGGAAATTGGAAGAATGACTTCACCGCTTACGGTAGCCATTTGGTGAAGTCATATTGCAACATAAACCACAACTGGAAGCAAGTGCCTCAATCATTGAAGGATACTATGTTTCAGCGTCTTCAGGTAAATCTCTACATTATTACTATGATCTTTTGTGAAATAATAGAACATTTATGTTTACTTTACTAACTGAATGATCATGTACGTAGTCTCGTTTCTCCGTGGATCCCGCACTTAAAAAGGATGTGCTATCAGCGATGTCGAAACAGTTCCGGGACCACAAGAATAAGTTGGCTGACAAGTTCATCTACAAGATGCCTACTCCAGAAGATCCAGATGATCCAGATCATGGTGGAGACGGTGAGAGACCACCATGGGAGGTTTACGAAGGCATAACAGAAGAGCAATGGGTAGAATTTGTTGAGAGGCGTCACACACCGGAGTTCCAGGTGCACTTTATTGTCATACATACATAAATTAATCTTAATTTCTTATGTTTTTTTGTGTTCAATTTCACTTAACATGATCCCATTAATTTATGCAGGCTCTCCGTGCGAAACAACAAGCAAATGCTAAGAAGAATCTGTACCCTCACCACTTAGGTGGAAAAAGTATTGCTCAAAGGGTACCAGAATGGGAGCAAAAGGGATATCTGCCCACGGATGGCTCATTGGATGCCAGTGGCAGAAGAATGAAAGTGTGGGAGTTAAGCCACATTCACGGTGGAAAAAGTCTTATAACACAGGGCTTTATACCACGGCTACGACGTAAGCGTGTTATATAATATTATATAACACGGCTATCGTGCTCATATAACACGGCTAAGAAATAGCCGTGTTATAAGATCCTCCGTCCACAATCCCGCAAAAATAAACAATAAAACGTCATCGTTTTGCTTTGTCTTATAACACGGCTACTGTAAGCCGTGTTATAGATTAGAGAATTTGGCGCTACAAAATCCCGCCAAACAAAAAACAAAAAAAATTATATCTTATAAACACGGCTATGCATCAGCCGTGTTATAAAGTCCTATTTTATACCACGGCTAGGCATCAGCCGTGTTATAAAACCCGATTTTATACCACGGCTATATAGTTAGCCGTGTTATAAGATCAAAAAATTAAATATTTTTGGCGCTGAAAAATCGCGCTTAAAGAAAAAAACAAAATTTTTGAGTCTTATAACACGGCTAAGCATTCAGCCGTGTTTAAAGGCCATAATTTATTGCGCTGAAAAATCCCGCTTAAAAAATACAATTTTTATATCTTATACACGGCTATATGGTAGCTGTTATGAGATCTGTTGAAACGTCGGGTATTATAACACGGCTAGATAGAGCCGTGTTATATAATCAACAAAACTACGTCGTTTCGTTTGTAACTATCCAGTCAAAGAAAAAAAAAATCGTTTCTTTCGGGTCTTATACCACGGCTGGGGAGAGCCGTGTTATATAATCAAGCAAAACGACTCTTATAACACGCCTAAAGGTAACCGTGTTATATAATCAACCAAAACAAAATGTCGATATTAATTTCCCAGCTGCTTTCTTCTTCTTCTTCCCCGCGCAGCTTCTCATCCGTTTCTCTGTAAAAGCTCACCCCCGTGTTGTCGCCCAGAAAATTGCCCCACCCCACACGCCGCCTGTTTTTTGCTGCCTCCACCTCTGTAACGTTGAGCGTCGATATCTCTTCAACCTGCCCAAACCACCGCTGAAAAACCCTTGTGTGGACTGTCCTCTCTCAACTTCCGGCGCCTTTTGCCATCGCGAGGCGCGCCGCCGCGACGACCCCACATCCGCGGCGCTCTCCCCTACCGGCGCTGAACCTCGTCCGCTACACTAGGCTTCACGTGAGGTATCGTTGACATGGTTGTTCGACTTTTTTGTTTTCTATGCGGTTCTCTGTTAGAATCTCTCAAACCTGCAATGTTGATTTGTGATTGCTATGGATTTGTGATTTGACTCTATAATTAGTTTGGTCAGTGCTGCTCGGCAATGGCTATTGATTGGGATTTAGAAGTACCGGATTATTGAGCTTAGTTATCTGAATTTTAAGCCGCCCTGACACGATGGAAGTTCTGAGATAATGCAAAACTCATCTGAGAAGGTTTACCTTCTATGGTCCGTCTCAACAAAAAAGACACAATTCAGCCTTTAGCTGCTTCTGTTTCTCCTTTCCAACAGTTTTTTGGCAGCATTTTTTCCAAATTGCAAACCATCTGACGCCTCATATGATCAAAAGTTTGAACAAGTCGTATAGTCAAGGGTCTGTTTCCTTGGCTGTTTTTAAAAGTATAGCGTAATCACAGATTTAAACTCGTTACGTCTAGTTTTTGTATCTACTCAAACAAGGATACTCCTTTACTAGACCGGCTGAATCTAATAGCCCTAATGACAAACTTTTTCACTCTATAATTACTCCAAAGTGTGAGCAGTTACAATACACTATTTTTTACAGTTTTTGGACAACAACAATATCATGGCACGATTTGCTCATTTTACATAGTTTCACACTGCGAATCTAGTCATTTTCTTGGGTACTCTACTACTACCTTTACGTCACCGATCCTGTTAATCTCAGAAGTGCATAGTTCCTAAAAACGAGATTATGGATGCTATAGTTTAGCCAGTTTAAAATATCTATTATTAGCATTACTTAGACAAAATTACAGTCTGTTTAAACTGTTTTTATGCCATTTGTTCAAGTCTTTTCTGTTGTATAAGTTTTGATAAGACCTGTTGGTACTTCTTACTGCTGATAATGTGTTATAAACAAAAAAAACCTACACCACTGCAATGAACAGAAAAAACTACACTATTATATTGAAATAGACATGCTATGTTACGTTTGTTTGCTCAGATTACTTGCTTTCTTTCTATGAACTAGTTTGATCACCCGTATCTTATAAATTATCCCAAGTATTATTCAACACCGGTTTTTATCTAGTTATCTTCTGCTATGTTTAGCATTAGTCCGCGCATTACTACTAGTTACAGCAATTCAGGGATATTGCTTTGGCATTATTTCGTTTTCCAGTGTTTTAGTATTCTTCTAGTTTCAATCTGTTATATAGTCTTAATTTCAATAGTCTAAAGCATATTATAGTTGATTGGATAACTTTAAGTACTTCTATTAAGATTTTGCCTCTGATTCACTACTGCCATATGATCATTATCAAACAAAGCTCTGCTAAGATTTTCAGTTTTGTTTAAGCCCTAGGATTCTGATTAATGTATGGAGTATATGTCACATCAGGCTCATTTTGGCTATTGTTTATGGTACTTATTACGGCAATTCTTTTATCCATATTTGAAATACATGTTTATGCTCAATTTTTAATTATGCCTCTGATTGAAGCCACAGTATGGCCTGTTTAAATCTGATTTTGTTCAATAAATAGTGTACCCTTGTTATAAACTGATAAAATTTACACGATACATGTCATTGTCCGCTTTTTTTTTCTAAGACTAGTTTTCTGCTGGCTTTTAAGCTCTCATTTATGCCCATTTTCCCCTGTATTCGCTGTTGTTGAATGCTTCATTTTGATACATTTTTGCTGCACTGTTAGAATTGTACACATCGTATCTAAGCTTCTTTTGCTTCCGTCTCTGCTGGTAATATGCATGATCTGTGATGTTTTAAATTTGAAAAAAAGTCCGACTTGAGCTCTCAGTTACATTCGGTTTCAGTATCAAAAATCTGCACTAACTCACACTTTTTTAGCAGTGGCTTTGCTGCTGCAGCTAGTGCAGCTGGGACAGTTGATGGATCTGTTGCAATTGCTGCTCATTTGGAGGTTCTCTGCTCCCTTTGCTATTTTGGGGAAGCAAATATAGGGTGGTATGGCTGATACATGTTATTAGTTTTCTTTTGTTTTTCCCTAAAACAATCACAATGTACTGCAGCTGCTGGGGCAGGGCTTGCTGGTAGTAATGGCCAGGAGGACTGGAAGTTTTGATGAGTTTGAGTTCAAAGCTATCGGAGAGAAAAAAAGCGCCTCTCTTTCTTTCCCTCTTTCACCAATTAAGTAGTGAGTGAAGAGATATCTAGTTAGCTAGCGGCTTGCTTTGTTAGTGAGGGATTATAATTCTTCAGGTGGGTGTTGCACTAATCATCATCTTCTTGTTTGAATTAACTTTTTCAGCTAGTCGTACTTCAGTTTCATCATCTATGTACTGTATCAAGTTATGAATTCCTGGATTTTTTTGAAAGCAGGACTGGAAGAGAGACGGAGAGTACTCTAATGGGAAGGCATTCTTGTTGCTACAACAGAAGCTGAGGAAGGTTTATGGTCAGCAGAGGAAGACGAGAAGCTCATGCGTCATATCACTCAGTACGGACATGGATGCTGGAGCTCCGTACCTAAACTCGCAGTATAGTTTTTATTTTTGCGATTCAACTTCAATTCTGTTTTGATGATTAAGGTAGAAGGCGAGTATACTGTGCTGGAAAAAATCAAAAAAATGTGATTGACTGACTGACTCATGTGTTATTCGTTTAATTGGCCCCAATTATTAATTGTTGAAAACTAAATGCCAGCCAGCGGCGAGGCAATAATACAGGAGAAGAATATATAATTAACAGCATTTGTGAATGCTATAGTTTAGCCAGTTTAAAATATCTGTTATTAGCATTACTTAGACAAAATTACAACATGTTTAAAACTGTTATTATGCCATTTGTTCCAAGTCTTTACTGTTGTATAAGTTTTGATAAGACCTGTTGATACTTCTTACTGCTGATAAGTGTGTTATAAACAAAGAAAACCCGCACCGCTACAATGAACAGAAAAATCTGCACTATTACATTGAAATATACATGCTAGTTACATTTGTTTGCTCAGATTACTTGCTTTCTTTCTATGAACTAGTTTGATCACCCTGTTATCTTATAAATTATCCTAAGTATTATTTAACACCAGCTTTTTTATCAAGTTATATTTCTGCTATGTTTAGCATTAGTCAGCGCATTACTACTAGTTACAGCAATTTAGGGATATTTCTTTAGGCATTATTATTCATTTTCCAGTGTTTTTTAGTATTCTCCTAGTTTGCAATCTGTTATACAATCTTAATTTCAAAGTCTAAAAGCATAATATAATTCACCTAGTTTGCAATAACTTTAAGTACTCCTATTAAGATTCTGCCTCTAATTCACTACTGCCATATGCTCGATATCAAACAAAGCTCTGCTAAGATTTTCAGTTTTGTATAAGCCACATCAGGCTCATTTTGACTATTTTTATGGTACTTATTACGACAACTCTTTTATCCATATTTGAAATACATGTTTATACTCTATTTTTAATTTTTCCTCTAATTGAAGCCACAGTATGACCTCTTTGAATCTAATTTTGTTCAATAAATAGTGTACCCCTGCTATAAAAAATCAACACTAACTCGCACTTTTTTATCATTGTGTTTGATAAACTGTTCCAGAAATAATTCAGCTTCAGCTTTGCTCTCCACGTTAAGGATTTTTTCATTACTGAATGATAAAATTCCTATAACTGTTGTAGCTTAGATAAGCTACCCTTAAGTGCTTGCTTCTGTTTTTCCATTCTGCATATTTTTTATAGCTTTAACGCCAATAGTCAGAGCATGTTTAGGTTTGTTAAGTAGCCAATTTCTTACTGTTTTAATACTCTATAAAAATTAATTGATAACACAAGTGTCATGCTTCTACATTTTAAAAATTAACTATTATATATTAACAATGTTTAATGATTCAACCCTAAACAGATGGTTTACCACCAGTGATTACCAAAGGTTACATTTGGGAGCTACAACTTTGTATCTGATACAACAACTTCCGGAACCGGTAATATACTTGAAGTTATATTCTTCTCTCTGGCGACAAGGAACATACGTGCTACGCGATGCTCTTCATTCTCTTCTTCTGTTTGCACAACTGAACAACATAATGCTCATTTTAGCCTCTATATTACTGCTAATAATGCCATATCTTAGGCAGTTTATTTCTACATGGTTTGAGCTATTTCACGGGTGTTGGAAATATTCAAAGTCTAAGGTTGAGCATGAGGAACATTTGAGGAGGGTGTTGGAAATATTAAGGGAGAACCAGCTATATGCTAAGTTCTCCAAGTGTGAGTTTTGGCTTGACCAGATCTCTTTCCTAGGTCATGTCATCTCAGATGCTGGGATCGCAGTGGATCCAGCAAAGATTGATGCCGTACGTACCTGGCCAAGGCCGAAGACTGTTACCGACATTCGGAGCTTTCTCGGTCTGGCAGGTTACTACAGGAGGTTTGTTAGAGATTTCAGCAAGGTCGCGAAGCCGATGACCAGTCTGATGAAGAAGGATGCACCATTTCTGTGGACAGATGACTGTGAGAGATCATTTCAGCGCTTGAAGGACTCACTGACCACTGCACCGGTACTGACCATTCCAGACGGTACAGAGGGCTTTGAGGTTTATTGTGATGCATCCGGCAGAGGGCTGGGTTGCGTGCTCATGCAACATGGCAAGGTGGTGGCATATGCCTCATGCCAGTTGAAGAAACATGAGGAGAACTACCCCACACATGATTTAGAGCTGGGAGCTGTAGTCTTCGCTTTGAAGATATGGCGCCACTACTTATATGTGGTTAGTGTCACGATCTACACCGATCACAAAAGTTTGAAATACATATTTACTCAGAAGGAGTTAAATCTTCGACAGAGGAGATGGTTAGAGTTTCTGAAAGACTATGACATTGACCTCCAATACAAAGAAGGGAAGGCCAATGTCGTAGCAGATGCCCTGAGCCGTCGAGCACACTCACTCCATTCGCTAGTTTCTTTCTCCAGCTTGGTTGATGAGGTGCGAGAGGCTCAGAGGACAGATGAGTATATGAGAGAGGTCAGATAGAAGCTGACAGATGGTACCTTTGAGAGTCAGAAATACGACTTCAGACTTCATGATGATGATCTGATCAGACTTAAGGGCCGATTATGCATACCACAAGGTAACACGGATCTGAAAGACCGTATACTTAGAGAATCACACTGTTCTTCAGTTTCCTTCCATCCGGGAGCCTCTAAAATGTATAAAGACATGAAGAGATACTTCTGGTGGTCGGGGATGAAGACAGATGTTACCGAGTTCGTCTTGAGGTGTCTCACATGCCAGAAGGTGAAATTTGAGCACCGACGACCGGGCGGAATGGTACAGTCGATGCCAGTTCCGGAGTGGAAGTTCCATGATATCTCCATGGACTTCGTAGTTGGGCTTCCACCTACTAGGGGAGGTCTCAACATGATATGGGTGGTGGTGGATCGCCTTACCAAAGTAGCCCGATTCATACCGATGAAGGATACTTGGAAGGTGACCAAATTAGCTGAGTTATTTGAGAAAGAAATTATGAGGCATCACGGCATACCAAAGACCATAGTGTCAGATAGAGATACCAGATTCCTTTCGAGGTACTGGAGAGCTACCAGAGAAGCGTTGGGTACAGAACTCAAACTGAGTACCGCGTTCCATCCTCAGATAGATGGTCAGACTGAGCGTACTATTCAGACACTCGAGGACATGCTGAGAGCATGTGCCTTAGACTTCCAGGGCAGTTGGATTGACAGATTGCATCTGATCGAGTTTTCATACAACAACAGCTATCACGCTTCGATCAAGATGGCACCTTTTCAAGCGTTGTACGGTAGACCATGTCGTACACCGCTCTGCTGGGATGAGTCGAGTGAGACGGTCATTATAGGACCAGAGTACTTAGAACAAGTTAAGGCTGAAGTTCAGCAAATCAGGGAGAACATGAAAGCTGCTCAAGATAGGCAGAAGTCGTATGCTGATGTTCGACGACGGGACCTGGAGTTCGCAGTGGGCGACCGGGTATTTCTGCGAGTATCACCGATGAAGGGTGTATTCAGGTTTGGGTAGAAGGGCAAGTTAAGCCCGAAATTTGTTGGTCCTTATGAGATTACGGAGCGGGTGGGCCCGGTTGCTTACAGGTTAAATTTACCTGCTGAGCTGGGTAAAGTGCATGATGTTTTTCATGTTTCACAGCTAAAGAAATACATGCACCACCCCTCCCATGTGTTAGAACCTGAGAGGTTGACTTTAGAGCCAAATATGAGATCCGTGGAGACTCCTCAGAGAATCTTGGACAGTAAGACCAGGGACACTCGCCACAAGTCAGTGCGACTGGTGAAGGTTCTCTGGTCTAACCAGGATGTCGAAGAGGCCACATGGGAATTAGAGGATAAGATGAGGGCGAAGTACCCTTCTTTATTTACTGACTAGATCGTCTGTATAGGGTACGGGGCGTACCCCTTTTTAAGGGGGGTAGAGCTTCCTCGCTTTGAGTTAGGAAACGATCATGTTTGTCGTTTGTTTGGTTGTTTAAGATGTGAATTTGTGTAAGTCGCTACACTTCGGTGTAAGTTTGAGTTATGTATAATACTTATGTATTGTATTTGAGATTGACCTTTGAGTCTTGAGATGTATGAATATGAATATAAGATGTGGTATTAAGATTAAGAGAATTGTGTACCGTGAATGGTTAAACACATGTGTGAACTTTGAGGACAAAGTTCTTTTAAGGGGGGTAGATTGAAATACCCCAAACTCAGATATGGTGTTTAAATGATAAACTAAGATATAAGGAGGCTAAATAATTCCTTAGAAACATTAAGAAACATTTCTAATCAAAGAAAACATAAGGAAACACCAAAAGAGCAGTTTTAACAAAAACGTGCTCTAAGCTTGGAGAGACTTGGGAGAGTACCCAAATATGGTTCTAAGACCTTAGTAATATCCTAATGGTCATTTCAAATCAATTACCAAAGAAAACCAAGCTTGAAAACAAGTTAAAACACAAAATGTGCTTTAAGGAGTCTTAAAGCACGTTTTTGAAAAATTGTCTTGTAAATGAGTTTTGAATGGCTAAATGTCCATCATTACTCTTTAATTAATATGTGTAATATATAGTATCACATTTGGAGGTCTATATCAATGGGAAATCAAAAATTTCACAACAATGTGCCTTGTTTTTGATGAATAGTGAATTAATTAAGCTAGTTTATAACATAAGTCTATATAAGTGAGACATTTGGTCAACAAAGACTTAATTACCCTCATTCATAATAGGGGGCCGGTTTTTGTAAGTGTGACTCACCACACACATCTAGCTAAGTAATTAAGAAAGCAAATAAGTCTATAAACATAAAGTACTATTCACCTTTTAAGATAAATATCACATTTTACTTACCTCTTTCCTCACTTCTTCACTCTCCCTTGTTTCACACGGTTTCTTGCTCTCTTTCTCTTCTCCATTAACGTGAAGCTCCTCTCCATGCTAGCTCCACCTTCTCTTGCACACATCTTGCTCATTTTAGCTCCAAATCCAAAACAAAATACATATTCTTCTTAGTTAGCTCAAGCTCCTCCTTTCTATCTTTTCAAAACTTCAAGAGCTTCATTTTGGTGCCAAGTCAAACCACAATTAGAGGAGGAAATTCAAGTTTGGAGACTCCATTGGCATCTCCATTCTCTTAGGTAAAGAAAGTGTAAGAAAATCTAGGTTTCCACCATTTTCTTCACATGTCCGAAAATATATACTCATGGGATTTCATGTTTATGCCTTGTTCTAGCTTGTTCTACTCTTCAAAGGAGAGAGGAGGTCCTTCTTGCTTCATATCCAAGTTTATCTTGAGAAACCAAGGTAAAACATCACATTAATACCTTAAAACATATTTTTAACCTAGGGTTTGTTCCTTAGGGTTAATGTGATCTAGTACTCATTGGAGTCATTGGATATTGGTTAGAACATTGGCAAGGAGAATCACATTGGACCGAGATTGAACAAAGAAAACCTAAGGAGAAAAGCTTTTAAGCTTGTGAGAAAACAAGGTAATTACTTACCTTAAGGTGTTTTGTTGTTTAAAGGAATGAGATGTAGGTATATGATGAGTTTAGTGTAGAGTTTATATGGGGAAGGTGTTATATTAAACCTAGGAGAAACAATGACTATACTTGTGAACTTGTGACTAAGGAGCAAATGAGAAAAAGAGTAGTTTAAGAATATCAAGGTGAAGTACAAGAAGCATTTTATTTCAATGGGAGCCTTGTTGAGTGTATTCGCAGGTTGAAGGCATATATAGTGGAAATTCAGTGGTTAAGTTATTGTTATTTAAGGGCCTAAGTGCCAAGCATTTTAAGTTTAAGCACTATATGATGATGTGGTGTGGTTTTGGTGTAAATTGGGTGTTAAGTTGTTGTGGTGAGAATTTGGTGATGTTGGTTGTTTGATGGAGAAAACCATGTGTTAAGAAGTACTAATACTAGAGAACCCATGGCAAAATTTAAAGGAGAGTTTAAGTGTTTAAGATATTATAAGGGAATTTAATGACCAAGGAATGCTCTATAGGTTGTCTTGATGAAAAAGGGTGAAGTTAAGGTGTTTTAATGACTTATAATGACTTAGGTATCACCATGGAAGATTTAGGAACCAAGAGAATGTATTTGAGAGTTTAGGACTTAGGTAAATGTTGGTGCACAACTAGGAAGGAAATAATGTGTTGATGATGGAAGTTTAAACTTGTGAAGAACTTTTAGTAAATGCTTAAAAGAGTTTTAGATAGAGAGAGATGCTTGGGAGATGATGTTATAGTGGTGAAGAAAACATTTGGCATAGTGGCTACATTAGGTATGAACCACCACCTAGAAACCTAGAGGAAAACATTACAAGTGTTAGCATTATTACAAGGAAGATGTATAATGATCAAGGTGAAACTTGGTGAATGATTTAAGGAGTTTGGAGGATGCTCTAAGGTGGGTTTAAGGGTCTAAATGATGTTAGAACATATTGGATGGCTTGAGGAAAGGTCTAGAAAAGATTTGGCAAAGTTTGGGCATGATTTAGTGGCGTCCGACCCAGGGGTCCGACCCAAATTTGGGTCGGACGGCCTCTGTTTAACGCCAGGAAAAGTTTCTGGAATGGTCCGACCCAGAAGGTTGGGTCGGACATGGGTCGGACGGGTGATTTTCAAAGGGCAAATAAGTTTCTGGAATGGTCCGACCCAGAAGGTTGGGTCGGACGTGGGTCGGACATAAGAGATTTTAGAAGACGGAAAGTTTCTGTAATGGTCCGACCCAGTTGGTTGGGTCGGACATGGGTCGGACATGTAGGGTTTTCCAAACCCAAAAGTTACTGGAATGGTCGACCCAGAGGGTGGGTCGGACGGTGGGTCGGACGCCCTTAACACTTAAAAAAAAAAAGAAATTTTAAATTCTAAGAAGGGTACTAGGTAATAAGGTATACCTTTGGTAGGGTGGTAATGATTGGGACACTAAGAACTTAAGGGATTAAGTTAAGATTAAGTTAAGATTAAGAATAAGCTTTAATGTTTAAGAATATGTTTGTAAGCTAAGTGATAAAGACTTGAGAGATTATTGAATGGGAGTCCTTAGGGACTAAGTGAGTTAAGTAAGGTGCAAATAACTAATAACCTAAAAATGAATGAATGTTTTAGGTTTGTGAATTGGGACCCCGAAGAAGGTTAAACAAACAACGATCGACGGTGAACGGTACAATCCTTCTTGTGACCTGCTTGCTAACGAGGTGTCCCTCGGCTTGTGTGCTATCTGTTTAATTGCTATGACTAAAACAAGATAAAGCATGCAACCGGTTATATTTATTCTCGTTGTGCTTGTGTTAGCTTTACACTAACCCCCGAGACTTGAGATTGTTACTAACCAAGATTAGTACTTACGGAGATAAGAATAAGAGTTAAGTTTGATGGTTGTTGGTTAATGCCCGTTAAGGCTTAGCTAGCACATGGTGTTTAAGATGTCTACTAACTGGAACTTGAGTGAGGAAACCCGGGACCGATCTCCGGTCATGCATGCTAAGGAAAAAGGGGGACGGTATCTGAATCAGATCCGCCCTCCGCTTAAGGACTTGTCTTCGGACTTGTAGCCTAGGGCCGGTTGCTGGCTCAGCTACGCTGGACTCCCGTCCAGGGTAGGTGGCATTAAGATGGTGCGGTGGGATCACCTAAATCCCAGGTTCGAATTAAGCTACAACCAATCCCTTCCAGGAAAGGTTTGTATATTGAGATTAAGATTAAGATTGAGATTAAGATTAAGGTAAGGTAAGGAACTGAGATTAAGGAAATGAGGACTAAGGAGGGGGTTACTAACCCACTTGTTAAGGGAACGCTTGAGTCGTTCATTGGTTGCGAACTATATATGTTCATCTGTGGTTATTGTTATTGCACTTCATATTATGCTTGTGTATGTAATCAATTTCCATGCTATCGACAATTAGTCGTCGTAGCCCCGTTAGCTTGGGGGCCATGAGAGGGTGTACCAGCATTCGTGCTGACCCCCTCGGGGGCTATTTTTACACTTGCAGGTAAGAGGCCCATGAGGACGCACTACGAGAGTAGGAGCGGTTAGACTTAGGTGGGGACATTTATTTTGAGTTCGGGTTGCGCCTGTGCACCCGACTGTTTATATTAAACTGATGTAAGTTTGGGATTATGTCTAAGATACTAGTACTCGGTTGGTTGTGGTATTATGAATGTTGATGTTTAAGCTGGTTAAGTATTTTTGGATAAGTATTGTAAGTATTTAAGCCGGTATATTCTAACGATCAGACCGTGGCAAGGTCCAGGTGTTGTTTATTTCCGCTGCGACGTATTCGATTAAGAGTTCAGATTGCGATAACCACGATAGGCTTTGGATGGGGTGTTACAATAATACCCTTAGTATTAATATTAAGTATATGGACACCTAAGTAAACACTTAGGTACGAGACACGACATTGTCGGTCTCTAGAGCATGGATCTCGAACATGAATATAACCTAGATTACTTCTAGGTATGAGTGAGACCCATTGGGCAGCTAAATAAAAAATGTATTCTCCATAAAAACTAATAGTTTATCTTAATCTTATGAGAGAGTTGGTATGAGATGAGGGGAGGAATCCCGGTAGTTTACGAACTACCTGGTTGCGCATTTGTGATCACTGAGGGGTGCCCGATCGGGTTCCGCTCTAGGAAATTTCCCTATGAGCCCTAATTGGATCGTGGGTCAGATGGTACCTGCTATTGGTACATGGCTACAACCTTTATATGGACGCCTTACGAGGCAAAGTGAACGACCAGGGGCCTCCGGACCTCTAGCAACATGAGCACCTTTGTGTGTACAGGAGGACTACTGTCCATTGGTAAGGTTATTCGGGTTGTCCCAACATGACGCCCAACTGGTATATAAATAAATAAACATGGTTTGGATGGATGGGGCCTTGAAGGCTAAATTAAATTAATTAAGGAAAACGTTCACTACGACGATTATACACAGTACTGTAATTCGATATGTACATTTATACAACTGTTGTTTGTGAAATGTAATGAATGTTTGGATTGGATGGATGGTTATGTGTTTATGCATGTTTGTTACAACATTAATTATGTCTGTAAAATGGTAAAGCATGGAACCAATCTAATATCAAGATGGTTAAAAATGACAAGTGACCAATAGGGTCCAGGCCCGGTATACTCAGCGTTTATCACTGAGACTACACACATTGTGCAGGTTGCTGATCTTCATTGAAGCCAAAGTGTGGGAACCGGGTAGTTAGGGATTACCTTTAATTACCGCACATGGATTTTATTTGTATAGCAATGTTAGACTGTGGATGTATGACGGTACGGTTGTATATATTCAGGATTGGGTAGAAGCTCACTTGTCGACGATTATGATTATGGACATAGTATGATGTATAGGAGATATCTCGTTATCACAGCGGTTTTGTAGTGTTGTTATTTGGTTGTTGGTTTTAGTTCTGCTTCGTTACTCGCATGGGTGAGTAATGGCAGGTGACACCCGAGTGAGTATTAATGTTGCTATTTATTCTTCCGCTGTAAGACGTTTTATTTATTGCTACGTGAGGGATTATTACGTGTTTATCGAGAGGGGTGTTACATTAAGAGTCATATAAGCGTGATTAGTTTCTTGATAAACATAATTAAGGCATGGTTAAATCTGCCATACCAACAACTACCCAATTATTCTCCTCCAGCTTACTAGTTCAAGCATAACCAAAAGTGACCAATCTCCATTTTCACACCAAGGCATCATGTGCCACATTAAAAGAGTTCTCCTGTATTAATCCTAATCATAAAGCTAATGATAGTTTTTTTTACTCAATAATACCTACATTTGATTTAAACTTGAATTACCCATTAGGGGGAGCATGCAAGTACCTTGCACTTTAACCATCAAGTACATTTACCAAGGAGCAGTTTAACACGGAAAATTAAGGCTACGCTAACCCTCCATGTCGAAGCTCACAGATCGGTCAACAAGAACCGGTGTCTTCCCCACCGAACAGCCGAAAGCCTGGCGACAACAGTGGAGAAATTGGATAATGAGGTAGAGATACCAAAGTCTCAAGTCATATCCTAGTGAAATTGTATGTGTAAACAATAATTCTAAATCTGATGAGCTACTCTTGTGAAGTTAATTTGTTTCATTTTCCAATAGACGTCTTACTCACATAGAGTTTAAAGATGTATTGGTGGGATAATTTCTGTAGTGCAAATTTGTGGCACGTGAGGTAATTGGTCTGCTAACATTATGAGGAGGGTTATTAAAAATTTGAAGCCCTTGGAAGATGAAGGTTAGACTTTTGGCTTTCTAGAGACTCGATTGTTAGTTTTTCTTAAGGAATTCATGAAGGGTATTAATGTGGTTGTTTATCTTCATATGTGGAAACCATTGTAACTTGTACGTCATTATGAAATTGTTCTTGTTGGGCTAATAATGAGGGGATAGTCTAGCAGTATGAAATTTAACACCATCATAAAGTGTCTACCACATTCAAGAGAGTCAAATGTGGTTCTATGAGAACTATAATTGACTCTGGTAATATCACTACAAAGCACATGGGTTGATGGGTTGGGTACGTAAACCCTCATGTAAACTTGTGATCTTCCCCTCTTAGTGAAAGTTGTTCTATCTCCCTGTAAACGTAGATCGTGTTTGGACCAAACCATGTATATCCTTGTGTTATTATTTTCATTATTTTGTGTGTTTTTTTGTAATTATGATTATTCTCACCACGATCCTAAAAAAGGCTCTAAAGTCCTAACAAGTAGTATATGAGCTTAAAAGTTTTGGAATGTCCGAGCTGGTGAAGATGTTATCAAGAAAATAGAATGATGATTCAAGATCATCGTTTTCCTAAATATCACATAAACTATCAATTCAACGATCAACATAAGAGCCGTTTGATATTGGCGTTTTCTTTTTAGCCAACATTAATTAAACTTTATCTTAAACATGTCATCTTCTTATTTGTTAGTTTTCTTCACTTTTTCAGCTGCACTCACACTTTCCCCCCACAACTAGAGCTTTATTCAAATGTAGGTTTTGCTGCTTTTATCTTTAACCTTCTAATTCTATAAAGGTCCTGAATGAACGGGTAATCTTATTGACGATCGTGTACAGCTTCCAATATACGACAAATTAGAGGTTGCGGCGGGTGTGTATGTAGCATTGTGCGGTAGTATTACTTGGCAATACCAGTCAGCGTTGACTGGATTGATTACTGATTATGTGTCATATAAGTGATGATAAAATTTTGAATGATTGTAACTTTTAAAATATAAGTCTAAATTTTTAAAAAATTATATCACCGGTCATCTAAATTCAAGCTCTTCAAAATAAGACCAGTCATCAATATGTTTTGACAACTTTGAAAAAAATTATTTTTACATATTATGATGATACATTAAAAAGATGTTTTGATTCATTAGTTTTGATATTATGCTCCATTAAATTGTTATTATGATTCATTAACTAATAAGTGATGAATTAGATAATAAATTTCGGACCCGATAAAAATCATTATTGTTTTGTAGTGTAATATTATTGGTGTATGGTGTATTTTAAACCTTATATGGTGAATCGTGTATTTTTCATATATACCAAATATTATTTTGTGGTGTGTTATTGTGTAAAATTTTTTATTCTTATGTGTTTACGATGATACACTAAAAGGACGATATGATTCATTAATTTTGATATTATGATTCATTAAAATTGATATTATGATTCCTTAACTAATAAGTGGTGAAATAGATAACAAACTTCGAAACCGATAAAAATCATTATTGTTTAGTAGTGTATTATTATTGTTGTATTGTGTATTTTAAACCTTATATGGTGAATCGTGTATTTTTCATACATACCGAATATTATTTTGTGGTGTATTATTGTGTAAAAAAATTGTATTCTTATATGTTTGCAATGATACACTAAAATGAAGATATGATTCATTAATTTTGATATTATGATTCATTAAAACTGGTATTATGATACCCTAAAATGAAGTTATGTGTGTACGATGATACATTAAAGTGATGTTATGAATTATAAATCTCATTGATATATGTATATATACATGTAATTAATTTAAAATTTAAAATTTCTCAAAACATATCCATGATTGATCTTGTTTTGAAGAGCTTGAATTTAGATGAATAATGATATAATTTTTTTATATTTTGGACTTATATTTTAAAAGTTACAAAAAATTAAAATTCATATAATAAAAGACAATCCAGTCACTTGGTGACTGGACTGCCAACTAGACTACAGCTGCTGAATGGATCAACAACTAGACCAGAGCGCACTGAATATAGTGCGGATGGTTTGCACAATCCACGCGCTGCCAATATACAGCAAAATGAACGTTTATTGTAAATGTCTGTGAGTAGAGGAAAATAACATTCTAATTGAACTTTGGGCCCGGATCAACCCGGCTAAATTGAGATCACAACAATTCTACTCAGTAATCCTTATAAACTCTTGACGAATGGGCTCTACAGACTCTATTCTCAACTATTACATTCTGAATATTTTGGTCCGATTATCGGGCTTCCACCCAACACTTACCCATTGTGTTCTTGGAGTTTAACTGAGCGGCCCAGAAGTAGTTATAGTCCATGCGTAAAGGCAAAGGCATCCTATACCTTTGGAATAAACCGGAGTAGTTAGATTAATAACAACGATCTGAAAGAACTTCCCAGCAAACGATGACATAGAAACCTTCATTTCCCTGACAGAGAAACCTTCATTTCCCTCAGCTGAAGAGTATTCATTCGATTTCTGCTCCTCTTTATCTGTATGTCATCTATTCGAATTCAATTGGTTGGCGATTCGGTGTGGATGTGAACTAGTCTCTTTTACTATGGATTCGTGGCTTAAGCGTGCTGAAGGTTTGAACTTCATTTCCCCCTAAATTCCCAATCTTTTCCCTTTTATCATGTTGGGAACTTTTAATTTCAATGAGCATTCTTGATTCTAGTTACGGATTCCATCTCTTGAATAAAAAGGCTCCTATTCTTGGATATAATGGTAATCATCCTCTTCGGATCCAGCTGCACGCACCGTATACTTAATTACTGCGACAGTTTGAGTACTAGTATCATCTTTTCCCTTTTACTGTTGTTTTCATTGTTGTTTCTTTGTTTGGTCTCGTGACAATTGAGGCTGTGGCCGTTTTTTCATCGTACATTTTGTGCGCTCACGGTGCCGCAATGCTAAGCTCTTAAGTGACATCCATTCCAAGGATTAAGAAGGATCTGTGAGTGGTGATATACTAGTAGAACTAGAAATCTTTGAACAATTCTTGAGTAGATCAATCAAGTAGTTAACAGTTCAGTTCATCGCATGATGGCACGGGACTCATCTGATGTTTGTTAGTAATGAATAATCTTTGGAGACCCTATTGACCGATGGCTAAGGGCAACTATACTTGATACATCAATCATACTGCAGTAACCGAGCTGTACTCTATAACCCATACCCAAGTTGATATTTACCATCAATTGCTATTCATTATAATCTAAGTCCTGTTTTACGCATGTACCTAATGGGTTGTTTGCTTTAATTCCATTGATAGATTTGTTCGAAGTTGTTGACAGGAGGGCAAAGCTTGTTGTTAGTGAGTTGTCAGATGAGCAGGCTAATGCTCAGAAACAGGGTAAAATTCTGTAACTTGTCATTCGTATATTTGCAGTAAATTGTTTGTCTTCTGTAAACCTTGTGAAACTATGAATAGGCATACTGTTTTGTGATTCCAGTGTATCCTCCGTAATGAATGACAAAGTGAGATTTTCTATTTCCTAAAAACTTGTAATATCTAAAGCGTTAATGCATTTATGATATTGCAAAATTGTGAATTATGGATTTCATATGTTCTCTTCTGTAATCTGGTGAGTTGCTATATGATGTCTTCTGTGATAGCTGATCCAATATGGTGTTTGTGGATATCCCTCAGCATCAAACACACAAGAAGCACAAACCGCAGCAGGACAAACCGCTCAAGCCAAAAAGAAAAAGTCAAGGGTGAAGGTAAAATGTAGGGCCTTGTTTATTATATTTACCTGCTCAACCCAAAACGGAGATAAAATTAAATCAATGGTTGTAAGGATTATTTTCCATTGACGAGTAATATTCATGCAAGACCAACTTGAACACTGTCATTCATCTCACAATTAGTATCTTCTTAGGCCCGAGAAAGAGCTTCTATGGAGCAAGGTTTAAAGGTAGATAGCAATGAGAAGGAAAAATCCGGTGATCAAATCTCAAGAGCAGATCCTGAAGAAAATAGTAAAAACTCCTCTGTCCTGTCTGAAAATGAAGAGATCACTTCAGTGCCTGCTTCAGTTATGGCTAGCAGTGAGCCGCTAGATACTGCTGATAATGCTGTCTCTTCTGTTGTGTCTTCAGTCGACAAGTCTTCAGATGTCAAATTTGATTCAAGCCCATCTTTGGCTCTCACAACTCTGCAGAATGATGGAAATATATTGCTATCTTCGAATCATGAGCTTGGATCTGAGAATGTTCCTTCATCTATTGAAGATAATGTTCTTCTTCATCATCACAAGTACCTGGCTCTGGGCTCAGTAGTGGTAATCATCTTATAGATCCTGGTCAAGATATAAAATCTAGAGACTTGAACCATTCGCAGAAGCCTTTTGAAGAAGTCAGATCTGCTACAATAGATGCTCCTAGTCATCCTAGAGTAGTTGTGGATCCTGTAAATAAAGCTGTCGAATCTGCTGAATCACTCACCAATGGAAGTCCAAAGCAAGAGGATCCAAAAGATAGTGCCAGCTCAAATAAACTGCAAGAGCAGCTTGATGAGGTAATGCTGTTAACGAAATCTTTGCTTTTGTGTCATGGTACTTTTAGAATCTGATACTCTCGGGTAGGAGTCCCCAAACCCTTGCCCAGATTTTTTTATTAGTGTTCTTTAGATGCTGTGCAGGCGCAAGGTCTCCTTATATCAACAAATCCTAGTGGCAAGTCTAAAGAGGCTAGGTTGGCACGAGTAAGATTTTACCCTTACCCTTTCGTGTGAATTGGTACTTTTATGCCTTGTAGGGTTTTTTTCCGTTTTTTTTTTCGTTTCAATCATTTAGTTCTATTATTTTGTCATTGTCTGTTGATTATCAATCTATGTATGTGTAGGTTTGTGCTGGACTGTCCTCTCGCCTTCAAGAGTACAAGGTTGAAAATGCGCAGTTAGAGGAACTCCTTGCTGCAGAGGTAAAAACTGAATCCATCTCTCATTCATCTAGATCATTAGTATCCCTTTGATTTCTCAAGTTTCTTGATTAGTTCTATCTCCTAGATGATCGGATTCTCTGGATTGTAACAGAGTGTTTGTTTGACAGCGGGAGCTGTGTAAATCTTATGAAGATCGTCTCAAGCAGCTACAGAATGAGTTGTCAGCATCAAAGCATGAACTAAGCAGAGTTGAGACGAGCATGGGAGAGGCATTGGCTGCAAAAAATTCAGAAATTGGGCATCTTATCAGTTCCTTGGATGCTCTGAAGAAGCAGACTGCTATGTCCGAAGGAAATTTGGCATCTTTGCAGGTTCGTAATATTTCAACAAATACTGAACCTTCTTAACGTATGTCATAATCAATTCTTTTGTCTCATAATATGGCGTACTGGAGCTTTTGTTTGTGCTTAACATCTCAATTTCTAGGCGAACATGGAAGCACTGATGAGAAACAGGGAGCTGACGGAGACGCGGATGATGCAAGTTCGTAGATTCGTTCTTACCTTATTTAAATGTTTTTTCTTTAGTTAGTTCTTTTCCAGTAGCAAGGTTTCTTTTTTGGACATGGTTAAAGAAGAAACCTAGCACCTCGGGTCATTTAGAGTCCAAGAAGATAAACTTTTTCTTCCTATTTTCCAGGCTCTGAGGGAAGAAGTTGCTTCCGCTGAACGTCGTGCTGAAGATGAACGAGCTGCCCATAGTGCTACCAAAATGGTTAGTGTCTGACACATATGGCGTCATCGGGATGTCAGCATGAAGTAACATTTCAATGATCAATTTTAACCAACAGGCTGCCATGGAGAGGGAAGTAGAGTTGGAACATCGAGCTGTTGAGGCTTCAGCTGCCCTTGTGAAAGTCCAGGTACTGTGGAGTTGTTCTTTGCCCCTTTTCCTTTCCTATTAATAAGAATATTATCAACGTCATTGGCAATTTCATCAAGGTTTTCTGGATTCATTTTTCATAGAGAGTTGCAGATGAGAGGACAGCAAAGGCAGCTGAGTTTGAGCAGAAGGTGGCTCTGCTTGAGGTACGGCAAGACTCTTATATCTTGTGATGCAAACATTTGAATTGATTTCCTTTATTGCTAATCATGTCCTATACAAGCAATTGTTAAAAGACCAAACCCATCTGATCAGGTTGAATGTGCATCTCTTAATCAAGAATTGCAAGATATGGAGGCTAAAATACGCCGTGGACAGAAAAAGTCTCCTGAAGATGCTAATCAGTTGATCCAGGTATGCATCTAAAGTGTGATGGTTGGAATAATCCTAATGTCTTACTGGTTTCTTATGATGTGAACCACGTCAAATGCACATTTTTCCTGAGTTCTAGATTATGCTTTGATGTTGGTTCAATAAATCTTGCATGCCCTGAACTGCATGATCATGCTTGTTTATGTCTGATTTGTGAAATGTTTGCATGATACTGGTTATTCTTTCTTCATAGAATAATGCCTAGTTAACTGTAGGATTAGTTCACTCGTAACTCTATTCGTGTCTCTGGCTAATTATAATCCAGCCCGTTCAGAGTGAAACCGTTTAAAAAGCTCTCATATTGAGATTTTTTGGTTTAGCTTTGTATGTCTTCTTACTGCTCTTTACTTTCTCTCTTCTCTAAAACTATTTGTTCTAATGGCTAACAGCTTGTTTACAGACAACCCACAATATCTAACTTTTGTTTTAAAACATATAGTTACAGGCATGGCAAGAAGAAGTTGAGCGTGCCCGCCAGGGTCAGAGGGATGCTGAAAGCAAGTTTACTTCTATGGAGGTAAGTTCTCATTTTCATTCTTTATCCCTAGCTACACACTTCTTATTGCTGTTCATGTTAGCGCCATTTGCCTATTACATGATATGTATGACAAGTACAAGTTGTCTATCTTTACTTCCACTCTTAGCATACTGCTCAGGAAATACGAGGCTAGGGAACATGTGGGAATTGTCAGTAGTTGAAAACTAGCTACTCCTGAAACTCTTTACCTTATCAGTATTGCTTCTGTCTCATGATTCTATGATCCGAATATTGATGTCGATCCCACTGAGCTATGTGGTCTTGAATAATTTTGATCTAGTCCCTGTCGATCCTACAGTGGGACCTTGATCCTGATAGCCATTGTTGTCAAGTTACGACGACATAAGCTTGAGATGGGGGAGTAGATGCATTCAGATTTTGTGATTCAGCTTTTAGGATAAGTTAAGCCTTGTATGCTTCCTTCTGGGATCGATTTATTTAAGCAATATCAGTTGTGGGTAGCAATAGCGGTCGTTACTTCTAATATGTATACATATCTATTAGTTATTTTGCAAACTCATCATTTTTTGGTGCATACAAATGTATTCGTCACTCTACACAATTTTAAGGACATATTTTTTGCATCCAATTCTTATTATGCATGGAGTGAAAATTGGATCATCCAAGTGTTTATTAATCAGTGCATCATTCAAGTCAACTTTTTACTTTCTGTGGTATACTTTTATTTTGTGACTTTAGGCTGAAGTACAGAAGATGAGAGTTGAAATGGCTGCCATGAAGAGGGATGCCGAGCATTATTCACGTCAGGTTAGCAGCCAAGTTTCCAACGTCACCCTTGGGGCCATGTTGACTCACTGAGAGCATTCTTTCATCTATTCTGCTACACAACCATTTTCTTCATCACTTCATGACACTCTGTCATGCTTAAGGGGAAGAAATGCTACTTGCCATTGTGGCTAATTCAGTTTGACAAAAAGAGTAATAACTTTACTGCCGAAACACTTACAAACTGATTTATCTTATTTTATGATCGGCAGGAACACATGGAACTGGAGAAGCGTTATCGTGAATTAACAGACTTACTGGTCAGCTCCCTTAACCACTTATCTGTTGTCTTCATTGTCTGTCTCTATGTTATGGTGATTTGCATGGTCAACAACTGCAGTTTTTTTTTTTTTTTTTCTATCAGTACTACAAGCAAACACAGCTAGAAACAATGGCTAGCGAAAAGGCTGCTGCTGAGTTTCAGTTGGAGAAAGAAATGAAAAGGCTCCAAGAAGTTCAGGTCTCGTTTCTGCTTCACTGGGATTTCCTTACTCTCTCAATTTCATTAGAATTTCAATCAACAGTCGTTTTTTGACAGGCTGAAGCAGAAAGAAGTAAAGTTTCTCGTCGTCCATCATCATCTTGGGACGTCGAAGAGCAAGATGTGAAAGAACTTGAGTATGATCAAATACTAGGCAGAAGTTCAAGATGATTTCCATGTCTTCCAAACGCTTTATTTTTGTGCCATCAAATGTGCCTATTTCATCATGAGGACTACTGTCTCTGTTTAACTAACAGAAATCAATTTTGCAGGCCTCTCCCTTTGCATCAACGACATTTGGCTGGGGCTAGCATGCAGGTATCCATCTTTCCACTCAAATTTTATATCCGGACCCAACATTTGGCTGTCTTTCTAGTTATATCACCTTACGTGGTTGGCTTCTTCAGTTGCGTAAGGCTGCAAAACTTCTGGATCATGGGGCTGTAAGGGCTACTAGATATCTTTGGCGGTATCCAACGGCCCGGGTTAGCTTGCTTTGCTACCTGGTAAGCTAGTGTGTGTCTCGAGTCTAATTACAAAATCTGAATAGATTCTGAGAGCTTATTGACTATTTATGCTTTTTTTTACCAGATATTCGTACATCTATTCTTGATGTATCTGTTGCATCGTCTTCAGGTAAAAGGGACAGTTCAACATTTGATTGGGTGAAATTTACATGTTTCAAAAGCTTCACCTTTGTTTGCTCTCTCTTTGCAAATACTACAGGAGCAAGCTGATGATCTTTCTGAGCGAGATGTTGCTAAGTCGATGGGACTTTCACAGCCCAACTTACCATAACCTTATTGTTTGCCTTGAAAATGTTGTATACTCTCTACGTCGAGCACTGTAATGACTTCTCATCTCTTCTGTGTGTTTTTTTTTTTTTGTGGAATCTCTTGAGCATTCTTCTTCGTAATCACAATCTACATTTTGGACATTTGGCAGGGCAGAGGGAAAAATTACGAGGATTGGACCTCCAGTACATGGCTAAACAAGTTTTCCGGTTTCTTGGACACACAGAAAGCTTTTTAGGTTGTTTTGTTTCTCTGACTGTTAAATTGAACTGATTTATACATCTTGAATCAATGCTGAAATCAGTTGCCACAACTTGATTCGGAATCACATTGATATATGTAAAGTTGTGCGAAGTGACTTTCTCATACATTTTTTTTTTGATAATTGTAGAATTTTATTAATTGAAAAACGAAACGAAAGTCACAAACCCATACATGACACCATTACAAGTGATCATAGTGCCAATCCCTGGCCTAGAGAGTGCCTCATTAAAATCCCTATAGCCAAAAACCCAGTGAAAAAAAAAAGGCTATAGAAGAAAAAGAGTACACAACACTAGGTCAATCATTCATACCTCTCAAACAACTAGGATAACATCTCTTTGAGGTTATGGGAGTTAACAAAAGCTTCACAAGAAAGGGGAAAATCGCGCCACCAGCTCTTCGTCCATCTCCATATACCTCTGTAACACCCCATCCAACATTAACACACTTACAATAACTGCAGCGGAAATACAAACCTCATCACATTACTTAACTCGTTGGTGTTACACGCCGTTAGCCACCCACGTGGCTAACAAGGCTAATCCATATACATTGTACCGGTCTGATGGGCTAAATTCCCGAGCAACTACACATTATTATCCCTTTCCATAAACAACAACAACAACATACACCTTTCAACTATACCGAGTATTAATAAACTGGTGCCGACAACAATTTCGGTCTTACTACACCTACTGTATATATACACTTAAATGTTTACCCATGTACAATGACTACCCGTCCTACTCTCGAACGGCTTCCAGCACTTCGTACCTGAAATAGGAAAAGAAGAGAAAGGGTGGCCCCCAAGGGGCTCAGCACCTTTGCTGGTATGGTAATCCCGCAGCCCACATGCTACCGGGCCACGCACAACTAATTGTCGTCTTAGCATGCGGTTGATCATTTTTAAATCATACATGCAACTGTAAACACACAACACATAATCATTCGCCTCAACGGGCTCAACAAACGGATAATATATCCTTACTTAATAAGTCACTCATGGTATTCATCATCCCTAGAGTGTTCCTCCTCTAATGGAGCTACTTCCTTAATAGACGACACATACCCTTAAATCGGGTTATCCTTAAACGCCTCTTATCACAACTGGGAGTCATATCCATGATCCACACACTCTACATTATACAACCTACAACATACACTACATACAACACTTAACAACACTTTGCACGTTTCCACGTGCACAACATAATACGGCAATAGATATTGCATCACAACAAAAATACATAACATAACGGGAGTGGTTCTCTTAGGAACCGACCCAAACATTGTTTATACACTGGTGAGCCTAGAGAATGTTGCCAGTCTCATGATAGCTCGTTATACAATAACAACAACACTCATTACCGTCCTAATAGTTGGACGAGTAACTTAAGTTAAGGCGGTTCGGGTTTGGAGGCCCGAACACACCACACAAACACATGTTCCCCCTAAACCGATCATAAGTCAGAATAGCTAAGCTTTGGAATAAGCTAATGGGAGATCATAACCCGTGAGGGAAACAACCATAACAAAGAGAAGGGTAAGGCTACAAAGGATACCCTCTCCCAAACAACGCGCGATCGGCCAAACCGGATTCCTCACTACTGTTAGTACATACTTACTTTAGATATTAGTTAGAACCCCACTATGGAGACTATCATAACTACACACCATACAGAATTACAACTGGGTTAAACACACAAGGGAGATCCCTACATTCACAACACATTTCACACAGTTAACACACGCATAGCCGTGGTTAGAACGTCCCATGGTTCGGGTCGTTTACTCCGAATACCGAACCCTCATGTGATCCTAGACTCAGTTAACTAAGGTTAACACTGCCGAGGTTAAATGGTATCGGAGTTGAACACGCCACATATATGAATTACTGTAAACTCATTACATGTTTTATCTTACAACGTGGCAAACATACAGAAAAACACATTGGCATACAAGTCGGTGTAATCCGGTAGGACACAGGTTGCAAGAAAACCATACCTGTCACCGGAGTCCACTTTACCACGTCCACTTATGTTCCTCGAGCGATTCTCGAACAACTGTTAACATCACATGTGTTTTTATTAACATCGGGGTTTGCTTGATTATTTAATGTCTAATGCTTAACTTTCCCCGTTAACTTTGTTACATAACTTTACATTTTTAACTTGTTTTACTTTTACACTTTGATACAACTTTTCACCCACTTAATTGCCATTTAAACTCACCTAACATGTCCTTAACAACCTTATCACATCATTACCTATCAATCCCCATCATTACATATCCTTTCATAACCTTAAACCATGTTTTTGGTCCGACCGGACTTGCCGACCGGACTTACCCAAGTCCGGTCGATTCCAGAACACATTTCCGTCACAAATTTTTCTACTCCGACCGGACTTGTAAGTCCGGTCCTATGTCCGGTCCATTCCAGAAACTAATTCCCACAGGGTAAACTGGGCCCGACCGAACTTGCAAGTCCGGTCGCAAGTCCGGTCTGCCCCAGATCTTTGTTTTCCTTTTTACATTCAACTCCAAACTTCACCCCATATACCCTAGTATACCCTAGCCTCATTTGGGCACTTCAAACACACCTTAAGATATCCTTAAACACTCACAAAACTCTTTTTCTAATTCCTTAAACCTTTACTTATATCTTCACAAAATTTCCAACACTTACAATGTTTTCTCCTAGTTTTTCAAGTGGTGTTTCATCCTTAATAACCTTTATACCAAAGTGTTTCCTCACCATCATAACATCATCTCCCAAGCATCTTCTCTTACTAACCAAATCTTCTCTTTCACAGCTCCTTAAAGTTCCTTTCTCAAAACCTTACCTAAACCTCATTCCCTCCTTATACATCAACTTTACCCAACTTTAAACAAACTTCTCCAAGACTTTATTTCATCCTAAAACACTCATTAAATTCCTAGAACTTCCAAGATAACACCTAAATCCTTGCATCACTCTAAATCACCTTAACACATGTTTTCTTCTCAAGTAAACATTTATTCACCTTTAACACTTCCTAGTTCACCAAGACCATTTAAAACACTTAGATCTTCTTACACATTTTCCCAAATTTGGCCATAGCTTCTCTTGTATATAATCACATCCAAACACTTAGGTTTTTACCTTATTTCATTCAAAAACACCTAAAATCCATCAAACACATTTTTATACACAAGACTTCACACATTTAGCACTACATCACAATATAGTGCATAACTTAAATTGCTTGGCACTTAGGCCCTTAAATAACATGGCTCTTAGGCCCTTAAATTGCATAAACCATAAACACTGAATTTCCCACATAATAATGCCTTTGACCTGCAAATACACCCAACAATACATATTCCTTTAATAAACTCCTTGAGAGCATTTTACTAGCTCATTTGCCATTGGCTCCTTAGGTATTTTATTAAGCAAATCAAGCTCATTTTCCTAAGGCATTTAAACTACATTGAGATAGCTTGTTTACCTCTTTTCCTCACAAACTTCTTTCTTGTTTCCTTGTAAAAACGGTGAGGCATTTGGTCCCTTTTCAACTATTAAACATTATACAAACAATAGAATGAGTATTCAAGCATTATGCTTCACCTCATTGTAAACCCTAGTTGCACATATTGTTTTAACACATTAAGGTAATTGTTTTACCTTGGAATTGGAAGAGAACTTGAATAAGTATCAGAGGACTCCTCCTAGCCCTTGGAAGATTCAAATGAAGCTAAAACAAGCAAGATAAATACACCATTGTGAGGTGAATTTTCGGACAACATGAAAACATGGAGGAAACATGGATTTTCTTTGAGTTTCCTTACCTTGAAGCAAAGGAGGGCATGAATATGTGAAAAGGTGAGCTCAAGCTCCTCCCATGGTGGTTTCTCTTGGCACCGAAATGGAGGTTTTGAAGTTTTGAAAGACAAGATTGTAGAGCTTGGCTTAACTAGAGAATGGTTGTTTGTTTTGATTTGGTTAAGTGAGCTAGATTTTACATGTGGTCAAAGATGGACTTCCATGGTGGTATTGTATATTACCGAGAGAGAAACAAGAAGAAAGAGGAAGAAGAGAGTGGAGCCGGTGAAATGGAGAAAGGAATGAGAGAAATGAGATAAGTTTGCTTTAAGAAGATATTTGTAACTTATAAAGCAAATAGTACTTTACTTAAAGTTTTACTTTACTTATTTGATTTATTTTACAACTTGGTGACTCACTACTACAAAAACCGGCCACCATTTAGTTAGAAGGGTAGTATAGTCTTTATTGACTCATTTATTACTTATAACATCACATGTTACAAACTAGCTTATAAAATTACTATTCACAAACTAAGGCACATAGAAGTGAAATTTTTGATTTCCCACTAATATGGCCACCCAAATGTGATACTATATAGTACACATGTTAATTAAGAGTAATGATGGCATTTAGCCATTCAAAACTCATTTACAAGACAATTTTTCAAAAACGTGCTTAAGACTCCTTAAAGCACATTTTGTTTTTAACTTTTTCAAGCTTGGTTTTCTCTAGTAATGGATTTAATATGTTTATTAACATATAAATTAAGGTATAGGTATGACCATTAGGTCTTATACACATTTATCCCAAGCTTAGAGCACATTTTTGCTCTTATTGACTTTAAGGTATTTCTTGGTTTTATTTGGTTTAACTGTCCACCAATTTCCTAAGGACTTATTTAGCCTATTAAATCATAATTAAATGTTATCCAGTCTTGGTAGGCTCTTTGGGTCCTAACCAAGTTCACTCATAGCTTAGAGCACATTTTTGCTCAAACTGTGTCTTAGTGCTTTATTGCACTTTACTATTTTTAAATTGTTTACTGATGTACTAAGGCACTTTTTAGCCTTTACGTACCATAATTTGAATTAAATCACATATCAAGGTTTGGGGTATTTCAATCTACCCCCTTAAAAGAACTTCGTCCTCGAAGTTCACACTTTTCACACATCAATAGATTAGAACACAGAATCACTTGGAAATAAACTTCCATAACCAAACACACTCTACATCACAACCTCGGACTTAATGGTCCGGGCAACACATTCACATCCACACATAACATACATATCCACATGATACCTCGGACTCTATGGTCCGGGTATCTTAACAACACTTACACATACATAACAACCCCTTTGACTCACTGGTCTGGGTACATAACAACATTTGGACACATAGGTCCCCACAACATACAGTCTTTAGACACTAGGTCTATGTAACACCACACATTTAGCTCATAGGCCTTGATAGTATACACTTTAGGAAATCCAAGTCAAAACAACATTCATTACACATACCACACAACATGTCAAGCATGTATAACAATCAAAATATCTTTTACATACATACTGTGATCCCGCAGAACCCGGTCGCGATGGACACCTTCCGTCCCCGTGCCTTGGGAGTTTAAACAATCACTTAAATTTAAAATTTCTTGTGAGGTTAAGTAAGAGAACTTTAATTACGTAAGTATCCTTCAACGTTTTATATACCAATTTAAATCCTTTTGAAAACACACAACTCCAAGTCCACTTAAGCTCTTTGCTTCTTTTCTTAGCGGGTTATTTGTGACCACTTATAGGGAGTTTCAAGAGTCATCCAACCCTGATGTTGATCAGCATCAGTGTTGAACGATCCTTCCACCCCAATTTGTGTTCGGCTCCCCTTGATCGTCATGCAAATCAAGTTCCACCTCCCACTTCATTTTCAAGCATCAAGTAAATCACTCATTTCCAATTTTCTATCTTTTAATTATTCTAATCATGATCATACATCTCCAAGGATAGAACTCCATCTATCAGTTATCTCCATTCACTTAATGTTGTTGCCTAGGGACTTATTCTCACTAGGTTCTATGTCGGTATCATGCCCTTTCTGATCACATTATATATATAATACCATATATTTTATCATACAACCCACACAATTTCACATTTATACACTGTCGGGGTTATTCCCCGGGAGTTTTCACTCCCATACTTGTACTATCACACACAACGTTACAAATACCACACTTATCACAATGGTATTCGCATCTTCTGTGCGCAATTACCACAATTAAACCATGAATGAATGTGTATGTTTACGTAACACACACACCAATCATCAAACAATAATATAATTTGTGCTATGCACAATATAAATCACTACACTACGTACACTGTACGGTAATATACACTAAGTGGTTTTGCGCTCTACCCCCCTTAAAAGGGATTACGCCCACGTAATCAATCACTTAACATTGGCTTAAATGTTCTGCCGTCGTGAAGTGTTTTAGCTTCCACGCGGTCTATTACACAATGGATTCTGATTAGAGGATCTTAACCATATTGGCGGTTTAGCTCCTAAACCAAGAATTCTCAATGGAGTTTGTTTAAACTCTTAGTCGGTTTCGATTCTGGCCTGTTAGGCTTCTAGGCGTTAATAATTAGCCATTCACTCGTGTTCACCATGTACATTCAACACTTGAATCACTGGCTCACTAGTTTCTGCTGCGAAACTCTAGTAACTGTAGAGCTTAATTGCTCCCTTTTGTTATTCTTACTGTATTGTACATCCCCAATTGTCACCTTCATCTTGGTAACAATGGTTTCTCAACCGACGCGTGCTATCGCTTACCGTTAGCGAATTCGGTGAGTTATAAACTTTCTATCTACTTCCATAACGATTTACTGTGTATACAGCTATGTATTTCACAATGATTGACTTGTTCCCTTCCGACTTACTGTCGGTCGAGATTGAGCTACTACCTAGTGTGTAGTGCTCTCTCAGCTATTTACAACATTTGGGGTATATTCCATACCGATATTTGGCAGCTAGTGCTACTGTAGTCACTTACTGTTAATCATGTCTCCACATTTGGTTTTGTACAAGCACTCTTTATTGGTGCGGCCTTGCATTTCCTATGCATCGGCCATTATAACATTATTGCTCCACAATTAACATGTTTCCAATTCCTAGCTATCCCACTCGATCATTACTGCGCAAGTGCAATACCAAAACACTCAGTCATACAGAGTGCAGAGGCGTAAACTCTTGACAGTAAATCCCTTATGTGATTCGTCATGGAATTCACACTGTGTTTCACTGAAATTCTGATCTCATAATACTGGCTACTGGCTTACTGCCGAGTCTGTTTAATATCAATTATCTTGCATCTCCACTGAGTTTAACTCATAACTGATCTTATCTGTTACGTTTTCGTTTAACAACACTTATACAACGGTCGCTTACTGCGCACCGTACTTATTGTATAACATAACACTAATTTGCATGGTATTTACTGTCACATTAACTTCCACACCCTACTTATATTATGGTTCATCATTCATCTGGATGACTACCGAATGCTCCTTGAGCATCGATATTTCGAGTCACAAGCCGGCATTATTCAGCTCGGTGTTTCCCTTTATACACATACTACTAAGCTAATTGCTCTCTTTCAATAATAACATCGTCCATCCTTAACATATTTCTTGAACTTGGTCCACATAACTACCGCTCCTGCGGTTTCAGAATATCGAGAGGTGTCCCCACTCTTAATGCAGTGGTTTGTTTACCACTCTATTCACTTATACCATCAATCGAATTTATATAACATATATTGCTTATGGCTTATAAGCCTTATTTGCCTTGAGCTGGGCTCATTGTAGGCTGTCCACACACATGTACTTCTCAGTACAGTATTACATGGTTTGGATATTATATTGGGCTCCATGACAAGGTTGTTGCATTCCGTTTCCCTTCATGGGATGCCCCTTAGGATTGTCAGTCCGTCTCCTGACAACTTATGTCTAAACTGGGTGTTAATTTCAACCCTTGTGTTTCTGTCATGCATTTCGTTCAACAATTGTTGATGCGAACACCCCTCAAGGATTGCTCCTGGGTGATGCTACGTTATGCTTTACATTTGTTTCACACTTATTGGTACATTCCATTAGCCACGCCGTTTGCGTTTTTCACTGGTTATTATCTTCTTCCGTGAAGATCAACCTTTCCTGGTAGTGTAGGTACTCATTCTGGGAGTTTCATCCCGTTCTTTGCACATTAATGTGTCCACATTAGGCATCTGCCTTGCCATGCATAGGCTGGGTCTCCGTTCCAGCTATCATGTTTATCCCTGAGGATCCTTAACTTCAACTATTCCTTGTAATCCTTAGCTCTTGTTTGATTTATACTGCTGACCGTAGACGGAGTCGACTACTTCCCGTGTTTCGGACTCTACTCGTATACATATATGGGGTATCATACTGATACATTACTACTTACCCAACTAACCCATAAGTAGGTCTGTCAGGCCCACAAGCTCCTATCGGAGTGCGGTCGTCCCACAATTCAATTGGTACACTCGTAGTGTCCGTCACACGCCTAGGCGAAGCATTCTGTTGTCAACTCCCTTATATTGTCCCGTGACAATATTCATTCCTTACTTCCCGAACTTAATCGTGGGAAAGTTTATCCATTGTTGTATCCTCGCCAACTGTCCTTGGTTTTACTGGTTTGGTTTAAAAGAAGGTTGGAAAGAAGTGTTGGTTTGAAAGAAAAATCTGGTTTTGAAAGAAAAGGGTTTGAATAAATCTGGGTTTTAAAGAAAATTTTCATGGTTTCAAACATCTTCTTACCTTAGCCAAGTCTAGCTTCTTGCTGACTGGTGTACTTACAATCACAGAGGTTAGGCTATTAAGCCCTTCCATGGTACAATGATCCCATTAACTTCATGGTACTTCACCAAGTACTTCGTAGTGGTTATAAATTTCCCGAACAGCCCTGTTATAGCAGCACTTGCTACGGCAAGTGCGCCATGCTAACTGGCTATCGGTTTAACACATATCAGTTGTGGTATTGTTTTTACCCATATTGTCATCGGTGGCCTCGTTGGCCCTTACTGATCTTACTGCCTTGATAATAACTCTTCTCGGTGACTTCTCACTGTCTTCACCTGATGATCATCAACTAGGGTGTTTCCCATTCTGGGAGACCCCTTTTTCTTAGTATTATATCTCCTTCGTAGCCCATTCCACGTATTCGTCAGGGTTACTGAGACTTGTCTCTTGTTTGGGTACTACCTTGTAGTTCCTTTAGCGGTTGGTATACCGTTGGTGTATCACTTAACAATTGTGGTCCCGTAGACACTTGTCTCGGTTTCACTAATCCACTTCTTGCCTGTTGCACGGTTGGTGCGTTGCAAACTGGTTATTCTCGACTGCTTAGCATGTCGACCCAGGTTGCCGGAAATTTCTATTCCTCTATGCACAAGATCCTTCGTTCTTTGCTATGGAATGCGGTTAACATTGTTCAGGTGGAGACCGTCTCCGGGATTCCCAGTTTTCGGGATCTACCGTATGACAGGTTCTCCGTACCCTAAAGGTATTTAATAACAGCCAGATCGGGTATTCCCGAGTAAGAATGGACTTCCATCTCTCTGGCGTTGTTTCCCCAAGTTATATACAGGGATTGTGGAGGGTGGGATGGACATTGTAGGTTTCCAGTACACACTGGTAATTCCTATCTAGCGTATCTCTCACGCTATCACTCAACCCTTAACCCAAAGTACTTAAATCCTAACTCGGTACTTCCTAAGCTCGGTAATTCAGTCATCAGAGCGATACTTCGCTCTGATACCACTTTTTGTAACACCCCATCCAACATTAACACACTTACAATAACTGCAGCAGAAATACAAACCTCATCACATTACTTAACTCGTTGGTGTTACACGCCGTTAGCCACCCACGTGGCTAACAAGGCTAATCCATATACATTGTACCGGTCTGATGGGCTAAATTCCCGAGCAACTACACATTATTATCCCTTTCCATAAACAACAACAACAACATACACCTTTCAACTATACGAGTATTAATAAACTGGTGCCGACAACAATTTCGGTCTTACTACACCTACTGTATATATACACTTAATGTTTACCCATGTACAATGACTACCCGTCCTACTCTCGAACGGCTTCCAGCATTCGTACCTGAAATAGGAAAAGAAGAGAAAGGGTGGCCCCCAAGGGGCTCAGCACCTTTGCTGGTATGGTAATCCCGCAGCCCACATGCTACCGGGCCACGCACAACTAATTGTCGTCTTAGCATGCGGTTGATCATTTTTAAATCATACATGCAACTGTAAACACACAACACATAATCATTCGCCTCAACGGGCTCAACAAACGGATAATATATCCTTACTTAATAAGTCACTCATGGTATTCATCATCCCTAGAGTGTCCTCCTCTAATGGAGCTACTTCCTTAATAGACGACACATACCCTTAAATCGGGTTATCCTTAAACGCCTCTTATCACAACTGGGAGTCATATCCATGATCCACACACTCTACATTATACAACCTACAACATACACTACATACAACACTTAACAACACTTTGCACGTTTCCACGTGCACAACATAATACGGCAATAGATATTGCATCACAACAAAAATACATAACATAACGGGAGTGGTTCTCTTAGGAACCGACCCAAACATTGTTTTATACACTGGTGAGCCTAGAGAATGTTGCCAGTCTCATGATAAGCGTTATACAATAACAACAACACTCATTACCGTCCTAAAGTTGGACGAGTAACTTAAGTTAAGGCGGTTCGGGTTTGGAGGCCCGAACACACCACACAAACCATGTTCCCCCTAAACCGATCATAAGTCAGAATAGCTAAGCTTTGGAATAAGCTAATGGGAGATCATAACCCGTGAGGGAAACAACCATAACAAAGAGAAGGGTAAGGCTACAAAGGATACCTCTCCCAACAACGCGCGACCGGCCAAACCGGATTCTCACTACTGTTAGACATACATTACTTTAGATATTAGTTAGAACCCCACTATGGAGACTATCATACTACACACCATACAGAATTACAACTGGGTTAAACACACAAGGGAGATCCCTACATTCACAACACATTTCACACAGTTAACACACGCATAGCCGTGGTTAGAACGTCCCATGGTTCGGGTCGTTTACTCCGAATACCGAACCCTCATGTGATCCTAGACTCAGTTAACTAAGGTACACTGCCGAGGTTAAATGGTATCGGAGTTGAACACGCCACATATATGAATTACTGTAAACTCATTACATGTTTTATCTACAACGTGGCAAACATACAGAAAAACACATTGGCATACAAGTCGGTGTAATCCGGTAGGACACAGGTTGCAAGAAACCATACTGTCACCGGAGTCCACTTTACCACGTCCACTTATGTTCCTCGAGCGATTCTCGAACAACTGTTAACATCACATGTGTTTTATTAACATCGGGGTTTGCTTGATTATTTAATGTCTAATGCTTAACTTCCCCGTTAACTTTGTTACATAACTTTACATTTTTAACTGTTTACTTTTACACTTTGATACAACTTTTCACCCCTTAATTGCCATTTAAACTCACCTAACATGTCCTTAACAACCTTATCACATCATTACCTATCAATCCCCATCATTACATATCCTTTCATAACCTTAAACCATGTTTTTGGTCCGACCGGACTTGCCGACCGGACTTACCCAAGTCCGGTCGATTCCAGAACACATTTCCGTCACAAATTTTTCTACTCGACCGGACTTGTAAGTCCGGTCCTATGTCCGGTCCATTCCAGAAACTAATTCCCACAGGGTAAACTGGGCCCGACGAACTTGCAAGTCCGGTCGCAAGTACGGTCTGCCCCAGATCTTGTTTTCCTTTTTACATTCAACTCCAAACTTCACCCCATAACCTAGTATACCCTAGCCTCATTTGGGCACTTCAAACACACCTTAAGATATCCTTAAACACTCACAAAACTCTTTTTCTAATTCCTTAAACTTTACTTATATCTTCACAAAATTTCCAACACTTACAATGTTTTCTCCTAGTTTTTCAAGTGGTGTTTCATCCTTAATAACCTTTATACCAAAGTGTTTCCTCACCATCATACATCATCTCCCAAGCATCTTCTCTTACTAACCAAATCTTCTCTTTCACAGCTCCTTAAAGTTCCTTTCTCAAAACCTTACCTAAACCTCATTCCCTCCTTATACATCAACTTACCCAACTTTAAACAAACTTCTCCAAGACTTTATTCATCCTAAACACTCATTAAATTCCTAGAACTTCCAAGATAACACCTAAATCCTTGCATCACTCTAAATCACCTTAACACATGTTTTCTTCTCAAGTAAACATTTATTCACCTTTAACACTTCCTAGTTCACCAAGACCATTTAAAACACTTAGATCTTCTTACACATTTTCCCAAATTTGGCCATAGCTTCTCTTGTATATAATCACATCCAAACACTTAGGTTTTTACCTTATTTCATTCAAAAACACCTAAAATCCATCAAACACATTTTTATACACAAGACTTCACACATTTAGCAACTAATCACAATATAGTGCATAACTTAAATTGCTTGGCACTTAGGCCCTTAAATAACATGGCTCTTAGGCCCTTAAATTGCATAAACCATAAACACTGAATTTCCCACATAATAATGCCTTTGACCTGCAAATACACCCAACAATACATATTCCTTTAAAAACTCCTTGAGAGCATTTTAGCTCATTTGCCATTGGCTCCTTAGGTTTTTATTAAGCAAATCAAGCTCATTTTCCTAAGGCATTTAAACTACATTGAGATAGCTTGTTTACCTCTTTTCCTCACAAACTTCTTTCTTGTTTCCTTGTAAAACGGTGAGGCATTTGGTCCCTTTTCAACTATTAAACATTATACAAAAAATAGAATGAGTATTCAAGCATTATGCTTCACCTCATTGTAAACCCTAGTTGCACATATTGTTTAACACATTAAGGTAATTGTTTTACTTGGAATTGGAAGAGAACTTGAATAAGTATCAAGAGAGGACTCCTCCTAGCCCTTGGAAGATTCAAATGAAGCTAAAACAAGCAAGATAAATACACCATTGTGAGGTGAATTTTCGGACAACATGAAAACATGGAGGAAACATGGATTTTCTTTGAGTTTCCTTACCTTGAAGCAAAGGAGGCATGAATATGTGAAAAAGGTGAGCTCAAGCTCCTCCCATGGTGGTTTCTCTTGGCACGAAATGGAGGTTTTGAAGTTTTGAAAAGACAAGATTGTAGAGCTTGGCTTAACTAAGAGAATGGTGGTGTTTGTTGTTTTGATTTGGTTAAGTGAGCTAGATTTTACATGTGGTCAAAGATGGACTTCCATGGTGGTATTGTATATTACCGAGAGAGAACAAAAGAAGAGAGGAAGAAGGAAGAAGAGTGGAGCCGAAATGGAGAAAGGAATGAGAGAAATGAGATAAGTTTGCTTTAAGAAGATATTTGTAACTTATAAAGCAAATAGTACTTTACTTAAAGTTTTACTTTACTTATTTGATTTTTTTACAACTTGGTGACTCACTACTACAAAACCGGCCACCATTTAGTTAGAAGGGTAGTATAGTCTTTATTGACTCATTTAATTACTTATAACATCACATGTTACAAACTAGCTTATAAAGTTACTATCACAAACTAAGGCACATAGAAGTGAAATTTTTGATTTCCCACTAATATGGCCACCCAATGTGATACTATATAGTACACATGTTAATTAAAGAGTAATGATGGACATTTAGCCATTCAAAACTCATTTACAAGACAATTTTTCAAAAACGTGCTTTAAGACTCCTTAAAGACATTTTTGTGTTTTAACTGTTTTCAAGCTTGGTTTTCTCTAGTAATGGATTTAATATGTTTATTAACATATAATAAGGTATAGGTATGACCATTAGGTCTTAACACATTTATCCCAAGCTAGAGCACATTTTGCTCTTATTGACTTTAAGGTATTTTCTTTGGTTTTATTTGGTTTAACTGTCACCAAAGTTTCCTAAGGACTTATTAGCCTTATTAAATCATAATTAAATGTTATCCAGTCTTGGTAGGCTTTGGGTCCTAACCAAGTTCACTCATAGCTTAGAGCACATTTTTGCTCAAACGTGTCTTAGTGCTTTATTGCACTTTACTATGTTTTAAATTGTTATGATGTTACTAAGGCACTTTTTTAGCCTTTACGTACCATAATTTGATATTTAAACCACATATCAAGGTTTGGGGTATTTCACCTCGCTTCGTCTTACTAATTGTCTTCTCAGCTGATGGAACTTCCTCTCTAAACACTGTATCATTTCTTGTTGTTCCAAATGCTCCAATCCCATAGAATAGTGTGGACTGCCATTCCTTCCTAGCTCGTTTACTTAGACAGACCGACATCCAATCTTCCAGTATTTGAGTCGGGGGTCCTTTAAAACGAACTCCACTTCCACCAACGTATCAGGCACTCCATACACCCCAATGAAAAATCACAATAAAACGTCACGTGACCAGTCGACTCCATGCATAGCCTACACAAGGGCACCAGACCTGCCCGATCGAAATTATGTCCCGCTCAAATAATACAATCCTTTATCATTAGTTTTTCTTGCATCACGAACCACTTAGGACCTCTACCTCCAGCCTGGGCTCCGCCTAATTACCCCATTTAAATTTAGCGCATGCCCATACATCAGTGTCCTGTCACAAGATTCAATATAGTTTCTTTGTTGTACTTTCTCATACATAACTACATGTAACTTATAACTTAGACTTTCACCCTCGGGTTGCTCTGTAGACGTCTTCCTCATCAATCTTCCCTCCTTGCATGTGGGTGTTCCCGATTGATTCGAATAGTGATTTTTCATTAGTGTACTCCCCCCTCTCAATCTCATCACAAGTTAAGTTTGAACCTCTCTAGTTGTAGCCTTCGGTGTAACACCCCTACCGCTAATACCGTCATTACCGTCCAATTACCTCGTACTTACATACCTTCACAGCGGATACTTACTTACACAACGGTGGGTGATACAATGCCGTTAGCCACCCACGTGACTAACAAGACCTACTACTATATACAACATCGGTCTGATGGACCGGAATACCCGAGTACTACACAATTACAATACATACTTCAATTACCTACAAGTACTACCATGCTCCATTTCATACAACGCTCCATAATACAATACAATATACCGAGTTTACTAAGATCCAAATACAATGCAATAATTCTTTCAAGTTTATACACACTTGATAAGTGTCTAAATGAGCATGTTATTTAGGTGTATTTCATGAATAATATTAGCACTTTTCTTGCTCATTTCTCCACTTCGGTTAGTTTTCCTCTAGTTTATGTTTTATTGTTTTTCTCACAAATTATTGGTTTAACATGAGGAAAACCAAGCCGGGAGTAGACGAAGAGACGAACGCGTAGACGCAAACGGCTCAGAAAACAGAGTCCAAACGAAGAATCTAGAGCCGGTCAAAGTTTTGAAGTAAAATAGGCCACGGTCAAGCTGCAACCGCCCAAGAGGAGGCGGACGTCTCATATGCAACCGCCTGGCGGACGTCTCACAGGCAACCGCCTACTAAGTGGCGGACGAGACTGGTGCAACCGCCTAGTACCTGGCGGACGTCACAACAGCGGACCACTCTCACACACACCGCGAGCGGAACACTCACACACAACCGCCCTATGGGGCGGACCTCTCTAGGGCAACGCGAGGCGGTCAGCACAAGAAAAACCGGCGGTACTGACTAAATCAACCCGGGCTAGTTTCTTCGCGCAGTCGTCGGCTTCAACTTGAATCGTCTTATCTACTCTACTCCGACGCCTACCTTAAATCGCTCTGCATCTGCCCCCTGTCCCTGCAATTATGCTTCAATCAATGAAGCATCAATGAAGCAAATATCGACGTACCACTACCTCTTCATTCTTCTATAAATACCCATTCCCTACAGCCTTGTACGAGTGCACGGAGAAAACCAGAAAATCACTCATTCTCACCTCATTCATTCTCTTCCATTAACACTCACGTACATCTCATAATCCCCAGTTTCTCTAAATTCTCAAATTCACCCACTCACTTACAATAACCTACTACATGTTTCACTCTTCGACCTCTCCATTTCTCATTCCTAATCAAGTCTCCGTGCTGTTATTACGTCCAACCTTTGTCAGATTATTACCAGTTAATATGTCTGGCTAAGGAGGATTGCTGCTCCGGGCAAGGTTTTTAATTATGGTTTGTTTAATTATGTAATCAATATTTCTACCGTTTTAATAAATACAGTTTGTTCCTTAAGGATTTCTCTCACCATTTTAATAAATTACATGAATTTATTAAAATTTTTCCTAAGTCTATTTTGATCAGACAGTGATAAATAGACAGGTTATTTAAGCCGTAAATCTGGAGAAAACTTATTATGATTTAATAAGTAGTATTTACAGAGCATTATAATTCCTCGAATTTAACGTCCGTTTACATAGTATTGCTCGAACCTTGATTAGACCGCGCATTTTCTGGTAAACGAGTTTCTTAAGGGTCTATGACTTAGTCCTTAGGATAAAAACAGGAATTTTGCCAAACTAATATATTTAACCGGTAGAGATAGCATAATTAATCAGATTATATAAAACCTGAACCCGGAGTTCCACTTAATTCATCTGCACTCAGTAATTTAATCTGCTCAATATTTTTCTCTAAAACAAGTCAATTAACTTCCCCCTTTTTGTGACAAGTTAGGAACTGTTTTAACTCGCTTTAAGTCCCACGGTTTGACCCGGCCGCTTCTGTTTTCTACACTACTACGACCGGGTTTTAATTTGCAGCCCGACGGATATTTTGAGTATTAATTTCTTTCTTTTATCAATTTCACCTTGCTAATAACTCACGAATAATCCACTCTGCAAAATGGCGCCGTTGCCGGGGACTTGATTTAATCTAGTCCCTAAGCCCCGGTTAATTCACCTGTTTAATTACTATAATCTGTTAATCAACTAAAATAATTAAATTATAAAAAAACACACTGTTAATCCAATTTCGGACATATACCTCGGACATCGATTTGGACATCGGACTTTGACTTCTGATCTGACTTGGACATCTAATTTTGGACATCGGACTTCTGACATTTGTTCATATTATTGTTATTTATTTCTGTCATTTCGTTCCTGTCATTTCGTTCCATTGTCATTTCGTTCCATTGTCTCTAACTACTAACTTTAAATTTCTGTCATTTCGTTCCATTGTCATTTCGTTCCCTTGTATACTAACTACTAACTTTAAATTTCTGTCTACTAATTCCTAACACTTTTATTATTCTAACGTATAACCAGTTCTTTTCTCTGTTTTGAGTGGTGTATGCCTTTCACCAGGTCACAGAGCCTCCCAGAGAATATTAATCACACGGTTGGTTACATCCCAGAAATCGAGAGAACCTTTCTGCGCAATCTCAGGCAGAGACGAACTCAACAAAATACCACACAGTGATAGATTCTGACCCGGAAGCTAACATGGCAGCTACACCAGCAACGGTTCGAAATATCAACAGGCCGTCTAACCAAGGACAACAGCCTGCTATCGTCCTTCCTCACCTCAGCCCATCCGAATACGAAGAGTGGCAGAAGCTGAAGCCATATCATCAGATTCGATGTGTGAAGGAGTTGGGCATGTTTGATGGCACCAGTCCAGACGAAGCCCTGTTACATGTTACAAAATTCTTACAACATGCCAATAGCCTTACTGCAACCGACGCAGTACTTCAATATGCAAGATTGTCATTATTCCCACACAGCCTGACGGGAAACGCGAGCAAGTGGTATCATAGCTTAACACCGAGTACCATTTACCTGGGACGACATGGCCACCAAGTTCTATGACAAATTCCTACCTCCGAGCCGAACTTTGGAGATGATTGCTGAAATTTATAATTTTAAGCAACCAGGGTCGGAGAATATTTGTGAAACTTGGGACCGTTTCAAAGGTCTACTACTCACTTGTCCTCACCACGGTCTGACGAAGGAACAAGTATCACAATTGTTTTACAAGGGCTTGATCGGTCCGTGCAGAACAATGGTGTTATCTTCGTTAGGGGCTGACGTTCTGAAAAAGCCGGGAGCACAATTTCTGAACAGCATGGGTCTCTCTGTGAGGAAATTAGAGACTGGGCCTCCGGTGGATCAAGGAGCGGTACTCCAGGATTATATCATGTTGGGGAGAGTGATAACAAATTCGACCAGCTCATGAGAAGCCATGAGCAACTCATGGAAAGCAATGCTCAGCAAGCAACAAAAGTGAGCACTCTACAGAAAGTGGTCGAACAGATGGCTATGAATTCCTTCCCTCAGCAAGCTAAGTCGATGATTTCCCGACCACCTACTACCCCTCCAGGCTATGCTCCTCAATCAAACATCACCAACAATTTCTTGTACGCAATGTTGCGGGCCTCATGACTATGAACAATGCCCCCAACTACAAGAAATGAAAGCAGCGGAGGAAGCAAACTACATCACCAACAATTCAGGATACAGACAACCATGGCAACGTAACATGCAATCCAACCTTAGCTACTCAAACACCGGAAATATCCAAAACCCACATACCCTACAAACATCCCAAAATTACAGACCTCAGTCCAATTTCCAAGGAGGCCCAAGGCAATATCAACAAACAGCCTTATGGCAATGAAGCTTCATCGAGACCAGCTCCACTCCTTCGAATCCTGAGTCTGATATGTCTCAGATGCAGGAGATGTTTAAGGCGATGATGGGTAAATCACGAGATACGCAAGAAGAGGTCGCAGCTCTGCGCAAAGACCAAAAAGCCTTGCAATCTCAAATCCAACAGCTACTCACTCAACAAAGACCACCTGGTCAATTCCCTTCACAGACAAATCCCAATCCGAAGGAACAAGCAAATTCAGTCCTTATAGACGATGGCACATCACAATCAACAAACTTGTGTGCAGTCTCTTTAAGGAGTGGAAGGGAACTTGCCACCAGCAAAGGAAAAGAAAAAGAAAATCTTGAAGATTCCTATATCAATGTTGATGAAACCACCAAACCAACTTTACCTCCCTCAGAAATCCCAATTCCTACTCCTGTTACTCCACCTCCATCTCGAATTACCATCGACATCCCAACCTCCACTCATAAAAACAGTGAACTCCCGTTCCCAAACAGAATGAAAAAGAAACATCTTGATGAGCAGTTCTCCAAGTTCTTGAGCATTTTCAAGAAGCTGACCCTCGACATACCTCTGATCGATGCTTTGCAAGAGATGCCTAACTACGCAAAATTCCTCAAGGATCTCTTGACAAAGAAGAGAAAAAGAAACCTGGAAAAGAGACAGTGCACCTGACAGAGGAGTGTTCTGCAGCCCTTCTTCGAGCACCCCCAACAAACAGATCCAACAAGATCCGGGAAATCCCGTGATCCGTGCTTTATAGGTGGGGTGGATGTGGAAGTGGTCTATGCGACCTAGGAGCCAGCATTAATATCATGCCATACGCCACCTTCTTGAAAGTTAAAGGAGGAGAAATGCAACCGGTTCCTTTTAAACTCCAACTAGCAGACAGATCAGAGATCAAGCCCATGGGCATAGTCCGAGATTTGGTAGTTGGAGTGTCTCGCTTCATCTTTCCAGCTGATTTCGTCATTCTAGAAATGGATGACGATGTCGAGGTTCCCCTGATTCTAGGTCGACCGTTTCTAAGTACCGCCAAAGCTATCATTGACGTCCACGACGGGAAAATCATCTTCGGTACGAAGATGAGACGATTGAATTCGACATGCAGAAAATGATGAAGAAAAGCTCAAACTTTTCTCCTCATGCTAAGACGGTGGGATTCACAGATGACGAGGAGGAGGAAGGCGATTTGCTACAGAGGAGGACACGTATTTCCATCTTCCATCCAGGAAGCTGAAACTGAACCCCTAGAGCAAGTATTACTTACTTCTCTAGAAGAAAAGATGGAGGATCCAGAAGTTAACGCCATGGGCGTACGTAGAAAAGGAAGGGCCGGTTATCAATCGTTCCGGCCACCAATCGAAGAATCGACAGAAAACCTCAAAAATCAATTCCATCAAGTAGAACAACCACCAGAGCTCGAGCTTAAAGGAAATACCCTCTAACCTCAAGTATGCTTTCCTAGCTGAAAATGACCATTTGCCTGTCATTATTTCCTCTTCTCTGAATTCCGGAGAGGAAACGAAGCTACTTGAGGTATTGAAGAAGCACAAGACAGCAATCGGGTGGACTATCGCTGATATCAAAGGAATTGATCCCTCCTATTGCACGCACCATATTTACATGGAGGAAAACTTCAAACCTATCCGACAACCTCAACGCCGGCTAAACCCTAACCTCAAGGAGGTAGTTCGAAAGGAGGTTCTGAAACTCCTTGACGCAGACATCATCTATCCAATTTCTGACAGTCCATGGGTCAGTCCTGTTCAAGTTGTCCCTAAGAAGGGGGGCATCGAAGCTGTTATTAATGAAAAGGGAGAGACTATCCCTCAAAGAAAGATCACAGGATGGCGCATGTGTATTGATTATCGGCGTTTGAACTTGGCCACCAGGAAGGATCATTTCCTCTCCCCTTCATCGACCAGATGTTGGAACGACTAGCAGGGCAAGAGTACTACTGTTTTCTAGATGGGTTCTCGGGTTATTTTCAAATACCAATCGCACCTGAGGACCAGGACAAGACAACCTTCACTTGTCCTTACGGTACCTTTGCATACCGACGAATGCCTTTCGGTCTATGCAACGCCCCTGCTACCTTCCAGAGATGTATGCAAGCAATATTTGCTGACTTCATCGAGCAGAGCATAGAAGTCTTCATGGACGATTTCTCAGTCTATGGCTCTAGTTTCGACAAATGCTTGGCACAACTAGATTTGATCCTGAGACGGTGTGAGGATACGAATCTCGTCTTAAACTGGGAGAAGTGTCATTTTATGGTCAAGGACGGGATCGTCCTTGGACATAAAATATCAGCAAAAGGGATAGAGGTGGATAAAGCCAAGGTAGAGGTTATTGAGAAGTTACCAGCACCAACTACAGTTCGAGATATACGAGCATTTCTAGGGCATGCAGGATTTTATCGGCGGTTTATTCAGGACTTCTCCAAAATCAGCAAACCTTTGACCGACCTGCTACAGAAAGATGCCCCGTTTCATTTTGATGAGATGTTCAGCTGCATTCCAAACAATAACACAAAAATTGGTGACAGCACCTGTGGTCATACCACCTGATTGGTCTCTTCCTTTTGAGATCATGTGTGACGCAAGTGACTATGCCGTGGGGGCAGCTCTGTGCCAAAAGAAAGAGAAAATCTTGAGAGTGATCGCCTATGCTAGCAGAACACTGAACGACGCAGAAAAACTATACGACCACCGAAAAAGAACTTTTGGCTATAGTTTTCTCCCTCGATAAGTTCAGATCTTACTTATGGGGAAGCAAGGTCATCGTGCATACAGACCACTCCGCTCTCAAATACTTATTCACAAACAAGAAGCCAAGCCTCGCTTATGCGCTGGATTCTTCTACTTCAAGAGTTTGACATCGAAGTCAAAGATAAGAGCGGGAAACTGAATGTCGTCGCCGACCATCTCTCTAGGTTGGTGACTCCTACGGATAGTGTGCCCATCAACGAATTCTTCCCCGACGAGACTGTCTTCTCCATCACCAAAGTACAGGAGCCATGGTACGCAGACCTGGCCAATTATTTAGTCTCAGGAACAGTACCCTACGATTTTTCCTACTCCCAGAAGAAGAAATTCCTTTCTGACTCGAGGCATTATTTCTGGGAGGACCCGTACTTGTTCCGAGTTAGTGCTGATGGGTTAATTCGACGATGTCTCCCGGAAGAAGAGTTTCGAGCGTCATTCACTTTTGTCATTCTCGGGAAGCCGGAGGTCACCATGGACCCACGAGGACCGCTGCTAAGATCCTGGCCTCAGGTTTTTATTGGCCAACCCTTCATAAAGATGTGTACCAATTCTGCAGACAATGTGATAATTGTCAGAAAATGGGTAACACATCCAGGAGACATGAGATGCCGCAACAAGGGATACTAGAAGTAGAGCTCTTTGATTGTTGGGGCATCGATTTCATGGGACCGTTCCCTTCCTCGCAGGGCCACGAATATGTTCTGGTAGTTGATTATGTGTCAAAGTGGGTGGAAGCTGTACCGTGTCATCATGCCGATGCAAAGACAGTAACAAGATTCCTCAAAAGCACATTTTTACCCGTTTCGGCGTGCCCAGAATTATTATTAGTGATGGAGGAACACACTTCTGCAACCGTTTATTCGAAGCACTTATGGTCAAATACGGGGTACGTCACAAGGTAGCTTTACCTTATCACCCCCAGACAAACGGTCAAGCAGAAGTTTCCAACCGAGAGTTAAAATGGATCCTTCAGAAGACGGTTAACTCATCAGAAGGATTGGGCACTTAAACTGGATGATGCGCTTTGGGCTTACCGCACTGCATTCAAGACTCCCATCGGGATGTCTCCTTTTAAGCTGGTCTATGGAAAAGCATGCCACCTTCCTGTAGATGGAGCATAAAGCATATTGGGCAATCAAAGCCCTAAACTTTGACATGGTTCTGCAGGAGAGAAGAGAAATTCCAACTTACCGAATTAGAAGAGCTGCGAGATCAGGCTTTCAGAATGCAAGATCTATAAAGAGCGCACCAAAAAGTTCCACGACAGGATGATCCTCAAGAAGGAATTCGAAGGTGATTGGGTTCTCTTATATAACTCGAGATTAAGGATTTTCCCTGGGAAGCTCAAGTCACATTGGGCCGGCCCTTTTCAAATTGTTAGTGTGACCCCGTACGGTGCCTTTGAACTCCAGAACAAACAAGGCGAAACTTTCAAGGTCAACGGGGCACGTCTTAAAAGGTATAATTCTCATTCCAATATTTCAACTAACCTATCTGCAACTTATTTTGTCCAAGAACAGCAGGACAATTCGCCCTCGAATCTTCTCCAAACTAAAACTTGGTCAAATACGTCTAGCTAGAGACGTTAAACCCGGGCAGCTCGGTGGGAGGCAACCCACTATCTATCTTTAACTTTCCTTTAATTTAATATGTTTTTCCTTTTTGTACTATATTTCCCTTTTATTTGCTATAATAAAATGCAGGCTTCACTTGAGTTCTTCTCGCTGTGTAGAATATTCTTTACAGGTTAATTCATGACATTCCACAGCAACACTCAAGTGTGGGGGAGCTCTACACACTCTACGAAATCTGGGGAGTACACTCTTTCCTTTACTTTGCTTGCCCTATTAATTTTATTTCATCTACGCAATGAGGGCATTGCTTAGCTTAAGTGTGGGGGAAGAGCCTAGGACATCTAAATGCTTAAATTGTTAAGTCTCTCTGCTTATCTTCTGCTTACCTCGCATTTGTTCTAATTGAATTATGTACCTTGCTAATGTAGGTTGTTCTCTTTAAAAACTAATACTATTATGAATTGTAGGATAAAGGGTACAAATTTTTAAAATTTTTACATTTGATTACTTTTGAGGAGCATTTTATATGCGGTGTGACCAAATAATCTGCAAATTGGTTGGATTTTATTGCTCAGGGTTTCTTTCTGTCTTCTCTCTTAGGGATTGCTAAGGGGTATTTCTCTGTTAAAAAAAAAGAAGAAGTACAAAAAATAAGGGACTTTCGAGACACCATTGGTAACCAACAAAAGAGTTGAGTGTTCTTAATACAAAGGCGTTATGCCTATTTTTCTCATCTCTGCAAAAGTGAAGCAAATGCATAAATCTTTTCTTCCTTTTATTTTCTCCTCAATGCCCATTCTTGAGAGAAGTTGGCCATGGTAAAAGTTCTCGGAGTCACCAAACAAAAAAACATTGAAGTACCTTAGATCATACCCCGAAATTATTTTGTTTTCACCTTGAGCACACCTATGCCACCAGCAGATAATTTTTCACACTCCTCAATAAGTTTTAGAGATCATAACTATTGACTTTTTTATCCTACCCTTCATAATAATATTTGTTAGTATTGAGCATTTCCTACTTGCTTAGGTACATGGTTTTACTTGAGGACAAGCAAAAAGATAAGTGTGGGGGTGTGATAAGTGTCAAAATGAGCATGTTTTATAGGTGTATTTCATGTTTAATATTAGCACTTTTCTTGCTCATTTCTCCACTTCGGTTAGTTTTCCTCTAGTTTATGTTTTATTGTTTTCTCACAAAATTATTGGTTTAACATGAGGAAAACCAAGCCGGGAGTAAATAGACGAAGAGACGAACGCGTAGACGCAAACGGCTCAGAAACAGAGTCCAAACGAAGAATCTAGAGCCGGTCAAAGTTTGAAGTAAAATAGGCCACGGTCAAGCTGCAACCGCCCAAGAGGAGGCGGACGTCTCACATGCAACCGCCTGGCGGACGTCTCACAGGCAACCGCCTACTAAGTGGCGGACGAGACTGGTGCAACCGCCTGTAACTGGCGGACACACCGCGGACCACTCTCGCACAACCGCGAGGCGGAACACTCACACACAACCGCCCGTAATGGGGCGGACCTCTCTAGGGCAACCGCGAGGCGGTCAGCACAAGAAACCGGCGGTACTGACTAAAATCAACCCGGGCTAGTTTCTTCGCGCAGTCGTCGTCTTCAACTTGAATCGTCTTATCTATCTACTCCGACGCCTACCTTAAATCGCTCCTGCAATCTGCCTCCTGTCCCCTGCAATTAATGCTTCAATCAATGAAGCAATCAATGAAGCAAATATCTACGTACCCTACCTCTTCATTTCTTCTATAAATACCCATTCCCTACAGCCTTGTACGAGTGCACGGAGAAAACCAGAAAATCACTCACTCACCTCATTCATCTTCCATTAACACTCACGTACATCTCATACCCCAGTTCTCTAAATTCTAATTCACCCACTTCACTTATAATAACCTACGTACATGTTTCACTCTTCGACCTCTCCATTTCTCCATTCACTAATCACGTCTCCGTGCTGTTATTACGTCCAACCTCTGTCAGATTTATTACCAGTTAATATGTCTGGCTAAGGAGGATTTGCTCCGGGCAAGGTTTTTAATTATGGTTTGTTTAATTATGTAATCAATATTTCTACCGGTTTTAATAAATACAGTTTGTTACGCTTAAAGGATTTCTCTCACCATTTTAATAAATTACATGAATTTATTAAAATGCTTTCCTAAGTCTATTTTGATCAGACCAGGTGATAAATAGACAGGTTATTTAAGCCGTAAATCTGGAGAAAACTTATTATGATTTAATAAGTTAGTATTTACAGATGCAATTATAATTCCTTGAATTTAACGTCCGTTTACATAGTTTGCTCGAACCTTGATTAGACCGAGCATTTTCTGGTAAACGAGTTCTTAAGGGTCTATGACTTAGTCCTTAGGATAATAACAGGAATTTTGCCAAACTAATATATTAAACCGGTAGAGATAGCATAATTAATCAGATTATATAAACCTGAACCCGGAGTTCCATTTAATTCATCTGCACTCAGTAATTTAATCTGCTCTTTTAATTCTCTAAAAACAAGTCAATTAACTTCCCCCCTTTTGTGACAAGCTTAGGAACTACTTTAGCTCGCTATAAGTCCCACGGTTTGACCCCGGCCGCTTCTGTCTTCTACACTACTACGACCGGGTTTTAATTTGCAGCCCGACGGATATTTTGAGTATTAATTTCTTTCTTTAATAACTACACCTCTTCTAATCACTCACGATAATCCATTCTGCAAAATGGCGCCGTTGCCGGGGACTTGATTTAATCTAGTCCCTAACCCCGGTTAATTCACCTGTTAATTACAATAATCTGTTAATCACTAAAATAATTAAAATATAAAAAAAAAAACTGTTAATCCAATTTCGGACATATAACCTCGGACATCTGATTTGGACATCGGACTTCGGACTTCTGATCTGACTTGGACATCTAATTTTGGACATCGGACTTCTGACATTTGTTAATATTATTGTTATTTATTTCTGTCATTTCGTTCCATTGTCATTTCGTTCCCTTGTCATTTCGTTCCATTGTCTCTAACTACTAACTTTAAATTTCTGTCATTTCGTTCCATTGTCATTTCGTTCCCTTGTATACTAACTACTAACTTTAAATTTCTGTCTACTAATTCCTAACATTTATTATTCTAACGTATAACCAGTTCTTTTCTCTGTTTTGAGTGGTGTATGCCTTTCACCAGGTCACAGAGCCTCCCAGAGAATATTAATCACACGGTTGGTTACATCCCAGAAATCGAGAGAACCTTTCTGCGCAATCTCAGGCAGAGACGAACTCAACAGAACATTACCAACACAGTGATAGATTCTGACCCGGAAGCTAACATGGCAGCTACACCAGCAACGGTTCGAAATATCAACAGGCCGTCTAACCAAGGACAACAGCCTGCTATCGTCCTTCCTCACCTCAGCCCATCCGAATACGAGGAGTGGCAAAAGCTGAAGCCATATCATCAGATTCGATGTGTGAAGGAGTTGGGCATGTTTGATGGCACCAGTCCAGACGAAGCCCTGTTACATGTTACAAAATTCTTACAACATGCCAATAGCCTTACTGCAACCGACGCAGTACTTCAATATGCAAGATTGTCTTTATTCCCACACAGCCTGACGGGAAACGCGAGCAAGTGGTATCATAGCTTAACACCGAGTACCATTGTTACCTGGGACGACATGGCCACCAAGTTCTATGACAAATTCCTACCTCCGAGCCGAACTTTGGAGATGATTGCTGAAATTTATAATTTTAAGCAACCAGGGTCGGAGAATATTTGTGAAACTTGGGACCGTTTCAAAGGTCTACTACTCACTTGTCCTCACCACGGTCTGACGAAGGAACAAGTATCACAATTGTTTACAAGGGCTTGATCGGTCCGTGCAGAACAATGGTGTTATCTTCGTTAGGGGCTGACGTTCTGAAAAAGCCGGGAGCACAATTTCTGAACAGCATGGAATCTCTCTGTGAGGAAATAGAGACTGGGCCTCCGGTGGATCAAGGAGCGGTACTCCAGGATTATATCATGTTGGGGAGAGTGATAACAAATTCGACCAGCTCATGAGAAGCCATGAGCAACTCATGGAAAGCAATGCTCAGCAAGCAACAAAAGTGAGCACTCTACAGAAAGTGGTCGAACAGATGGCTATGAATTCCTTCCCTCAGCAAGCTAATCGATGATTTCCCGACCACCTACTACCCCTCCAGGCTATGCTCCTCAATCTCAAACGTCACCAACAATTTCTTGTACACAATGTTGCGGGCCTCATGATTATGATCAATGCCCCCAACTACAAGAAATGAAAGCAGCGGAGGAAGCAAACTACATCACCAACAATTCAGGATACAGACAACCATGGCAACGTAACATGCAATCCAACCTTAGCTACTCAAACACCGGAAATATCCAAAACCCACATACCCTACAAACATCCCAAAATTACAGACCTCAGTCCAATTTCCAAGGAGGCCCAAGGCAATATCAACAACAGCCCTATGGCAACGAAGCTTCATCGAGCCGATCAGCTCCACCTCCTTCGAATCCTGAGTCTGATATGTCTCAGATGCAGGAGATGTTTAAGGCGATGATGGGTAAATCACGAGATACGCAAGAAGAGGTCGCAGCTCTGCGCAAAGACCAAAAAGCTTTGCAATCTCAAATCCAACAGCTACTCACTCAACAAAGACCACCTGGTCAATTCCCTTCACAGACAAATCCCAATCCGAAGGAACAAGCAAATTCAGTCCTTATAGACGATGGCACATCACAATCAACAAACTTGTGTGCAGTCTCTTTAAGGAGTGGAAGGGAACTTGCCACCAGCAAAGGAAAAGAAAAAGAAAATCTTGAAGATTCCTATATCAATGTTGATGAAACCACCAAACCAACTTTACCTCCCTCAGAAATCAAATTCCTACTCCTGTTACTCCACCTCCATCTCGAATTACCATCGACATCCCAACCTCCACTCATAAAAACAGTGAACTCCCGTTCCCAAACAGAATGAAAAAGAAACATCTTGATGAGCAATTCTCCAAGTTCTTGAGCATTTTCAAGAAGCTGACCCTCGACATACCTCTGATCGATGCTTTGCAAGAGATGCCTAACTACGCAAAATTCCTCAAGGATCTCTTGACAAAGAAGAAAAAGAAACCTGGAAAGAGACAGTGCACCTGACAGGGTGTTCTGCAGCCCTTCTTCGAGCACTCCCTCCTAAACAAACAGATCCGGGAAATCCCGTGATCCCGTGCTTTATAGGTGGGGTGGATTGTGGAAGTGGTCTATGCGACCTAGGAGCCAGCATTAATATCATGCCATACGCCACCTTCTTGAAAGTTAAAGGAGGAGAAATGCAACCGGTTCCTTTTAAACTCCAACTAGCAGACAGATCAGAGATCAAGCCCATGGGCATAGTCCGAGATTTGGTAGTTGGAGTGTCTCGCTTCATCTTTCCAGCTGATTTCGTCATTCTAGAAATGGATGACGATGTCGAGGTTCCCCTGATTCTAGGTCGACCGTTTCTAAGTACCGCCAAAGCTATCATTGACGTCCACGATGGAAAATCACTCTTCGGTACGAAGATGAGACGATTGAATTCGACATGCAGAAAATGATGAAGAAAAGCTCAAACTTTTCTCCTCATGCTAAGACGGTGGGATTCACAGATGACGAGGAGGAGGAAGGCGATTTTGCTACAGAGGAGGACACGTATTTTCCATCTTCCATCCAGGAAGCTGAAACTGAACCCCTAGAGCAAGTATTACTTACTTCTCTAGAAGAAAAGATGGAGGATCCAGAAGTTAACGCCATGCTGGCGTACGTAGAAAAAGGAAGGGCGGTTATCGATCGTTCCGGCCACCAATCGAAGAACTCGACAGAAAACCTCAAAAATCAATTCCATCAGTAGAACAACCACCTGAACTCGAGCTTAAGGAAATACCCTCTAACCTCAAGTATGCTTTCCTAGCTGAAAATGACCTTGCCTGTCATTATTTCCTCTTCTCTGAATTCCGGAGAGGAAACGAAGCTACTTGAGGTATTGAAGAAGCACAAGACAGCAATCGGGTGGACTATCGCTGATATCAAAGGAATTGATCCCTCCTATTGCACGCACCATATTTACATGGAGGAGAACTTCAAACCTATCCGACAACCTCAACGCCGGCTAAACCCTAACCTCAAGGAGGTAGTTCGAAAGGAGGTTCTGAAACTCCTTGACGCAGACATCATCTATCCAATTTCTGACAGTCCATGGGTCAGTCCTGTTCAAGTTGTCCCTAAGAAGGGGGGCATCGAAGCTGTTATTAATGAAAAGGGAGAGACTATCCCTCAAAGAAAGATCACAGGATGGCGCATGTGTATTGATTATCGGCGTTTGAACTTGGCCACCAGAAAGGATCATTTCCTCTCCCCTTCATCGACCAGATGTTGGAACGACTAGCAGGGCAAGAGTACTACTGTTTTCTAGATGGGTTCTCGGGTTATTTTCAAATACCAATCGCACCTGAGGACCAGGACAAGACAACCTTCACTTGTCCTTACGGTACCTTTGCATACCGACGAATGCCTTTCGGTCTATGCAACGCCCCTGCTACCTTCCAGAGATGCAAGCAATATTTGCTGACTTCATCGAGCAGAGCATAGAAGTCTTCATGGACGATTTCTCAGTCTATGGCTCTAGTTTCGACAAATGCTTGGCACAACTAGATTTGATCCTGAGACGGTGTGAGGATACGAATCTCGTCTTAAACTGGGAGAAGTGTCATTTTATGGTCAAGGACGGGATCGTCCTTGGACATAAAATATCAGCAAAAGGGATAGAGGTGGATAAAGCCAAGGTAGAGGTTATTGAGAAGTTACCAGCACCAACTACAGTTCGAGATATACGAGCATTTCTAGGGCATGCAGGATTTTATCGGCGGTTTATTCAGGACTTCTCCAAAATCAGCAAACCTTTGACCGACCTGCTACAGAAAGATGCCCCGTTTCATTTTGATGAAAGATGTTCAGCTGCATTCCAAACAATAACACAAAATTGGTGACAGCACCTGTGGTCATACCACCTGATTGGTCTCTTCCTTTTGAGATCATGTGTGACGCAAGTGACTATGCCGTGGGGGCAGCTCTGTGCCAAAAGAAAGAGAAAATCTTGAGAGTGATCGCCTATGCTAGCAGAACACTGAACGACGCACAGAAAAACTATACGACCACCGAAAAAGAACTTTTGGCTATAGTTTTCTCCCTCGATAAGTTCAGATCTTACTTATGGGGAAGCAAGTCATCGTGCATACAGACCACTCCGCTCTCAAATACTTATTCACAAAACAAGAAGCCAAGCCTCGCTTATTGCGCTGGATTCTTCTACTTCAAGAGTTTGACATCGAAGTCAAAGATAAGAGCGGGAAACTGAATGTCGTCGCCGACCATCTCTCTAGGTTGGTCACTCCTACGGATAGTGTGCCCATCAACGAATTCTTCCCCGACGAGACTGTCTTCTCCATCACCAAAGTACAGGAGCCATGGTACGCAGACCTGGCCAATTATTTAGTCTCAGGAACAGTACCCTACGATTTTTCCTACTCCCAGAAGAAGAAATTCCTTTCTGACTCGAGGCATTATTTCTGGGAGGACCCGTACTTGTTCCGAGTTAGTGCTGATGGGTTAATTCGACGATGTCTCCCGGAAGAAGAGGTTTCGAGCGTCATTCACTTTTGTCATTCTCGGGAAGCCGGAGGTCACCATGGACCCACGAGGACCGCTGCTAAGATCCTGGCCTCAGGTTTTTATTGGCCAACCCTTCATAAAGATGTGTACCAATTCTGCAGACAATGTGATAATTGTCAGAAAATGGGTAACACATCCAGGAGACATGAGATGCCGCAACAAGGGATACTAGAAGTAGAGCTCTTTGATTGTTGGGGCATCGATTTCATGGGACCGTTCCCTTCCTCGCAGGGCCACGAATATGTTCTGGTGGCAGTTGATTATGTGTCAAAGTGGGTGGAAGCTGTACCGTGTCATCATGCCGATGCAAAGACAGTAACAAGATTCCTCAAAAGCACATTTTTACCCGTTTCGGCGTGCCCAGAATTATTATTAGTGATGGAGGAACACACTTCTGCAACCGTTTATTCGAAGCACTTATGGTCAAATACGGGGTACGTCACAAGGTAGCTTTACCTTATCACCCCCAGACAAACGGTCAAGCAGAAGTTTCCAACCGAGAGTTAAAATGGATCCTTCAGAAGACGGTTAACTCATCACGGAAGGATTGGGCACTTAAACTGGATGATGCGCTTTGGGCTTACCGCACTGCATTCAAGACTCCCATCGGGATGTCTCCTTTTAAGCTGGTCTATGGAAAAGCATGCCACCTTCCTGTGAGATGGAGCATAAAGCATATTGGGCAATCAAAGCCCTAAACTTTGACATGGTTTCTGCAGGAGAGAGAAGAAAATTCCAACTTACCGAATTAGAAGAGCTGCGAGATCAGGCTTATCAGAATGCAAAGATCTATAAAGAGCGCACCAAAAAGTTCCACGACAGGATGATCCTCAAGAAGGAATTCGAAGTTGGTGATTGGGTTCTCTTATATAACTCGAGATTAAGGATTTTCCCAGGGAAGCTCAAGTCACATTGGGCCGGCCCTTTTCAAATTGTTAGTGTGACCCCGTACGGTGCCTTTGAACTCCAGAACAAACAAGGCGAAACTTTCAAGGTCAACGGGGCACGTCTTAAAAGGTATAATTCTCATTCCAATATTTCAACTAACCTATCTGCAACTTATTTTGTCCAAGAAAAGCAGGACAATTCGCCCTCGAACTCTTCTCCAAACTAAAACTTGGTCAAATACGTCTAGCTAGAGACGTTAAACCCGGGCAGCTCGGTGGGAGGCAACCCACTATCTATCTTTAACTTTCCTTTAATTTAATATGTTTTTCCTTTTTGTACTATATTTCCCTTTTATTTGCTATAATAAAATGCAGGCTTCACTTGAGTTCTTCTCGCTGTGTAGAATTCTTTACAGGTTGAATTCATGACATTCCACAGCAACACTCAAGTGTGGGGGAGCTCTACACACTCTACGAAATCTGGGGAGTACACTCTTTCCTTTACTTTGCTTGCCCTATTAATTTTATTTCATCTACGCAATGAGGGCATTGCTTAAGCTTAAGTGTGGGGGAAGACCTCAGGTCATCTAAATGCTTAAATTGTTAAGTCTCTCTGCTTATTTCTGCTTACCTCGCATTTGTTCTAATTGAATTATGTACCTGCTAATGTAGGTTGTTCTCTTTAAAAACTAATACTATTATGAATTGTAGGATAAAGGGTACAAATTTTTAAAATTTACATTTGATTACTTTTGAGGAGCATTTATATGCGGTGTGACCAAATAATCTGCAAATTGGTTGGATTTTATTGCTCAGGGTTTCTTTCTGTCTTCTCTCTTAGGGATTGCTAAGGGGTATTTCTCTGTTAAAAAAAGAAGAAGTATACAAAAAATAAGGGACTTTCGAGACACCATTGGTAACCAACAAAAGAGAGTTGAGTGTTCTTAAATACAAAGGCGTGATGCCTATTTTCTCATCTCTTGCAAAAGTGAAGCAAATGCATAAATCTTTTCTTCCTTTTATTTTCTCCTCAATGCCCATTCTTGAGAAGTTGGCCATGGTAAAAGTTCTCGGAGTCACCAAAAAAAAGAAACATTGAAGTACCTTAGATCATACCCCGAAACTCTAATTTTGTTTTCACCTGAGCACACCTATGCCACCAGCAGATAATTTTTCACACTCCTCAATAAGTTTTAGAGATCATGAACTATTGACTTTTTTATCCTACCCTTCATAATAATATTTGTTAGTATTGAGCATTTCCTACTTGCTTAGGTACATGGTTTTACTTGAGGACAAGCAAAAAGATAAGTGTGGGGGTGTGATAAGTGTCAAAATGAGCATGTTTTATAGGTGTATTTCATGTTTAATATTAGCACTTTTCTTGCTCATTTCTCCACTTCGGTTAGTTTTCCTCTAGTTTATGTTTTATTGTTTATCTCAAATTATTGGTTTAACATGAGGAAAACCAAGCCGGGAGTGAAATAGACGAAGAGACGAACGCGTAGACGCAAACGGCTCAGGAAACAGAGTCCAAACGAAGAATCTAGAGCCGGTCAAAGTTTGAAGTAAAATAGGCCACGGTCAAGCTGCAACCGCCCAAGAGGAGGCGTCTCACATGCAACCGCCTGGCGGACGTCTCACAGGCAACCGCCTGATAAGTGGCGGACGAGACTGGTGCAACCGCCTCGTAACTGGCGGACGTCACAGCGGACCACTCTCACAACCGCGAGGCGGAACACTCACACACAACCGCCCGTAATGGGGCGGACCTCTCTAGTGCAACCGCGAGGCGGTCAGCACAAGAAACCGGCGGTCCCGAATTAAATCTGCCGCATAGTTTCTTCTGGTCGCAGTCGTCGTCTTCAACTTGAATCGTCTTATCTATCTACTCCGACGCCTACCTTAAATCGCTCCTGCAATCTGCCTCCTGTCCCCTGCAATTAATGCTTCAATCAATGAAGCAATCAATGAAGCAAATATCTACGTACCACTACCTCTTCATTTCTTCTATAAATACCCATTCCCTACAGCCTTGTACGAGTGCACGGAGAAAACCAGAAAATCACTCACTCACCTCATTCATTCTCTTCCATTAACACTCACGTACATCTCATACCCCAGTTCTCTAAATTCTCAAATTCACCCACTTCACTTATAATAACCTACGTACATGTTTCACTCTTCGACCTCTCCATTTCTCCATTCACTAATCACGTCTCCGTGCTGTTATTACGTCCAACCTCTGTCAGATTTATTACCAGTTAATATGTCTGGCTAAGGAGGATTTGCTCCGGGCAAGGTTTTTAATTATGGTTTGTTTAATTATGTAATCAATATTTCTACCGGTTTTAATAAATACAGTTTGTTACGCTTAAAGGATTTCTCTCACCATTTTAATAAATTACATGAATTTATTAAAATGCTTTCCTAAGTCTATTTTGATCAGACCAGGTGATAAATAGACAGGTTATTTAAGCCGTAAATCTGGAGAAAACTTATTATGATTTAATAAGTTAGTATTTACAGATGCAATTATAATTCCTTGAATTTAACGTCCGTTTACATAGTTTTGCTCGAACCTTGATTAGACCGAGCATTTTTGGTAACGAGTTCTTAAGGGTCTATGACTTAGTCCTTAGGATAATAACAGGAATTTTGCCAACTAATATATTAAACCGGTAGAGATAGCATAATTAATCAGATTAATAAAACCTGAACCGGAGTTCCATTTAATTCATCTGCACTCAGTAATTTAATCTGCTCTTTTAATTCTCTAAAAACAAGTCAATTAACTTCCCCCCTTTTGTGACAAGCTTAGGAACTACTTTAGCTCGCTATAAGTCCCACGGTTTGACCCCGGCCGCTTCTTCTTCTACACTACTACGACCGGGTTTTAATTTGCAGCCCGACGGATATTTTGAGTATTAATTTCCTTCTTTAATAACTACACCTCTTCTAATTCACTCACGAATAATCCATTAGCAGCCACTGCAGCTCACCTATGCCTATGCGGCTAAACCCCTACACTCTCACCCGCCCAAGGGTAACTACTTATTTCCAAGTAGCAAAATTTATTGTGTGTTGTCGAGTGGTGAAGTGTGTACTGAATGTGTAATGTGATAGCTGCTAGCGCAGGCTCTGGTCCGAGCGCCACTACTACTACAACTGGTGCAACGGAGACCACCCCGACAAGGACTGCAAGGGTAACGAGGTGCAGTGCGACTACTGCAAGAAGATGAGGCACCGTGACTACGAGTGCTACCAGAACCCCAATGACAGAAACTACAGGCCTAAGGGGCAGTGGAAGGAGAAGGCCGCCGCGACCACAGAAGGCCCGAAGGCGACTAACCAGCCATCCTCAGATCAGGGGAGCGCTAACTCCCAGAAGGGGAAAGGGTCGGGAGCTGGCAAGGCCACGTGAATGTGGTAGACCGGTCAGAGGCAGCTGGACCCTCTTCTAGACTAGGTACTACTTAAACCGTTGAGTGAAGTAATTGACTACTTACCACCGCATTTCATGCATGAGTGTTAGCAAGTCTAAATGTACGACTATATGAGTAATGAGTTAAAGTGTAATGAATAATTCACCTAAGTTAGTTAATTCTAAGCCTTAAGAACCTTCAATATTTGCTATCCAATCCCTCCCATACCGAACCTCAAAGAAACCACCATCAGTATCACCGAATTCCCGATGGAGCAATGTCAGGTTATCCAACCAGGTATGATAATATTAAATGGATACCAGACACCCGAAGCGCAAATCCACATAATCCGATGATGCGACGAACTAGGAGCAGCACCTGGAGGTTTCTGCACACCGGAGTACCCGAGTGGATTGAAAATGAAGTTGAAGATGAGGTGCATGGGTAAGGACTAGAATTCTTACACCAAGACATACCAATACAAGCGAGCGGAAGACGGAGCAACCGTAACGATGAAATACCCCGCAATTAAAAATAGTGATTAATTAGGCTAATTATAATTTTAAAGGCTTAATTACACCTAAATAAAAATGAGGGAACAAATCCCGAAGAAAACGGACCTTTAAAATGGGTTAAAAGCATAAACGAACCTTAAAGCGTGTTTTTTTCGAGGAAACTGGGAAAACGCAACTTTAAAAGTCATCAAATAGACTCGTAACAATTGTGGTCAACTAAATGGTCATTAATAAACATTAGTGAAGGCTTAGGACCAATAAATCAATAAACAACGAGAAATAGTAAAAACTGTCAAAAACGGGAAGTTGTGGGGCTAGAGTGCAAATAAAATAAGTTAGTGTGTCCACTTTTAGAAATAAAAATGTAATTGTGTATGTGCTGTATGGGCCGATTTAATTGCCCTCCCTCACACTCTATTACTCTCTTCTTATGTACAAAAGAACACAACATAAAAAGCAAAAAGTAAACACTCTCTCTCTCCTTCCTCACAACTCTCCCTCACGTTTTATTTCTCTGCCCAACACCCTCTCCTTCGTCTCTGCTAACCATGGCGATTTGAAGCAGCCACCCATAGAGCCATCTTCTTCTCCATTTTTGAAACCTCAAATCACCACCAAATGCCACAAAAATTATACGTTGAATTCGTATCGCTTCGGAGAACATTTTACACCCTTCAAAAATCTAAAACCTCAAACTTTAGTTTTGAGGGTATAATCGTTTTAGAGCTTGGGAAGCACCATTTGAAGCTCCATCTTCTTCTTCATGTTCTACGGTAAGAAGTAGACCAAAACTTCACTCTTTTCCATTTTCCTTTTTCCTTGCAAATCCAAACTCGCGTGAGCAATATTATCCCATTGTCAGCTGATTTTGGCATGCCACTGTGAGGAGTTGAAGCCTTGTCATTTTTTCCGCTCAAAACTCCATTAGAAACTCAAGGTAAGACTTCTTTAGGGTTTTAAATGGTTTCTCATAATCTAGGGTTTAAAACCTACATAGGAAACTTACTAGTTTTGGTGTGTATGAGTGTGCCTTGTTACATGGTGTAGCTTGGCTTAAATAAATCAAGAAAACAAAGAAAGAAAGAGGAGCTGTAAAGAAGAAGAGGAGAAAAGGAAAAGAAACAAGGAAACCAAGGTAATGAGAAGCCTCTGTACAATTTTAATGTATGTGTATGTATAGGTATATTGTTTTAAGCAATGAACTAAACCACTGTAACAGTAGGAAGTGAATGGGTATATTAATGTGGATGGTAGTTGTAGTTTGAAGATTTTGAAAACAAGTAAATGAATATGCTAGGGTGAATATTAGAGTGTTTGTAAGCATTAGAAGTTGTATGAGTATAAGCTTGTGGCAAGTATTTATAATGTGATGTGAGTAATGTGAATTGAGCAGGTTTGTGAACTATGTTGAGTGTGCAAAATTATGTGGTGAGAACACTTAGAAATGTAGGAACACTCTGTCAAAATTTGGTTAGGAATTTAGAGACTTAAGTGTGTTATGAAAGAAAGAAACAGAAGAGAATTGCAGAGAAGCAAAGAATGGGATTTTTCACTTTGTTGTGTAACAGGATAGGAAATGTAGTTGAGTGGAGTTGTAAATGGTGTATTGGGAGTTGTCAAACTAGTTAGGCTAGTGTAAGAGTCATTGAGTTAGTGGGAAGAAGAAAAGGAAAATCTGTAGCATTAATGGAGAAGGAAAAATTGTAATAGGAGAGAAAACTAACAGTGTGAGTGAATTAATGTAACAGATTTGTATAGGGTGGTATTAGGCTAGTTTAAATTGCTTAATCAATATTTAAACATGCTAGCTTATGTGTAGAAATATTAGGGAAGAGATTGGTAGAAATTTGGAGTTGAAACAAGTTGAAAAACTTACATAAATTGCAAAACTGTAACTGGTCCGAGTTTGCAAACCAGTACGCAAACCCGGACCAGCATAAAAACACGACAGAAAGTTTTGCAAAAGAACGGTCCGGGTTTACAAAACCAAGACACTAACCCGGACCACCCCAAAAACATACCCGTAACTTACCAAAACATGTGGTTCGGGTTTGCAAAGTAGTACACAAACCCGGACCATACAAAAAACTTACCTGTAACTCACAAAGACATGTGGTCCGGGTTTGTATACTAGGGTATAAACCCAGATCGTGCAATTAACTTACCCGAGGACTTCCTCACTGTGTTGGTCCGGGTTTGTAAACCTGGACAACAACCCAGACCAACCCAAAATGTATAGAGAATGTGCTTTTAAGCCCAATTAAGGATGGGTAATGATGGTATAAGATAATTAAGACATGATTAATGATGTTTAAAGGTCATTAAGGCCATAAACAAGTTTAGAAAATAATTTTAAGTAAGTAACTTAAGTAAATGTAATTGAACAACAATGTAATTAATCAAGTAGTGTAAAGGAAGTGTAGTGAAAGTAATTAATAAGGTTAAGTATTAAGGGTAATTCACCACCCAATTGTAATGTATAAGGTTAGGACGTGGATTGTGTAAAACACCGGAGGAACGTCGAATACAAGTATAAGGGTGGACGGTATGATTTCTTCATGCCCTGTATCCTAACTTGGTTACCCCGATTTGTGTGCTTATGTGATCACCAATAAGATAAATGCATGAATCGGACTTTCATTGCACCTAATTGTGATTGGAGTATATTGTTCTCGTTGTATTCCCTTAAACATTTAGTTTGTATAATTCATGAAATGAATGAATGAGAATGAAGTGTATATTACATAATGAGTACTTGTGTATTGCATCGATGTATGGTATGAAGGTATTGACTTCTACTAATTCCTAACCATCTAACTCCAAACATGAGTAATGAGTAAAATGGAATGAGTAGAAGTTCGATATAGTTTCGGCCACGCGTGAGGATAAGGAAACACAAGAGGGTGGATCCGAATCCTGGCTGTAATCTTTTCCTTGGACCCAATCCCTTGAATGGGTAGCATCCTGGATTAGTGGGCCACCCTAAAGCCCGGTGGGGGGATGTAGTAATCCCAGCCCGGAGGTCATACTGACTTGGCTTGAGTAAAGTAAGTAAGAAGTAAGTATTGTATGCGTATCGGTCTGACTATTATAAGTCATTGACCTGGAGTAAAAGAGTATTGAACACCCAATTAACCCGGGTGTGTAATGAAGGTAACATGACTTCTGTATGAAATGGAGAATTGTATCTCTGTAATGCGGTGAGTACTCGGTAAGTTAGAACGGTTGACTTGTTATGTCTTCCTTACATGTATTGAGTGTATGTATGCCATGTGAAATGAAGTATTGAATTGTATTGTGTAAAGCATGTATGTAGTATGAATGAAACGAACCACATGTATTCGACCCATAGTTGGCGTACCCACGCTAGTAGTACGCGGGGTATGCGGTTATCATATGCAGCGTAAGCTGACCCCCTAGGGGGAATTTTTATTCTATAGGTACCCGCGAGGCGTGATGGTCAAGTAAGGACCGGAATGAATTCTTTTTGGGGTAGTTAGTAGATTGGAATGGTGTACCGAGTTGTACACGGCTAGGGCCCTTTTTGAGTAGCCGGTGTACCATGTGGTACACCTTTTTGGACAATGAATTGTGATTGGATAGGGAGGAGTAAATGTAAAATCTAATTTTGGGAAATAGCCTTGGAATGTAATTCGTATTTTTGGATACTCGGTAATCAAGTGTGAGTAAGTATTTGGTATTGTAAAGTAAGTATCATGTAGTCGGTATATTCTAATCGTCAGACCGTTACTGTAAGTAGTGGTAGCCTTGTTAGCCTTGGATGGCTAACGGCGTTGTATCACCCGCCGGGAGTAAGTAAGTATTCCGCTGCGAGTAAGGTAATTACGGGAATGATTACAGGATTATGGAAGGATTAGCGGTTGGGGTGTTACAAACGAGGATACCTGAGTAGTTCCTTGCGGTCATTAACCACGCCGTGGGAATTGCTCAACAAGTTGAATCGGATTCAATTCCGAGTGTTGAAGCAGATTTGTGTATTATGAACTTCTACCAGAAAGGTGGACGGTTGGGTTTACACCAAGATCAGGACAAAACACCTGAGTCTCTGAGTAAGGGAGTACCCGTGGTGTCTTGGTCCATTGGAGATACCACTGTGTTTATGTATGGCGAGCAGAAGAGTGCTGACCTTGCAAAGAAGTTGATATTAAAGTCAGGTGCCGTATTAAACATGGGTGGGCAGTCGAGGATGCTATATCATGGTATCAAGAAGATCAAACTGAATACCACACCTCCGACAGTAATCAATGCCACACACATGAAACCCGAACATTTGACATTTAGGCAATTCTAAAGCCTTGTGTAACCATGTAATGGGTGAAATCATTTGTATGTTAAGGATGCCATATTGTTAGCTATGTCGACAAAATGTAAACCGACTTATGGTGTAAGGAGTATGTTGATGAATAAAACGACATTGTTTTGAAGTATGTCAGCCGTGTTGTTACTGTGTACTTATAAAGTTTGCGAACTAAATTGGGTTGTGCACTTGGAACGGGAGGTATACTGAATGTGTGTAATGAGGCAGAAGCCGGTAAAAGCGGCACTATCCTCACCGGACATTCCTAGTTAATGGCGTGGACGCATCAATCTTGTTCGACTCTGGAGCCCCGCACACATTTATCTCGCGTTCTTTGCAAAGAGGCTGGGGTTAGACGGTGAAGAGATGCCTGACTTTCTTGTCACTCTCCCGTCGAAAGAATGGATCAAGTGTACCCGCTATCACCGAGATGCCATTGTATGAATCAAAGATGAAGAGTTTCCGATCGACATGATAGAGTTCGAGGGACTCGGATTCGATGTGATTGTGGGGATGAACTGGTTGGAGCGGTATAAGGGTCGAATCCTATGTGCCAAGCATCGTCTACTTCTTCAGAGCCCGACTGGGGTTACCATTTCACACCGCTAGAGGCCTAGGGAGCCTTCGACTCAGATTATCTCCGCTATGCTATGTATCGTGAGTTGCAAAGAAAGAATGATGTATACCTCTGCTATGTCCAGGACATAGAGAGAGATCCGGAGTTTAGACCAGATGTGTCGGTAGTGTCGGAGTTTCCTGATGTCTTTCCTAATGTCTTTCCTAATGAACTATCGGGCATGCCGCCAGCACGGGCAGTGGAGTTTGAGATTGAATTGGTGCTGGGTACCAGACCAATAGCGAAGGCACCCTACCGTGTGGCTATAGTTGAGATGACTGAGCTCAAAGAGCAGGAGCGAGACCTACTCGACAAGGAATTTATACGCCCGAGCGTTTCACCATGGGGAGCACCGATCCTCTTCGTGAAGAAGAAGGATGGTAGTTTCCGCCTCTGCATCGACTACAGAGAGCTGAATGCTGTTACGATAAAGAACCGTTATCCTTTACCACGTATCGATGATCTATTCGACCAGTTGAAAGGAGAATCAGTATTCTCCAAGATCGACTTGCGATCCGGTTACCACCAAATCGCTATCCGAGAAGGTGACATTGAGAAGACCGCGTTCCGAACCAGATACGGTAACTACAAGTTCACGGTTATGCCGTTTGGTCTATCCAACGCACCAGCCAATTTTATGGACTTAATGAACCGCTTGTTCCAAGATCAGTTGGACAAGTTAGTGGTAGTCTTCATCGACGATATTCTTGTATATTCAAAGTCAAAGGGTGAGCATGAAAGCCACCTGAGAAGTGTGTTGCAAACGTTGAGAGAGAACCAATTGTATGCAAAATTCTCCAAGTGTGAATTCTGGTGGAACCAAGTTTCATTCCTTGGTCATGTTATTTCTGAGCTTGGGATCGCTGTTGATCCGGCAAAGGTTGATGCAGTGCGCACCTGGCCTAGACCGAAGATGGTTACCGACATTCGGAGCTTCCTCGGTCTGGCAGGATATTATAGGAGGTTTGTGAAGAACTTCTCCAATGTCTCGAAGCCGATGACTTCCTTGATGAAGATGGATGCACCGTTCGAGTGGACAGACAACTGTGAGAGTTCTTTCCAGAGTCTCAAGGATGCTCAGACATCTGCACCAGTGCTGACTATACCAGACGGTACAGATGGTTTGAGGTCTACTGCGACGCATCAGGAAGAGGTATGTGTTGTGTGTTGATGCAACACGGGAAGGTCGTGGCATAAGCCTCCCGGCAGCTGAAGAAGCATGAAGAGAACTACCCTATCCATGACTTTGAATTGGGTGCCATTGTCTTCGCCTTGAAGATATGGCGACATCATTTGTATGGGGTAAGCGTGACAATTTATTCAGATCATAAGAGTTGAAGTATCTGTTCACTCAGAAGGAGTTGAACTTGAGGCAAAGTAGGTGGGTCGAGTTCCTAAACGACTACGACATTAACCTTCAGTACAAAGAGGGTAAAGCAAATGTGGTAGCTGACGCATTGAGTCACCGAGCACACTGTCTTCATTCCCTAGTCTCTCACTCTAGCTTGGTTGAAGAAGTGCGGAGTCCTCAGATGTCGGATCAGTACATGCAAGAGATTAGGTAGAAGCTTATTGACGGCACATTCGAGGGTCAGGAGTACGACTTCCGACTCCACGATGATGACCTGATTAGGCTTAATGGCCGACTGTGTATTCCGAGAAGTAGTGCCAAGCTGAAAAGAGAGCATACTGAGTGAATCCCACTGTGCTACTACTTCGATTCACCCCGTAGCTTCAAAGATGTATAAGGGCATGTTATACCCAAAATTTCAACCCCCCTGAGTAGTCTCTAAGGCATACGTGTTACAAAGGGCAAAATGGTCAAAATGCACCAATGCAGGATTTTCCAAGGACATTCTCGGGATTCTATTTTCATATGACTTGTAAATTATCGCCAAAAACCTCCAAATATCATAGTCATTATGAAAGGTATTTCATGATTTTCTGATAATATTTATTCTGGAAATTAAGCTTTTAATAAGCAAGTTTCTTTAATAATTAACACATGAAATAGCCTCAAAATAGAAATAAAAAAGGTTTTCAAAATCAAAATAAAATTGTCACATGGTTAGCATGACTACATACAGTCATAAACCTGAAATTATTTTATTTGGAACCTTAACCCAAAATTTAAAAGAGAAATTCAATCATTTTTGCAATTTTCTCTCTCCTCTAAAAAATACCGAAATCAAAACAAAATGTCATGAACTTTAACACAAGATAGAGGAAGCTTTTTAGAGACTAATGCGGGTGGAATTTTGTTATTTCGACTTTCCAATAATAAATTATGAATTATGGGAGATTCCTGATTGTGAGATTTTATCTAATCGGTTATTTATCAAAATAACCTGATTCCAACTCTCAAAATTCTTAAATATCATCCTTTAGCTTCATTTAAAATTCATAGTTTTTCTCGGCCTGCAACATATTTTAAAAAATCATATTCCCTTAGAGCACAAAATCAGGGTTTTATATAAAAATCTTGTTCTATCAACATGGCCTTGCTCTTTCTATAAAAGGACCTTCTAAAAATGACCTAGGGCAGAGGAGAACATTCCCAAGTCAGAAGAGGCAGCGTCAAGCTTCTCCCCACGTTCTTACACTTCCAAGCCTCAAATCAATACCGAAACCCTACTGAAATCACCCCGAAACCACTGAAAACACAATATTCTTTCTCCATCAGACTTCCAAACACACAACCACCAGCAGTACAGAAGCAAAAACAACCTTAGCAACATAAGGAAGAAGGGTCCAGAAGCTCGGGTCGAAGTTGAACCGGATCGGCCACCAACGAAGCTTTCAGAGATTCCCGACGTGAAGGAACAGCAAATTTTTGAAATTAAAACAGCTTAAAAACCAAATTCTCTAACCCTTCTGATCTAATAACTACTCCTGGTTGAAATTTCTAATCAATTGAATTTTCCTTGCATCTAAATTAAGGTTTGTTTGTGTTTCTGCCAAATAACTTGTTAACTAAGTTTCGTATTAATTCTGACTTCATATTGAATTCTTTCAATTACTAACATCTTGTATATCTTTCAGGCTACGTACCCATAAAATTTGAGTCAAAAACACCGTCGGGAACCATCTGAAAACCCCCGTCCATGGGTGGTCCGGGACCACGGACGGGTTGTCCGTGGCCTCGGACACCCACGGACGGCGGCGAGATTTTAAAATTTTAAAAATTTAGGTTTTGCTAAACTATGTCCGGGCTACGGATGTCCTGTTCGTGGCCTCAGACCATTCAAATTTGTGTTTTTATTTAAGTTCTGTTTTCATATTTATTTAATTCAATTGGGGTCCGTGGTCTCGGACATCAGGTCCGTGGCTACGGAAATAATTAAAACTTGACCTAATTTTGCCTCCGAAACCCTAGTTTAGGTATTTTCAGATTTCACTTTAATTTTCTGTCAAAAAATGTTAAAAATACAAAAAAATCAGAAGCGCGCACTTAGGTTAAAACGACTCGTAATAAGTCGTAATTAAACTAAGTAGAGGAAAAATGACTTCTAGGGGTAATGAAAGTAATTGAACCCTAAATAAGTCGAATACCAAGCCCCCGAACCCGAACTCTCATTTCCTAATTTGATCTAGGTTAAAATTAGGTGGCGACTCATAATAGGTTCCAGTGAGCTAGCTTAGGTTTTAATAATTATTGCTATATGTGTAACGCCCCTACTTATCATAAATGCAGCGGAAATAAAATACTAAGGCGATTACAGATCATCGGATTCCAAACACCCGGCACCAAACCTCACCAATTACAACTTATGATATTACAAATGCTACGGTCTGAACTCGAGAAAACATAGTATAAAAGTAATGATAACAAAATACAGTAGCTCTCCAAATTCCTAATTCCCATCCCATACACTCATACTCTTCGTGGCCACCTGTATAACAATTCGTACCTGCAAGATGAAACCAAGCAGCCCACCCCAGGAGGGGTGAGTCAGTTCCCTGGAATGGAACTGGTACAACTCTCCAAAACAACAGTATTAAAAGAAAAACATAACTCTTAAAATAACAATAACTTGAAGTCAAATGCTCAAAACAAATCAGAAGAACAAGGCACACCAAAACACCAAGTCAAAGATAACAAGTCAAGGATAGAGATAAATAACGTGAAGGTAGAGTGAGCCAACATAAAAGAAACCACGCCAGAAGTTAGTGAACATCCATTGCTTAAGTTAGATTCAGTTCCAATTAGGATTAGAAAGACCCAAGTAGTCACAAGGTCTGGGAATGAAAGAAGATATCCAAGAACCCATAACTCAAGAGTGGAATATACCCAGTTGGAAGAGATGGCCCCCACCGCCAGTCAGTTGTCACAAGGACGAGGTAAACAGACCTCCGCTGTCAGTGTCCATATGGACGAGGTATAGCAGACCTCCGCTGCCACCGACTCGTTCTCAGTCATCGGTGAAAAGTGAGTGCACCACTTATAAGAAATAATCCATACTCAATACCAAGATTGGCATTTTCCCATATTCCCACTAGATTATTAACTGCACAAGTGCAATACCAAAACACTTAGTCCTACAGAGTGCAGAGGCGTAAACCCTCAGCAGTTAATATCTAATGAGACAACCAGAAAGGAGGAACCAATAATCATGAAAGTGTACATTCAAGGCTCAGTCAGTCACCCCAGGCTGAGTTAGTCACACAAACAATTTCCTTTGAAATCCATTCAAGATCAGTTGACGTTTTCGCAAAAAACACTCCATAAAGTGAGCGAAGTATCGCTCTGATGACTAGAATACCGAGCTTAGGGAATACCGAGTTAGGAAACCTAACTACAGTTACCTAAGTGAACAGATTTGGAAGGTTAACCACTAACTAAGTGTGGAGATACCATATTATCGGGAAGCGTTACAATCGTTGGACCGATAAGTGTGCAAGCATAATGCTAATGAGATGTTCATATAAATTCAGATGGCAGGTAGACCACGAGGGAGTGGCCGCGGGCGCGGTACTGGAGGTATGGGAGACCGGGGTGATGATACTACGGCACAGACCATGCTGAGCAGTTGCAGCCGCCGTAGCTCAGCTGGTACCCCAGCTAGTTGCTGCTATACAGCAAGGGCAACAGCCCGGAGTTCAGCCACCGCCACCACCGCCACGAGAGACCATTGGGTCAAGGCGTTGGCTGATCTGAGGCCGCCTTCATTCAGTGGGGAGACCGATCCCCGTAAGCTCGAGGCATACATCTCCGAGATGGAGACCGCCTTCGAAACCCTAGCACCACCTGAGCAGATCAAGGTACGACTTGCTGCTTACTACCTAAAAGGCTCGGCACAAACTGGTGGAAGTGTGCGCGAGGGTAGAGTTGCTGATCCGACGTTCCAGTGGAGGGAGTACACGGCTCTTCTGCGAGCCAAATACTACCCCTATACATTTGCAAGAGGCCAAGCGCCTGGAGTTGGACAACCTGAGGCAAGGGGATAAGATGACGGTAGATGAGTACTACTCAGCCTTCATCGGACTAATCCACCTGCTACCGATCTGGGTTACTCAGACCGGATCCTTGTGAACCGTTTCTACAACGGACTGAACTAACGCCTACGCTACGGCATGGGGCCTACTGGATATACCACCTTGCAGGTAAAGGAATTACAGTGTGATGTGAATAAGTGTGTACAATGTGATAACGTGATGTGAGTTTATTTGGCGGGGCATAAATGACACCCTAAATAGTATGGAGTGCTATCATGCCGCTGCTATTGTGGAGATCACCGTCCGTCTGAGGGACGAGGAGAGTGCGCTCAAGCGCAAGGCTCAGAACGAGGGCCAAGGCACGCAAGGGCAGTGTGGGGAGGGAAGAAGAAGAAATCATACCCCCAGTCCCAGAAAGGACAGCAACAGGGTGGCAAGGGCCAGACCCAGACCACCACTGCTGATGAGCCTCTGCAGCTCACCTATGCGTATGCGGCCAAGCCCCTACGTTCTTACCCACCTAAGGGTAATTGTCTAAACCTGTGTGATGAGTTAGAGTATATGTTAATAAGTTGTGAAACAAGTATTAATGGTGTATTGTGATAGCAGCTAGCACGGGCTCTGGACCGGAGCGCCACTATTACTGCAAGTGGTGCAACGGCGACCACCCGGCAAGGACTGCAAGGGTAATGATGTTCAGTGCCGGTACTGTAAGAAGATGGGTCACCGCGACCATGAGTGCTGGCAGAACCCGAACAGGTAGGAACTTCAGGCCCAAGGGGCAATGGAAGGGTAAGGCCACTGCGACCACCGATGGCCAGAAGACGGCGAACCAGCCACCCCCAGATCAGAGGTACACGGAGTCCCAGAAGGGGAAGGGGTCGGGGTCCAACAAGGCCACCCTGAATGTGGTGGACGGTCTGAGGCGCAGGGCCCTCTTTTCTAGACCAGGTACCGCCTAAGTTGTTGAATGTAATAAGTGTCTGCATACCGCATTTCATGCATGTGTGTGAGTAAGTTTAAATAGACAACCATGTGAGTGAATAAATAAAGTGTAGTGTGAGATTTACCTAATTAGAGTACTCTAAACTTAAAGGAACTTTCAATATATGTTATCCAATCCCACCCACACCAAACCTGAAGAGACCACCATCAACATCACCGACTTTCCATTGGAGCAATGTCAGGTCATCCAGCCAGGTATGATACTTTTAAATGGATACCTGACACCGGAGGCACAATCCATATCATCAGACGATGCGACGAACTTGGAGCAAAACCAGGAGGGTTTTACACACCCGAATACCCGAACGGAGCAAGATGCAATTGAAGATGATGTGCATGGGTAAGGACTGGAACCCTTACACCAAATCATATCAAGAAGTTCGAGCTGAAGATGGAGCAACAGTATCAAGTATACCAGAGGAGTTCCATGCGGTCGTTAACCACGCCGTGGGAATTGCTCAACAAGTTGAAACGGAATCAATTCCAAGTGTAAAAGCAGATCTATGCATTGTAAATTTCTACCAGAAAGTGGACGGTTGGGTATGCACCAAGACAAGGACGAGTCACCCGAGTCTCTAAGTAAGGGAGTACCCGTGGTGTCTTGGTCCATTGGTGACCCGCAGTGTTTGTGTATGGCGAGCAGAAGCGTGCTGCACGCAAAGAAGCTATTGCTAAAAATCGGAGATGTCATTAATCATGGGTGGGCAATCAAGGATGCTATACCATGGCATCAGGAAGATCAAACTGAATACCGCACCGTCGGCAGTGATCAATGCCACACACATGAAACCCGGACGTCTGAATTTGACTTTCAGACAGTTTTAAGCCTTGTATAATTATGTGGTAACCAGTATGTATTAGGATGTTGTAAGTGTGGATCATGGCGACAGTATAAGCCAATAAATGTTGTAAAAGGAGTGTGTTAATGAATAAAGTGGAGTTGTTTGAAGCATATAAACCGTGTTGTTACCCAATACTTATTAGTTTGCCAATGAATTAGGCTGTGCACTCGGAACGGGAGGTATACTGAGTGTCTGCAATAAGGCAGAAGCCGGCAAGAGCGGCACAATCCTCACCGGTACCTTTCCAGTGAATGGCGTGGATGCATCGATCTTGTTCGACTCGGGAGCCTCACATACATTCATTTCGCTATCATTTGCGAAGAGGCTGGGGTTAGATGTGAAGAGATGCCAGACTTCGTGGTTACTCTCCCGTCGAAAGAGCGGATCAGATGTACCCGTTACTACCGAGGTGCTATTGTTCGAATCAGGGGTGAAGAGTTTCCGATCGACTTGATAGAGTTCGACGGACTAGGCTTTGATGTGATTGTCGGGATGAACTGGTTGGAGCGGCACAAGGTAGAATCCTGTGTGCCGAGCATCGACTGCTTCTTCGGAGTCCATCTGGGGTTACCATATCTTACCGCCAGAGGCCAGGGAGCCTTCGACTCAGATCATCACCGCCATGGCTATGTATCACGAGTTACGACGAGGGAGTGATGTATACCTCTGCTATGTCCAGGACATAGAGAGAGACCCTGAGTTTAGCCCAGATGTGCCGGTAGTGTCGGAGTTTCCTGATGTATTTCCTAAGGAACTGCCGGGCATGCCGCCAGCACGAGAGGTTGAGTTTGAGATTGACTTGATTCCGGGCACCGGACCCATTGCGAAAGCACCTTACCGTATGGCTCCAGCAGAAATGACTGAGCTCAAGGAGCAGCTGAGAGACCTACTCGACAAGGGCTTTATCCGCCCTAGTGTGTCACCATGGGGAGCGCCGGTCCTCTTCGTGAAGAAGAAGGACGGTAGCCTCCGCCTATGTATTGATTATCGGGAGCTGAATGCTGTGACGGTGAAGAACCGTTACCCCTTACCACGCATCGACGATCTATTTGATCAGCTTAGGGGAGCATCAGTATTCTCCAAGATAGACCTACGTTCCGGATATCACCAGATTGCCATCCGTGACAGTGACATCGAAAAGACAGCTTTCAGAACTAGGTATGGGCACTATGAGTTCACCGTTATGCCGTTTGGCTTATCAAATGCACCAGCAAAGTTCATGGACTTAATGAACCGTTTGTTCCAAGAGCAGTTGGACAAATCAGTGGTAGTCTTCATCGATGACATACTAGTGTATTCGAAATCGAGAGGTGAGCATGAAAGCCACCTGAGAGATGTATTGCAGACATTGAGGAGGAATCAGTTGTATGCTAAATTTTCTAAGTGTGAATTTTGGTTGAACCAAGTATCATTCCTTGGACATGTGGTATCTGAGGCCGGGATCGCTGTTGATCCGGCAAAGATAGATGCAGTGCGCACCTGGCCTAGGCCGAAGACAGTTACCGACATCAGGAGCTTCCTCGGTCTGGCGGGTTACTATAGGAGATTTGTGAAGGACTTCTCCAGTGTCTCGAAGCCGATGACTTCCTTGATGAAGAAGGATGCACCATTCGAGTGGACAGTCGACTGTGAGAGGGCTTTCGCGAGTCTCAAGGATGCTCTGACATCTGCACCGGTTCTGACATTACCAGACGGTCCAGATGGTTTTGAGGTCTATTGCGACGCATCAGGCAGGCAGGGGTATGGGTTGTGTGTTGATGCAACACGGGAAGGTCGTGGCTTACGCCTCCCGACAGCTGAAGAAGCATGAGGAGAACTACCCTACCCACGACTTAGAGTTGGGGGCCATTGTCTTTGCACTGAAGATATGGCGACATCATTTGTATGGGGTAAGCGTGACAATCTATTCCGACCACAAGAGTTTAAAGTACTTGTTCACTCAGAAGGAGTTGAACATGAGGCAAGAAGGTGGGTTGAGTTTCTGAATGATTATGACATCAATTTGCAGTACAAAGAGGGTAAGGCAAATGTGGTAGCTGACGCATTGAGTCGCCGAGCACACTCTCTCCATTCGCTAGTCTCTCATACTGGCTTGGTTGAAGAGGTGCGGAGTGCTCAGATGACGGATCAGTACATGATGGAGATTAGACAGAAGCTTATTGATGGCACATTCGAGGGTCAGAAGTATGACTTCAGACTCCACGATGATGACCTGATTAGGCTTAATGGCAGATTGTGTATACCCAGGAGTAGCGCTGAGCTGAAGGAGCGCATATTGAGTGAATCCCATTGTTCTACTACTTCGATTCACCCCGGAGCTTCAAAGATGTATAAAGGTATGAAAAGATACTTCTGGTGGGCTGGAATGAAAAAGGATGTAAATGACTATGTGTTGAGGTGTCTCACTTGTCAGAAGGTCAAGTTTGAGCACCGACGGCCTGGTGGTATGGTGCAGCCAATGCCAGTGCCGGAGTGGAAGTTCCATGACATATCTATGGACTTCGTAGTGGGGCTTCCGCCTACAAGGGGAGGTCTAAATATGATTTGGGTGGTAGTTGACCGACTGACCAAGGTGTCTCGATTCATTCCGATGAAGGACACCTGGAAAGTGGCAAGATTGGCAGAATTATTCGATAAAGAGATTGTTAGACATCATGGTGTACCAAAGACGATAGTATCTGACAGAGATACCAGATTCCTATCCAGATATTGGAAGTCTACACGAGAGGCACTTGGTACTGAACTGAAATTGAGTACGGCGTTTCACCCACAGACCGATGGTCAGAGTGAGCGCACCATCCAGACACTTGAGGATATGCTACGTGCATGTGCACTTGACTTTCAGACCAGCTGGATTGATAAGTTACATCTGATCGAATTTAGCTACAACAACAGTTATCATGCATCGATCAAGATGTCTCCCTTCCAGGCATTGTACGGTAGACCATGCCGCACGCCATTATGCTGGGATGAGTCGAGTGAGACGGTCATTATAGGACCAGAGTATCTTGAGCAAGTTCAGGCAGAAGTTCGCCAGATCAGGGATAATATGAAAGCAGCTCAGGATAGACAGAAGTCGTACGCAGATGTGCGCCGACGTGACCTGGAGTTCGCCGTGGGCGATCAGGTATTTTTGAGAGTATCCCCCATGAAGGGAGTATTTCGTTTTGGCCAGAAAGGCAAGTTGAGCCCAAAGTATGTGGTCCTTATGTTGTGACGGAGCGGATCGGCCCGGTAGCTTATAGACTTGATTTACCCGCCGAGCTGGGCAAGGTACATGATGTATTTCATGTGTCCCAGTTGAAGAAGTATATGTCTCATCCGTCTCATGTGCTTCAGCCTGAAAGGCTAACTTTAGAGCCGACCATGCGATCAGTGGAGACTCCGGTACGGATTCTGGACACTAAGACTCGAGACAATCGCCATAAGTCCGTGAGACTGGTGAAGGTTCTCTGGTCTAACCAGGACGTTGAGGAGGCCACTTGGGAGCTGGAAGATAAGATGAAGGCGAAGTACCCGTCGTTGTTTACTTCTTAGTATTTGTATGTATAGGGTACGGGGCGTACCCCTATTTAAGGGGGGTAGAGCCGTTTCGGTTAGGTATATGACATGTATTTGAATACATTGTCTGTGTTGTATTGTCATGTTGTATTGTCATGTTGTTAATGTTGCAGACCGCTGAGTCGGAATGATGTTGTGATGTTTTGTTGTTTGGACCACGTGTCCGATATGATGTAAGATGTTGTTAATGTGATATAGAAGTGTTGTTAATATGTGTTCTCATGTTCTAATGTTTAAAGTTAAGTGGAAGTATGAACTTGGGGACAAAGTTCTTTTAAGGGGGGTAGATTGAAATACCCCAAACCTAGTTATGTTGTTTAAACACCTAAATAGGGTGTAACAAGACTAAAAAGAGTCTTAGAAACCTTACTAAACAAATTTAAACAAAAGGAAACACAAATGTGCTTTAAAGTCAATAAGAGCTAAAATGTGCTCTAAGCTTGGGATAAACTTGAGTAAGGCCTAATGAGCTTACCAAGACTTCATTTATATACTAATGAACTTATTAAACCAATTACCAAAGAAAACCAAGCTTGAAAACAAGTTAAAACACAAAATGTGCTTTAAGAAGTCTTAAAGCACGTTTTTGAAAAATTGTCTTGTAAATGAGTTTTGAATGGCTAAATGTCCATCATTACTCTTAAATATATATGTGTACTATATAGTATCACATTTGGGTGGCTATATTAGTGGGAAATCAAAAATTTCACTTCTATGTGCCTTGTATAGGTGAATAGTACTTTTTATAAGCTAGTTTATAACATATGTTTATTAAGTAATTAAATTGACAAACAAAGACTAAAACACCCCCACACTAATATAAGGGGCCGGTTTTTTATAAGGGGTGACTCACCACTCTCTTATTAATGTATTAAGCAAGTAAAGATAAGTAAATAAGCTACTTTTTACTTTATAAGTATAAATATCTCTTAAAGCAAATTCTATCTTCATTCTCTCATTTCCTTTCCTTGCTCACACGGTTTCCCACTCATCTTCTCCCTTCTTCTTTGTTCTCTCACGATAAACCACTACCACCATTAAAACACAAGCTTTGACCACTTGCTAAACCTAGCTCACTTGTCCAAATCAAAAACAAATACCACCATCTCTCTTCCTCTCATCAAGCTCTTCATTCCTACCTTCTCAAAACTCCAAGAGCTCCATTTCGGTGCCAAGGTGTTCCACCATTGAAGGAGCTTGAGCTTATATTTTGACATATTATTACTCTCCTTGGTTTCTAGGTAAGGAATCTCAAATAAAAACTTCCTTTCCTCCTTGTTTTGCCATGTCCGAAAATATACATTGAAAGAGCTTCTTATGTGACCTTGTTCTAGCTTCATTCCAACTCTTCATGGACTAAGTGGAGTCCTCTCTTGCTAGGTATTCAAACTCTCTTCAAAGAACAAGGTAAAACAACTACATTAATGTTTTTGAAACAATGTCAAATTAGGGTTTACAATGAGATGAAGCTTATAGCTTGAATACTCATTATAAAGTTTGTATATTGTTTAGAACTTGTCAAAGAATCAAGTACTCTATTGGTTTTCTAAAGGAAACAAGAAAGAAGTTATCTTGCAAAAGAGGTAAATCTACTAACCTAATGCTATTTTAATGCCTTAGGAGAAATGAGCTTATAATGCTTATTAAAACTATCTAAAGAGCCAATGGGGAATGACTTAGTAAAGTGTTCTTAAGAGACTAGTAAAGGGCATATGTGTATGTTGAGTGTATTTGCAGGTTAAAGGCATATATATTGTGGAAATTCAGTGTTTATGATTTAAGCACTTTAAGGGCCTAAGAGCCATGCATTTTAAGGGCCTAAGTGCCATGCAATTTAAGTTATGCACTATATTGTGATGTAGTGTAAATTTGGTGAAATTGTGTATGAGAGAGTGTTCTTGGTGATTTTGGATGTTCTTGTGTGTTTAAAGGAGAAGGTAAAGTGTTTAGGCGTGGTAATGTTCTAGGGGAACCCATGTCAAAATCTAGGTAGGAAGTAAGAAGTTCTAAGTGTTTACATAAGGTTTGGTGAGTTAGAAAGTGTAGGAAATGAATAAGGAGTTCAATATGTTTTAAAGGAATTATGATGAACTAGGAAGTACTCTAGAGTGTAATAAGGACTTAGGCATGATCTTGAGATTTTAGTATGTACCAAAGTCATTTTGGACTTAGAAAAGACTTAGGCAAACTTTGGTAAGCTAAGGAGAATGTATAACTTGGAAAAAAATTTGTTAAGATGGATATAAGGAATTAGTTGTGAAAGATGATGCTTGGGAGATGATGTTAAAATAAGGAGAAAGCTTTTTGGGATAGTAGTTACCATAGGTGAGAAACACCATCTAGGAACCTAGTATAAAAACAAATGTTAAGGAATTTTTACAGGAAATAAGTAAATGATTTAAGGAATTAGAAAATGAGTTTCATGGATGTTTAGTGGATGTAAGGTTACCAATGTTGTTAGGAAGCATTAAGATTAAATGAAGATTTGAAGGAATTGGAAATGAGTTGGTGTAAGGATGTAAGGTTACCAAATGTTGAGGAAGCACCTGAGATGTTTTAGGAAGAGTTTGGTGAAGAATTGGAAAGGAGTTGGGTAAGTTTAGGAAGGCGACCGCCAGGGGCCGACCCAGTTTTGGGTCGTCGAGCCTCTGTTAGATGTTGGGAAAATGTTCGGTACGGTCCGACCCAAAGGGTGGTCGGACATGGGTCGTCGGTCAAGTTACAAAGGAGGGAAAATGTTCGCACATGGACCGACCAGAATGGTGGGTCGGACGTGGGTCGGACGGGCATGATTATTAGGAAGTAAAAGGGTTCTGTAATGGACCGACCCAGAAGGTTGGGTGGACATGGGTCGGTCAAGGTAAGGTTTTTCACCCGAAGACCACTGGGAGGGTCCGACCCAGTTGTGGGTCGGACGGTGGGTCGGTCGGACCAAAACTTGTAAAAAAAAAAACAGAAAAGAATGTGACTTATGTAGTTAACCCTAGGGTGTATAATGAAGGTAACCTAGGGTAAGATAGGCATTAAAACATGTCATACAATCATGTTAAATACTTAGTAAGTTTGGAGTTAAATAAATAATTAACCGACATTACTAATGTGTTTAGGACTCTCTCAAGGTGGAAATCAAACGAGGCAAGGACCAAGGTATGGTTTTCTTGCAGTCTGTTGCCTAACGGTTTACACCGGCTTGTGTGTTGTTTGTTTTCTGTGTGTTTATGACTTTGTAAGATTAAACCATGTAAAGAGTTTACAGTTGTTAAATGTTATTATGTTGTTAATTATGACTCTCTCTTCCCATATGAGTGTCTAACAAGACTTGACCTGTTATTGTGAATTGTTGTTGTGCTCAATGTTGAACTACTAACATGGGCTAACGGGGGAAGTGAGGAGTCCGGTCTGTTCCGGCCACGCGTGTGAGTATGGGAGTCGATGTCATAACCGGTTCGATTCTCTCTGTATGTTATGGTTAAGTTTCCAATTTGGTTTCTAACCTTCCCTTTAGCTTAACCAAGGCTATTTTACTGACTCACGTCGGGCCACAGGGGCATACTATGTGTTTTGTTTCGGTGTGCTTGGATCACTATATCCGGGGCACCTTGTGTTAAGTTAACCGTTCAATCTAACCGGACGGTAACGAGTTATGTAACGAGCTAAGTATGAGCGTGGCAACATTCTCGAAGCTCTCAATGGGGACTAACTGTGTTGGTTCTCTTCCTAAAAGGATTTGTATGTTTGTGATGTGTGTTATGATGTGTACAATACCCTTGTTATGTTATATATGTATGTTGTGTGTGTTTAAAAAAAATAAATATCATGTCATCCTGACAATTGGTTGCGCGTATCCCGGTAGTCGATGGGCTGCGCGTTAGCCATACCAGCAAAGGTGCTGACCCCCTCGGGGCTCCATATTTTTATTGCAGGATGAGGATCGAAGAGGCAGAGTGGCTCTAGGTCCTGGAGAGTAGTTTACTTTTGAAGTACTTTTGGATGTTGTCCGGTTGCGCCTGTGCACCCGTGGCGTATTATATACTTGTTGGTGACGGTTTACAGTGAAGTATACAGTGAAGGATTTATGTAAATACTCGGTATTATATTGTTATATATATACGGTTGTTAGTTCTATGCTCGGGAGTCTGATCATCAGACCGGTACATTTGTATTTATTCAGCCTTGTTAACCACGTGGGTGGTTGACGGCATTGTAGCACCGATCGTTTAGTTATCGTTTAGTTGTTTACTTTCCGCTGCGATTCCAAGTCTAGTTATGTGCGTAGTAGGGGTGTTACAAAGGGTGTTCACATCAACGATAGTTGAACGAAATAATGTGACAGAAACACAAGGGTTGAAACTAACACCCAGTTTAGACATAAGTTGTCAGGAGATAGACTGACAATCCTAAGGGGCATCCCATGAAAGGAAACGGAATACAACGACCTTGTCATGGAGCCCAATATTATATCCAAATCATGTAATGTGGTACAGAGAAGTACACGTGTGTGGACAGCCTACAATGAGCGGAGCTCAAGGAAATAAGGCTTACAAGCCACAAACAAAATATGTTATATAAATTTAATTGATTGTAAGAGTTTATGTTATATAAGTAAGTAAAGCGGATGACGAACCACTGCTAAGAGAGTGGGAATACCTCTTAATATTGTGAGACCGCAACAGCGGTAGTTAGGTGAACTAAGTTCAGGGAATACGTTAAGGGTGGACCAATATGGTTACTACCGGAGGAAGATTTGAATGGGAATGATACGAAAAGTAGTGTTTATACCAGTTGTAGAGACCGGAAGAGTAATGAGTTTAATAGCAACCACCACAGGTGTGTAATGCTAAATGTATAATGAACAACACTCAAGGAGCATAAAGACTCGAAGAATAGCGTATCCAGCAAAGAGCCAAATAAGTGGCAAAACACAGTGTAATGGCGGAAGCTAATATAATAGCGGATGCAGTGTAAGTTGATGTTGTATAATGAGTAAGGATACGGTGCGCAATAAGCGACCGTTGTATAAGTATTGTTAAATGATAAAATGGCGAATGAGCACAGTTATGAGTTAAACCCAGTGGAGATACAACGGAAAGTGGTAGCAAATAAACTAGGCAGTAAGCCAGTAGCCAATATTACGAGATAAGAATCTCAGTGAAACACAGTGTAAATTCCTATTGCAATTGCATAAGAGATTTGCTGCCAAGCGTTTACGCCTCTGCACTCTATATGACTGAGTGTTTTGGTATTGCACTTACGCAGTAATGATTGAGTGGGATACTTAGGAATTTGGGAAATGTTAATTGTGGTGGAAATAGAAAGAGGTTTATAACGCTATAAGGACCAAGGCATAGGAAATGCAAGGTCATACCAATGAAAGGATACATGTACAAAACCAGATGTGGAGACATGTATAGCAATAAATGACTGCAATAGCACGGAATACCAAATATCGGTACGGAATATACCTCAAGTGCAGGGAATAGCCGAGAGAGCACTACACATTAGATAGTGGCTCAACCTCAACCGACAGTAAGTCGGAAGGAATCAAAACAATCATTGTAAAAACACATAGCAGTATACACAGTAAATTATTATGGAAGTGGATAGAAAGTTTGTAACTCACCGAATTCATGCATGGCAAGAAATACCATGCATCGGTTGAGAAAACCTTAATACCAAGATAAAGGAGGTAAATAGGAGATGTACAATACAGTAAGAATAACGAACGGGGCAAACTAAGCTCTAAAGTTATCAAGGTTGTGCAACAGAAACTAGTGAGCCAGTGATACAAGTGTTGAATGTGCATAGTGAACATGAGTGAATGGCTAATTATTAATGCCTAGAAGCCTCACAGGCCAGAACCGAACCAGTTAAGAGTTAAAGCAAGCTCCAATGAGAATTCTTGGTTTAGGGACTAAACCGCCAATATGGTTAAGATCCTCAAACCAGAACGCATTGTATAACAGGCCGCGTGCAAGCTAAAAACTTCACGACAGCAGAACATTTTAAACCAATATCCAGTGGTTGATTACGTGGGCGTAATCCCTTTTAAAGGGGGTAGAGCTTAAAAACCGCTTAGTGTGCTTTACCGTACAAGTGAGGTACGTGAACTATGTTGTGCATACCATAAAAAAACTTGCTTGATGATTGGTGTATGTGTTACATAAACATACGCATTCATCATGGTTTAATTGTGGTAATTGCGCACAAGGGATGCGAATAACATTGTGATAAGTGTGTTTTTATTTTGTTAACGGTTGTGTGTGAGAGTACAAGTGTAAGGGAGTAAAGAAACTCCCGGGGAACAAAAACCCTGACAGTGTATAAATGTAACACTGTATTGTATTTTGATAAAAATATATGTATATATGTAATATAGTGATTCATGAAAGGGTATGAAAACAACATAGAACCTAGTGGGAATAAGATTCCCTAGGTAACAAGATTAAAGTGAACGGAGACTGATAGACGGAGTTCTATCCTTTGGAGATGAATGGTTATGACTAGAAGACTTAAAAGATAGAAAGTGGTAAGTGTGTGTATTCTTGATGCTTGAAAATGAAGTGGGAGTGGAACTTGGTTTGCATGTGATCAAGGAAGCCGAACACAAATTGGGGTGGAGGATATAGTTCAACACTGATGCTGATCACATCAGGGTTGGAGATTCTTTTTTGAAATACCCCAAACCTTGATATGTTGTTAAATATTTAAACTAAGGTATGTAAAGGCTAAAAAGTGCCTTAGAAACATCAGTGAACAATTTAAACCATAGTAAAATGCAATAAAACACTAAGATACAGTTTGAGCAAAAACATGCTTTAAGCTTGGAGTGAACTTGGTTAGGACCCAAAGAGCCTACCAAGACTTAATAATATTGATTATGATTTAATAAGGCTAATTAAGTCCTTGGGAAACCTTGGTAGACAATTAAAACAAACAAAACACAAGAATATACCTTAAAGTCAATATGAGCAAAAAAAGTGCTCTAAGCTTGGGATAAGTTTGTATAAGACCTAAAGGTCATACCTATACCTTATTATATGTTAATGAACATATAAAACAAATTACCAAAGAAAACCAAGCTTGAAAACAAGTTAAAACACAAAATGTGCTTTAAAGAGTCTTAAAGCACATTTTTGAAAAATTGTCTTGTAAATGAGTTTTGAATGGCTAAATGTCCATCATTACTCTTTAATTATCATGTGTACTATATAGTATCACATTTGGAAGTCTATATCAATGGAAATCAAAAATTTCACATCTAAGTGCCTTGTTTTAGTGAATAGTAACTTAATAAGCTAGTTTGTAACATATGTTATTATAAGTAATTTGATTGGTCAACTAAGACCAAAACACCCCTAAGTAAATGATGGGGGCCGGTTTTTAGCATGGTGAGTCACCAACATGTAAAAGAAATCAATTTAAGAAAGGAAGGAAAAGTAAGTAAAAGAAGAAAGTTACTTTATAACATAAATATCTTCCAAAAGCAAAACTTATCTTCATTTCTCTTCTTCCTTCTCATTTCACACGTCTTCAAGCTCCCTTCCTCCCTTCCATTTACGATTTGCTATAGTTCCACACAAGAACTCCATCTTTGAATGCTTGTAACTCCTAGCTCCATGGTCCAAATTCAATTCAAGACCACCATTCTTCTAGTTGGAGCAAGCTCTACACTTTTATCTTTTCAAATCTTCAAAAGCCTCATTTCGGTGCCAAGGAGATTCACCATTGATGGAGCTTGACTTCATCTTTTCACACCTTGTTGTTCTCCTTTGCTTCAAGGTTAGGAAACTCAAAGAAAATCCATGTTTCCTCCATGTTATATGATGTCCGAAAATTCACCTCACAATGGTGTCTTTACCTTGCTTGTTTTAGCTTCATTTGAATCTTCCAAGGGCTTGGTGGAGTCCTCTCTTGATATATATCCAAGCTCTCTTTCCATTCCAAGGTAAAACAATCATTTTAATACCTTAAGACAATATATGTGCCTAGGGTTTACAATGAGATGAAGCATAATGCTTGAATACTCATTCTATTATTTGTACATTGTTTAGAAGTTGACAAACAACCAAACATCCTTGCGGTTTTACAAGGAAACAAGAAAGAAGTTTGTGAGGAAAAAGAGGTAAACAAACTATCTCAATGTAGTTTAAATGCCTTAGGAAAATGAGCTTATTTACTTAATAAAATACCTAAGGAGCCAAAGGTGAATGACCTAGAAAATGCTCTCAAGGAAACTATTAAGGGGCATATGTGATGTTGAGTGTATTTGCAGGTTAAAGGCAATATACTATGTGGAAATTCAGTGTTTAAGGTTTATGCAATTTAAGGGCCTAAGAGCCATGTTATTTAAGGGCCTAAGTGCCAAGCAATTTAAGTTTATGCACTATATTGTGATGTAGTGTAAATTTGGTGAAGTTTTGTGTGTAAAAAGGTTCTTGATGGATTTAGGTGTTCTTGAATGTTTAATGGTAAAAACAATGTGTTTTGGTATGACAATGTGGTAGAAGAACCCATGTCAAAATTTGGGTAATGTACAAGAAGTTTAAGTGTTTAAATGAGCTTTAGTGCACTAGGAAGTGTTAGGAGTGAATAAATGTTTTACTAGGGAAGAAAACATGTACTAAGGTGATTTAGAGTGTTACAAGGATTTAGGTATTATCTTGGAAGTTCTAGGAATTCAATGAGTGTTTTTTGGATGTAATAAAGTCTTGGAAAAGTTTGTTTTAGGTTTAGGTAATGTTGATGTACAAGGAGGGAATGATGTTAGGTAAGGAGTTGTAAGAAGTTGTGAAAAAGAGATTTGGTTAGTAAGAAAAGATGCTTGGGAGATGATGTTGTGATGGTGAGAAAAATCTTGGTATAGTGGTCATTATAGGTGAAACACCACTTAGAAAACCAAATGGAAAATGTTACAAGTGTTAAGAGACTTTGTAAGGAAATTGGGTAACAAGTTGAATTATGTTTTAAGGTGAATCAAAGTGATATTTTGGTATTAGAATATGCCTAAGTTCATGTGTGAAGTTTGGGTAATCAATGGGTGAAGAGAACAAGTTGAACAAGGCTTGAAAATGCATAAGGAGCATTTATGTAGCTTTGGTCCGGGACTTAGTTAATGGTTGAAGTCCCGGACCACATATCAAAAAGGGGCCGAGGATTCTTGCAAGACTTGGTCGGTACTTAGGTTATGTACAAAGTACCGGACCACCCCCTTAAATACCCCCGAGAGTTTTTACCTAGAATGGTCCGGGACTTAGGACTTGCATGAAGTCCTGGACCACCCCATTAAAACAGGCCGAGAATTTTGTTAAGTGTGCGTCCGAGACCTTAGTTGGGGACCAAGTCCCGGACCACTATAAAAACTTGGTTTTAGGATAAAATGATGTGTAATGATGGGGATTGACAAGTAATGATATTATAAGGTTGTTAAGGACATGTTAAGTGAGTTATAATGACAATTTGGTGAGGGAAAGTTGTATTAAAATGTAAAAGTAAAACAAGTTAAAAAGTGAAGTTATGTAACTAAGTTAACGGGGAAAAGTTATAAGCATTAGACTTTAAACAATCATGTTACCCCGATGTTAATAAAATACATGTAATGTTATCAGTTGTTTGAGAATTGCTCGAGGAACATAAGTGGACATGATAAAGTGGACTCCGGTGACAGGTATGGTTTTCTTGCAACCTGTGTCCTACCGGATTACACCGGCTTGTATGCCAATGTGTTTTTCTGTGTTTGCCACGTTATAAGATAAATCATGAAACGAGTTTACAGTCGTTACTGTTGTTGTATGTTTACGTGCCGATACCGGTAACCTCGAATGCGCTTGAAGGGCTAGTTAACCACTATTAGGTAAACGTAAGAGAACGGTATCCGGTGATAACGTTTCCGATCTATGGAACGTTCTAACCACGGCTATGCGTGAGTTAGTTATGTGATGTTTGTGTGTGATGTTTGTGTGTGAATGTATGACTCTCCCTTCCCTTGTGGTGTGTCTAACAAGACTTAACCCAATGTTGTGATTGTTTAATTAAGTTCAATGTTGAACTTCTAACAAGTGCTAACGGGGGAAGTGAGGAGTCCGGTCTGTTCCGGCCACGCGTGAGAGTATGGGGGTCGTTGTCATATCAGGTTCGATCCTCTCTGTATGTTATGGTTGTTTTCCAATTTGGTTCCAACCTTCCCTTTAGCTTAACCAAGGCTATTTACTGACTCACGTCGGGCCACAGGGGCATACTATGTTATGTTTGTTCGGTGTGCTTGGATCACTATATCCGAGACACCTTGTGTTAAGTTATCGTTCATTTAACGAGACGGTAACGAGTTATGTAACGAGCTTATCATGAGACTGGCAACATTCTCTAGGCTCACAGTGAATTAACTATGTTTGGGTCGGTTCCTAGGAGAACCGCTCTCGTTATGTTATGTGTTGTTGTTGTAATGCAATCTCTACTGTGATGTTGTTATGTGCACGTTGTAACGTGAAAGGTGTTGTTATGTAGTGTATGTTATATGTTGCAAAGTGTGGAGTATGTGGATCATGGATATGAATCCCAGTTTGTGATAAGAGGCGTTTAAGGATAACCCGATTAATGGGTAGTTGTCGTCTATTAAGGAAGTAGCTCCATTAGAGGAGAAACACTCTAGGGGTAATGAATACCATGAGTGACCTATCAAGTATGGATATGTTATCTGTTTGTTGAGCCCATTGAGGCGGAATGATTCGTGTTGTGTGTTTAAGTTACATGCATGTTTTAAATATAATCAACCGCATGCTAAGACGACAATTAGTTGTGCGTGGCCCGGTAGCATGTGGGCTGCGGGATTACCATACCAGCAAAGGTGTTGAGCCCCTTGGGGGCACCCTTTCTCTTCTTTCCTATTTCAGGTACAAAGAGCTGGAAGCCGTTCGAGAGTAGGACGGGGTAGTCGTTGTACATGGGTAATCATTTAAGTTGTATATATACAGTAGTGTAGTAAGACCGAAATTGTTATCGGCATCAGTTTGTAAATACTCGGTACAATTGGAAGGTATGTGTATGTTGTTGTTTAATGGAAAGGGATAATAATGTGTAGTCGCTCGGGAATCTAGTCCATCAGACCGGTACAATGTATATGTAATAGCCTTGTTAGCCACGTGGGTGGTTAATGGCGTGTAACACCAACGAGTTAAGTAATGTGATGAAGCTTGTTTTCCGCTGCAGTTTGTTATTAAGTGTTGTAAGTGTTGGATGGGCGTGTTACAAAAAGTGGAATCAGAGTGAAGTATCGCTCTGATGACTGAATTACCGAGCTTAGGAAGTACCAGTTAGGATTTTAGTACTTTGGGTTAAGGGTTGAGTGATAGCGTGAGAGATACGCTAGTTAGGTATTACCAGTGTGTACTGGAAACCTACAATATCCATCCCGCCCTCCACAATCCCTGTATATAACTTGGGGAAACAACGCCAGAGAGATGGAAGTCCACTCTTACTCGGGAATACCCGATCTGGCTGTTATTAAATACCTTTTGAGTACGGGAGAACCTGTCATACGGTAGATCCCGAAAACTGGGAATCCGGGAGACGGTTTCCATCTTAACAAAGTTAACCGCATTTAATAGCGAAGAATGAAGAATTTGTGTATAGAAGAATAGAATTTCCGGCAACCTGGGTCGACATGCCGAGCAGTCGAGAACAACTAGCTTGCAACGCACCAATCGTGCAACAGGCAAGAAGTGGAAGTAATAGAACCCGGGACGAGAGTCTACGGGACCACGTTGTTAACGACACCAACGGTAAACCAGCCGACAAAGGAACTACAACGTAGTGCCCAAACAAGAGACAAGTCTCAGTAACCACGACAATGCATGGAACGAGGCTACGCAAAGGAAATAATGCTAAGAAAAGGGACTCCAAGAACGGGAACACCCTAGTTAATGATTGTCATGCGAAGACAATTGAGTCGCCCGAGGGGGTTTAATGCCAAGACTGTAAGATTAAGTAAGCCAACAAGGCAACTGATGACAGTGCAGATAAAAACGATACCGCAACCGGTAAATGTTGAACCGATAACAGTTAACATGGCACACTTGCCATGGCAAGTGCTGCTATAACAGGGCTTACGGGAAGTTTTAACAAATACGAAGTACTTAGTAAAGTACCACGAAGTTAACTGTGATCATCATAACCATGGAAGGGCTTAACAGCCTAACCTCTAATTGGAATACCCCATAAGCAAGAAGCTAGATTTGGTTAAGGCAAGAGGCATTGTGAAACCATGAGAATTTTTCTTTCAACTCAGATTTATTTCAAACTCTTTCTTTCAAAACCGAATTTTTCTTTCAAACCAACTTCTTTCTAACCTCTTTAAAACCAAACGAGTAAACCAAGGTCAGTTGATAAAGATACAACGTGGATAAACCTTCCCTTGATTAAGTTCGGGAAGCAGGGAATGCATATTGTCACGGACAATATAAGGAGTTGACAACAGAATACTTCACCTAGGCGTGTGACGGACACTACGAGTGTACGTGTAACAACTGTAATGTGGGACGACCGCACTCCGATAGGAGCTTGTGTGCCTGACAGACCTGTTTATGGGTTAGTTGGGTAAGTGGTAATGTATCAGTATGGTACCCCGCATATGTATACAAGTAGAGTCCGAAACACGAGAAGTAGTCGACTCCGTACAACGGTCAGCAGTATAAGACAAACAAGAGCAAAGATTACAAGGAATGGTTGAAATTAAGGAACTCAGTTAAGTTAACTAACTAAAGGAATTAGTGAATTCCTTTCAAGGAAATGTTTAAGAGTCAGAAGGTGCGAAGTGCACTAACTGTAATGTAAAGACATCGCATACGTCTTTAAGGATCCTCAGGGATAAACATGATAGCTGGAACAGAGACCCAGCCTGTGCATGGCAAACAGATGCCTAATGTGTACACATTAGTGTGCAATGAACGGGACGAAACTCCCAGAATGAGTACCTACACTACCAAGAGTGTTGATCTTCGCAAAAGAAGATAATAAGCCAGTTGAGAACGCCAACGGCATGGCTAACCGAATATACTAGTAAGTGGTGAACCAGATGTAATGGCATAACTCAGCAACACCCAGGAGCAATCCTTAAAGGGTGTTCGCATCAACAATTTGGTGCACGAAATGGCATGACAGAAGCACAAGGGTTGAAACTAACACCCAGTTTAGACATAAGTTGTCAGAGACGGACTGCAATCCTAAGGGGCAACCCATGGGAGGAAACGGAATGCAACGACCTTTCATGGAGCTCAATATAATATCCAAACCATGTACTGTTGTACAGAGAAGTACATGTGTGTGGACAGCCTACAATGAGTGCAGCTCAAGGCAAATAAGGCTATAAGCCATAAACAAGATATGTTATATAATTAGATTGATTGCAGAAGTTTATGTTGTATAAGTGAATAAAGTGGTAAACAAACCACTGCATTAAGAGTGGGGATACCTCTCGATACGTGAAACCGCTGGAGCGGTTAGTTATGTGAACCAAGCTCAAGAAATACGTTAAGGGTGGACCAATATGGTTACTACCACTTGGGAAGACCGGAAGGGTAATAAGTCTAATAGCAACCACTGTACGCGTGGGACGCTAAATGTGTGATGGGCAACGCTCAAGGAGCACTGGGTAGTCATCCAAATGATTGACGAACCATAATGTGAATAATGTAAGTATATGTGTGGAAGTTAATGTGACAGCAAATACCATGTAAGTTAGTGTTATACAGGAAGTAAGAGCACGGTACGCGACAAGCGACCGTTGTATAAGTGTTGATTAAATAATAATATGGCCGATAAGAGCAGTTATGAATTAAATTCAGTGGTGATGCAAGTAAGTGAAGATAAACAGACTGGGCAATAGGCCAGTGGTAGGTACTATGTGATGAGGAACTCAGTGTGAATTCCATGGCGAATCGCATAAGGGATTTACTGTCAAGAGTTTACGCCTCTGCACTCTGTATGACTGAGTGTTTTGGTATTGCACTTGTGCAGTAATGATCGAGTGGGATAGCTAGGAATTGGAAACATGTTAATTGTGGAGGATAATGTTATAATGGCCGATGCATAGGAAATGCAAGGCCGCATCAATAAAAGTACTTGTACAAAACCAAATGTGGAGACATGATTAACATAAGTGACTACAGTAGCTCTAACTGCCAAATCGGTATGGAATATACCCCAATGTTGTAAATAGCTGAGAGAGAACTACACACTAGGTAGTAGCTCAATCTCAACCAACAGTAAGTCGAAGGGAACAAGTCAATCATTGTGAAATACATAAATGTATACACAGTAAATTGTTATGGAAGTGGATAGAAAGTTTATAACTCACCGAATTCACTAACGGTAAGAGATACCACGCGTCGGTTGAGAAACCATTGTTACCAAGATCAAGGTGACAATTTGGGGATGTACAATACAGTAAGAATAAAAAAGGGGCCATTAAGATCTACAGTTATTAGAGTTTCGCAGCAGAAACTAGTGAGCCAGTGATTCAAGTGTTGAATGTACATGGTGAACATGAGTGAATGGCTAATTATTAACACCTAGAAGCCTAACAGGCCAGAATCGAAACCAACTAAGAGTTTAAACAAACTTCATGGGAATTCTTGGTTTAGGGACTAAACCGCCAATATAGTCAAGATCCTCTAACCAGAACACATTGTATAACACATCGCGTGGAAGTTAAAACACTTCACGACGGTAAAACATTTTAAGCCAATGTTTAGTGATTGATTACGTGGGCGCAATCCCTTTTAAGGGGGGTAAGAGCGCAAAACCACTTAGTGTGTATTACCGTACAAGTGTACGTGATTTATGTTGTGCGCAGCACAAATAATTTGTTTTGATGATTGGTGTGTGTGTTATGTAAACATACGCAATCATTCATGTTTAATTGTGGTAATTGCGCAAAGAATGCGAATACCATTGTGATAAGTGTGTTTATTTGTTAACAGTGTGTGTGATAGTACAAGTGTGGAGTAGAGAAACTCCCGGGGAACAAAAAAAAACCCCGACAGTGTATAAATGTGAAACTGTGTATGGTATTTTTATCAAATATATGTGTATATACTATATAGTGATTCACGAAAGGATATGAAACCGGCATAGAACCTAGAGAGAATAAGATTCCCTAGGTAACAGGAATAAAGTGAATGGAGGTTGATAGACGGAGTTCTATCCCTTGGAGATGTTATGATCATGACTAAATGATTTAAAAGATAGAAAATTGGAAATGAGTGATTTAATTGATGCTGAAAATGAAGTGGGAGGTGGAACTTGATTTGGCATGCGATCAAGGGAAGCCGAACACAAATTGTAGTGGAAGGATAGTTCAACACTGATGCTGATACACATCAGGGTGGATGATTCTTGAAGCTCCCTATAAGTGGTCACAAATAACCACGCTAAGAAAAGAAGCAAAAAAGCATAAGTTGGATTTGGAGTTGTATGTGTTTTCAAAGGATTTTGAATTGGTATTTATAAACGTCGATAGATACTTTCATAATTAAAGTTCTCTTACTTAACCTCACAAGGAAATTTTAAATTTAAGTGATTGTTTTGATCTCCCAAGGCACGGGGACGAAAGGTGTCCATCGCGACCTGGTTCTGCGGGATCACAGTGTATATCAAAGATATTTTTATTTGTTATACATGCTATAACATGTTTGTGGTATGTGTAATAAATGTTATTTTGACTTTGATCTCCTAAAGTGGTGCTATTAAGACCTATGAGTCTAAAGGCTGTTATGTTATCAGACCTATGTGTCTAAATGTTGTTATGTTACCCCACCCAGAGAGTCTAAGGGTTGCTATGTATGTGTAAATGTTGTTAATACCCGGACCATGAGTCCGAGTTATCATGTGAGTATGTTATGTTATGTATGGATGTGAATATGTACCCGGACCATTAAGTCCGAGGTTGTGATGTAAAGTATGTTTGATTATGGAAGTTTATTTCCAAGTGATTCCTGTGTTCTAATCTAATGATGTGTGGGAAGTGTAAACTTCGAGGATGAAGTTCTTTTAAGGGGGTAGATTTAAATACCCCAAACCTTGATATGTTGTTAACATTTAAACTATGGTATGTAAAGGCTAAAAAGTGCCTTAGAAACATCATGAACAATTTAAACCATAGTAAAATGCAATAAAACACTAAGATACAGTTTGAGCAAAAACGTGCTCTAAGCTTGGAGTGAACTTGGTTAGGACCCCAAGAGCCTACCAAGACTTAATAATACTCAATTTTGATTTAATAAGGCTAATTAAGTCCTTAGGAAACCTTGGTAGACAATAAAACCAAACAAAACACAAGAATATATCTAAAGTCAATATGGGCAAAAAATGTGCTCTAAGCTTGGGATAAGTTTGTATAAGACCTAAAGGTCCTACCTATACCTTAATTATATGTTAATGAACATATAAAACAAATTACCAAAGAAAACCAAGCTTGAAACAAGTTAAAACACAAAATGTGCTTTAAAGAGTCTTAAAGCACATTTTTGAAAAATTGTCTTGTAAATGAGTTTTTGAATGGCTAAATGTCCATCATTACTCTTTAATTAACATGTGTACTATATAGTATCACATTTGGAAGTCTATATCAATGGGAAATCAAAATTTCACATCTAAGTGCCTTGTTTAGTGAATAGTAACTTTAATAAGCTAGTTTGTAACATATGTTATTATAAGTAATTTGATTGGTCAACTAAGACCAAAACACCCCTAAGTAAATGATGGGGGCCAGTTTTTAGCATGGTGAGTCACCAACATGTAAAAGAAATCAATTTAAGAAAGGAAGGAAAAGGAAAGTAAGTAAAGAAGAAAGTTACTTTATAACATAAATATCTTCCAAAAGCAAAACTTATCGTCATTTCTCTTCTTCCTTCTCATTTCACACGTCTTCAAGCTCCATTCCTCCCTTCCATTTACGATTTGCTATAGTTCGACACAAGAACTCCATCTTTGAATGCGTGTAACTCCTAGCTCCATGGTCCAAATTCATTTCAATTCAAGACCACCATTCTTCTAGTTGGAGCAAGCTCTACACTTTTATCTTTTCAAATCTTCAAAAGCCTCATTTTGGTACCAAGGAGATTCACCATTGATGGAGCTTGACTTCATCTTTTTCACACCTTGTTGTTCTCCTTTGCTTCAAGGTAAGGAAACTCAAAGAAAATCCATGTTTCCTCCATGTTTATATGATGTCCGAAAATTCACCTCACAACGGTGTCTTTTACCTTGCTTGTTTAGCTTCATTTGAATCTTCCAAGGCTTGGTGGAGTCCTCTCTTGATATATATCCAGCTCTCTTTCCATTCCAAGGTAAAACAATCATTTTAATACCTTAAGACAATATATGTGCCTAGGGTTTACAATGAGATGAAGCATAATGCTTGAATACTCAATCTATTATTTACATTGTTTAGAAGTTGACAAACAACCAACATCCTTGCCGGTTTTACAAGGAAAAGAAAAAAGAAGTTGTGAGGAAAAAGAGGTAAACAAACTATCTCAATGTAGTTTAAATGCCTTAGGAAATGAGCTTGATTTACTTAATAAATACCTAAGGAGCCAAGGTGAATGACCTAGAAAATGCTCTCAAGGAAACTATTAAGGGGCATATGAGATGTTGAGTGTATTTGCAGGTTAAAGGCAATATACTATGTAGAAATTCAGTGTTTAAGGTTTATGCAATTTAAGGGCCTAAGAGCCATGTTATTTAAGGGCCTAAGTGCCAAGCAATTTAAGTTTATGCACTATATTGTGATGTAGTGTAAATTTGGTGAAGTTTTGTGTGTAAAAAAAGTTCTTGATGGATTTTAGGTGTTCTTGAATGTTTAATGGTGAAAACAATGTGTTTTGGTATGACAATGTGCTAGAAGAACCCATGTCAAAATTTGGTGATGTACAAGAAGTTTAAGTGTTTAAATGAGCTTTAGTGCACTAGGAAGTGTTAGGAGTGAATAAATGTTTTACTAGGGAAGAAAACATGTACTAAGATGATTAGAGTGTTACAAGGATTTAGGTATTATCTTGGAAGTTCTAGGAATTCAATGAGTGTAAGAAGTTGTGAAAAAGAAGATTTGGTTAGTAAGAAAAGATGCTTGGGAGATGATGTTGCGATGGTGAGAAAACATCTTGGTATAGTGGTCATAATAGGTAAAACACCACTTAGAAAACCAAATGGAAAATGTTACAAGTGTTAAGAGACTTTGTAAGGAAATTGGGTAACAAGTTGAAGAATGTTTTAAGGTGAATCAAAGTGATATTTTGGTATTAGAATATTCCTAAGTTCATGTGTGAAGTTTGGGTAATCAATGGGTGAAGAGAACAAGTTGAACAAGGCTTGAAAATGCATAAGGAACATTCTATAGCTTTGGTCCGGGACTTAGTTAATGGTTGAAGTCCCAAACCATATCAAAAAGGGGCCGAGGATTCTTGCAAGACTTGGTCCGGTACTTAGGTTATGTACAAAGTACCGGACCACCCCCTTAAATACCCCCGAGAGTTTTTGCCTAGAATGGTCCGGGACTTAGGACTTGCATGAAGTCCCGACCACCCCATTAAAACAGGCCGGGAATTTTGTTAAGTGTGGGTCCGGGACCTTAGTTGGGGACCAAGTCCCGGACCACTATAAAAACTTGGTTTTTAGGATATAAATGATGTGTAATGATGGGGATTGACAAGTAATGATATTATAAGTTGTTAAGGACATGTTAAGTGAGTTATAATGATAATTTGGTGAGGGAAAAGTTTTATTAAAATGTAAAAGTAAAACAAGTTAAAAAGTGAATCTATGTAACTAAGTTTAACGGGGAAAAGTTATAAGCGTTAGACTTTAAACAATCATGTTACCCCGATGTTAATAAATACATGTAATGTTATCAGTTGTTCGAGAATTGCTCGAGGAACATAAGTGGACATGATAAAGTGGACTCCGGTGACAGGTATGGTTTTCTTGCAACCTGTGTCCTACCGGATTACACCGGCTTGTATGCCAATGTGTTTTTCTGTGTGTTTGCCACGTTATAAGATAAATCATGAATGAGTTTACAGTCGTTACTGTTGTTGTATGTTTACGTGCCGATACCGTAACCTCGAATGCGCTTGAAGGGCTAGTTAACCACTATTAGGTAAACGTAAGAGAACGGTATCCGGTGATAACGTTTCCGATTTATGGAACGCTCTAACCACGGCTATGCGTGAGTTAGTTATGTGATGTTTGTGTGTGATGTTTGTGTGTGAATGTATGACTCTCCCTTCCCTTGTGTGTATCTAACAAGACTTAACCCAATGTTGTGATTGTTTAATTAAGTTCAATGTTGAACTTCTAACAAGTTCTAACGGGGGAGTGAGGAGTCCGGTCTGTTCCGGCCACGCGTGTGAGTATGGGGGTCGTTGTCATATCAGGTTCGATCCTCTCTGTATGTTATGGTTGTTTTCCAATTTGGTTTCCAACCTTCCCTTTAGCTTAACCAAGGCTATTTTACTGACTCACGTCGGGCCACAGGGGCATACTATGTTATGTTTGTTCAGTGTGCTTGGATCACTATATCCGAGACACCTTGTGTTAAGTTATCCGTTATTTAACGAGACGGTAACGAGTTATGTAACGAGCTTATCATGAGACTGGCAACATTCTCTAGCTCATCAGTGAATTAACAATGTTTGGGTCGGTTCCTAGGAGAACCGCTCCCGTTATGTTATGTGTTGTTGTTGTAATGCAATCTCTACTGCGATGTTGTTATGTGCACGTTGTAACGTGAAAGGTGTTGTTATTAGTGTATGTTATATGTTTGTAAAGTGTGGAGTATGTGATCATGCATATGAATCCCAGTTTGTGATAAGAGGCGTTTAAGGATAACCCGATTAATGGGTAGTTGTCGTCTATTAGGAAGTAGCTCCATTAGAGGAGACACACTCTAGGGGTAATGAATACCATGAGTGACCTATCAAGTATGGATATGTTATCTGTTTGTTGAGCCCATTGAGGCGGAATGATTCGTGTTGTTGTTTTAAGTTACATGCATGTTTTAAATATAATCAACCGCATGCTAAGACGACAATTAGTTTGTGCGTGGCCCGGTAGCATGTGGGCTGCGGGATTACCATACCAGCAAAGTGCTGAGCCCCTTGGGGGCCACCCTTTCTCTTCCTTCCTATTTCAGGTACAAAGAGCTGAAGCCGTTCGAGAGTAGGACGGGGTAGTCGTTGTACATGGGTAATCATTTAAGTTGTATATATACAGTAGGTGTAGTAAGACCGAAATTGTTATCGGCATCAGTTTGTGTAATACTCGGTACAATTGGAAGGTATGTGTATGTTTTGTTGTTATGGAATGGGATAATAATGTGTAGTCGCTCGGGAATCTAGTCCATCAGACCGTTACAATGTATATGTAATAGCCTTGTTAGCCACGTGGGTGGTTAACGGCGTTGTAACACCAACGAGTTAAGTAATGTGATGAAGCTTGTTTTCCGCTGCAGTTTGTTATTAAGTGTGAAAGTGTTGGATGGGGTGTTACATTCTTGAAGCTCCCTATAAGTGGTCACAAATAACCACGCTAGGAAAAGAAGCAAAGAGCTTAAATTGGACTTGGAGTTGTATGTGTTTTCAAAGGATTTTCAATTGGTATTTTTAAAAACCTTCGATAGATACTTTAAATAAAGGAATTTCTTAAAGATTAAGTGATTGTTTTGATCTCCCAAAGGAACGGGGACGGAAGGTGTCCATCGCGACCGTGTTCTGCGGGATCACTGTGTATATCAAAGATATTTTGATTGTTATACATGCTATGACATATTGTGTGGTATGTGTAATAAATATTATTTTGACCTTGAGTCCTAATTTGGTCAAGTTCCGAAAGTTGTTGTGTTACCTAGACCTTTTGTGTCTAAATGTTGTTATGTTACCCAGACCTGAGAGTCTAAAGGTGTTATATAAGTATAATGTTGATTAAGGTACCCGGACCACTAAGTCCGAGGTTATCATGTAAGTATGTTATGTTATGTTATGTTATGTATGGATGTGAATATGTTACCCGGACCATTAAGTCCGACGGTGCGATGTAAAGTATGTTTGGTTATGGAAGTTTATTTCCAAGTGATTCCTGCGTCTCTAATCCAAATGATGTGTAGGAAGTGTGAACTTCGAGGACAAGTTTCTTTTAAGGGGGTAGATTGAAATACCCCAAACCGTGATATGTTGTTTTTAATGTTAAACTATGGTATATAAAGGCTAAAAACTGCCTTAGAAACATCAGTGTACAATTTAAAACCATAGTAAAAACAGTAAAGCACTAAGACATAGTTTGAGCGAAAACATGCTCTAAGCTTGGAGTGAACTTGGTTAAGACCCAAGAGCCTAAAAAGACTTTATAACATTCATTATGATTTATAAGGCTAATTAAGTCCTTAAGAAACCTTGGTAGACAATTAAACAAGCAAAACACAAATAAATACCTTAAGGTCAATATGGGCAAAATGTGCTCTAAGCTTGGAATAGTCTTGGTTAAGACCTAATGAGCTTACCAAGACCTTATTTATGTACTAATGAACATATTAAACCAATCACTAAAGAAAACCAAGCTTGAAAACAAGTTAAAACACAAATGTGCTTTAAGGAGTCTTAAAGCACATTTTTGAAAAATTGTCTTGTAAATGAGTTTTGAATGGCTAAATGTCCATCATTACTCTTTAATTAACATGTGTACTACTTAGTATCACATTAGTAAGTCTAAATCAATGGGAAATCAAAAATTTCACATATATGTGCCTTGTTTTGGTGAATAGTAACCAAAATATGCTATTTATGACATAAGCCAATATAAGTAAGTTAATTGGTCAGCAAAGACAAAATACCCTAAGTAAATGATGGGGGCCGGTTTTTTGTAAGGTGAGTCACCGCCTTGATAGTTAACAAGTAAATAAAGCAAGATAAAGTAAGTTACTATTTACTTTTTCAACTTAAATATCTAACTAGCTAGTTTTCTCACATTCTCTCATCCTCTCTTGTTCCCACCATATCCAACCCTTCTTCCTCCTCTCTCCATCGGTTTTGCTACAGCAACAATGTCTCCCCAACTTCCATAGCTAGTAACTTCTAGCTCCATATACCAAATCAAATTCTAAGACCATATTTGTCTTAGTTAGGCCAAGCTCTGCACTTCTCTCTTTTCAAATCTTCAAGAACTCCATTTTGGTGCCATGAAGATTCACCATTGTTGGAGCTTGAGCTCACCTTTTTATGCCTTGTCATTCTCCTTTGCTTCAAGGTAAGGAAACTCAAAGAAAAACTTCATTTCCTTTTGTCTTCATAAGTGACCGAAAATTCACCATTAATGGTGTCTTCTCTTGTTTTCCATAGCTCCATTTCAATCTTTAAAGGACAAGGAGGAGTCCTCTCTTGATGCTTATTCAAGCTCTCTTCCAATCCCAAGTAAAATAACTATCCTAATGTGTTAAGACAATATATATAACCTAGGGTTTACAATGAGTTTAAGCATGAAGCTTGAATACTCATTACCTTGCTTGTACATTGATTAGAAGTTTGACAAGCAATCAAAGCCTTGCCTGTTTTCTATCAAGAAGGAGCAGGGGTTACAATGAAAAAAACTTGTGAAGGAAAAGAGGTAAACAAACTATCTAAATGTAGTTTAAATGCCGTAGAAAAAAATGAGCTTGATTTGCTTAATAAAATACCTAAGGAGCCATGGGAAAATAGCTAGTGAATTGTTCTTAAGGCTTATTAAAGGGCATATGTGATGTTGAGTGTATTTACAGGTCAAAGGCAATATATTATGTGGGAATTCAGTGTTTAAGGTTTATGTTATTTAAGGGCCTAAGAGCCATGTTATTTAAGGGCCTAAGTGCCAAGCAATTTAAGTTTATGCACTATATTGTGATGTAGTGTAAATTTGGTGAAGTTTCGTGTGTGAGGAAGTTCTTGGTGGATTTAGGTGTTCTTGAATGATTAAGGTGAAAACCTAAGAGTTTGGATGTGAGAAAATACAAGAGAAGCTATGGCAAAATTAGTTGATAGACAAAGGAGTTATGTGTTCAAATGAGATTTTATGACCTAGAAGGTACTAGGAAATTGTTAAGTGTTAAGATGGTGAAAGAAAGTGAATCATGATGTTTTAGGTGTTAGGATGCCATGGGCATTGTCTTGGAGGACTTAGAGATCAATGGGTGTTTTAAACACACCAAGGTTATGTGTGTGAAGTGTAAGTCTTGTGCAAGTTTTGGTGATCAAAGGAAAAATAATGCCTTTGGAGTAGTGATAATGGTGGTAAGGAAACATTTTGGGATAGTGATTGTCATAGGTATAAAAAACACCACTTAGAAACCTAAGGAAAAACACTACAAGTGTTAGTATTATATAAGAATTGTGTAATGCTTGAGGAAAATCTTTAATGGGTGATTTAAGGAGTTTAATGAAGTCTTAAGGTGTGTTTGAGGTGCCCAAATGAGGTTAGAACATACTAGGATACATGAGGTGAAGTTTGGAGTCAAATGGGAATTTAGAAACAAAGGTCTGGAGCCGACCGACCTTAGGGACCAGACCTGCAAGGTCGGTCGAGCTCAGTTTACACTACCGAAAAGAGTTCTGGAATGGACCGACCTTGGGGACCGGACTTGCAAGGTCGGTCGGGCTTGTATTTTGGGTACGAATTGAGTCCCTGGAATCGACCGAACTTGGGACCGACCTTGACAAGGTCGGTCGGGCCTAATTTTTCAACGGGGAAAACTCTCGGGAATGGACCGACCTTGGGGACTGACTTGCAAGGTCGGTCGGGGTAAAACTTTCAAATGGTAATAGTTCTGGAATGACCGACCTTGTGTAAGGTCGGTCGGTGAGGTCGGTCGAACCAAAAACTTGTAAAAAAAACATAAAGGAATATGACTTATGTAATTAACCCTAGGTATAATGTAGGAAATCAAGGATAAGTTTGGGCATTAAAACATGTCATATAATCATGTAAATACTTAGTAAACTTTAAAGTTAAGTAAGTTAATTAACTGACATTTTTAATTATGTTTAGGGACTACGCTTGGCGGGTCACATTCGCAGCAAGACCAAGGTATGGTTTTCTTGCAACCTGTGTCCTACCGGATTACACCGGCTTGTATGCCAATGTGTTTTTCTGTATGTTTGCCACGTTATAAGATAATTCATGAAACGAGTTTACAGTCATTATTGTTGTTGTGTGTTTGGCGTACCGATACCGGTAACCTCGAATGCGTATGAAGGGCTAGCTAACCATTATTAGGTAAACGTAGGAGAACAATATCCGTAATAACGTTTCCAACCTAAGGAACGTTCTGACCCCGGCTATGCGTGAGTTAGTTGCGTGATGTTGTGTGGGATGTTGCTGTATTTGTGTGACCCTCCTTTGTGTGATTAACTCAGTTAATACCGTACTGTGTGCTGATGTGATAGGTTCCACAGCGGAGTCTTTATCTGTGTATATGTATATATTATGGGGGGTGAGGAATCCGGTTGTTCCGGTCGCGCATGTTTGGGAGTTGTTGTATACATTTTTCTTCAGCTTCCTCTCTGTTGATTGTCTTCCTTCATTGGTCTTCGATCACCCCTGAGCTTAACCAAGGCTCTTGACTCACGTCTGTGGGGATTATGTATATTGTGTTCAGGTCACTAAACCCGATCCATCTTTATGTTAAGTTATCCGTTCGCCTAACAGGACGGTAACGAGTTATGTAAACGAGCTTAGCATGAGTATGACAGCATCCTCTAGGCTCTCCCAGTGAACTAACTATGTTTGGGGGCGGTTCCTAGAGAGATCTGTGCCTGTTATGTTATGTGTTGTTGATGTACTGCAATGTTATTTGCGATGTTATGTTAGGTGCACGTTCAAATGTGAAAAGTGTTGTTATGTGGTGTATGTGGATCATGGATATGAATCCCAATTTATAAAAGAGACGTTTATGGATAACCCGATTATTGGGTAAGTGTCATCTATTAAGGAAGTAGCTCCGCTAGAGGAGAACCCTCTAGGGTTAATGAACACAACGAGTGACTTATCAAGTGTGGATGTGTTATCTGTTTGTTGAGCCCATTGTGGTGGAATGTTATGTGTTGTGTGTTGATAGTTTACATGCATGATTCAAATATAATCTATCGCATGCTAAGACGACAATTAGTTGTGCGTGGCCCGGTAGCATGCGGGCTGCGGGATTACCATACCAACAAAGGTGCTGAGCCCCTGGGGGCCACCCTTTCTCTTCTTTTTCCTATTTCAGGTACAAGGAGCTTGAAGCCGTTCGAGATTAGGACGGGTAGTCGTTTGTACATGGGTAGTCATTTAAGTTGTATATGTACAGTAGGTGTTAAGACCGAAATTGTTATCGGCATTAGTTTGTAAATACTCGGTACAGTTAGAAGGTATGTGTATGTTTTGTTGTTAATGGAAAGGGATAGTAATGTGTAGTCGCTCGGGAATCTAGTCCATTAGACCGATACAATGTGTATGTAATAGCCTTGTTAGCCACGTGGGTGGTTAACGGCGTGTAACACCAACGAGTTAAGTAATGTGATGAAGTATATTTTCCGCTGCAGTTTGTTGTTAAGTGTGTTGTTGTTGGATGGGGTGTTACACCATTGTTCCTTGCTTAAGGTATCTGCTAGTATATTAGCTTGTCTCTCATCATTGCGTAATCACGCGTTTATGTTCACATCATCTGGTAGATTTCCTCTGGATTGCAAGAGTTTGCTTAATCCTTATGAGGATTCTACATAATATTCGTCCATAATGGGTTTCCATGTTTCTTTCCTTTGGTTTCACGTCCTTGAACGGTTTCCTGTCTTCACTGTATACTGTCTACTGCTCTCTGTTGAAGGTTCTTGATTTCACTAGCCCGTTGGTTTAACTGCGGCTCTTCTCGTCCATCTTCGAGGTAATCTGTATCACTATCCTTTGTACGGAGTTGACTACTTCTCGTGTTCCTAACACTACTTGTCTACTTGCATGGGGTACCATACTGATACATTACTACTTACCCGACTAACTCATAAATAAGTCTATCAGGCCCACATGCTCCTATCGGAGTGCGGTCGTCCCATGTCTCGTTTAGTAAACTGGTAATGTCTGTCACACGGTTATTGTGAAGTATTCTATTGTCAATCTCCCTTTGATGGATATCCTTTTTTTATTATTTATTAGTTCTTGTTGTCGATTATCTTGTTGTAAGTTCTATTGCCTTTGTGGCATTGGTGGTAATTCGTGCCATAAGCCGACGTTATTCAGCTCGGTGTAGGTAAAATTCGTGCTATAATTAGCAAACTTGTTCTCTTATCTCGATCTCTTTTGAGTACAACACATGTTCCTTTTCTCCCTGTTTATCATGATCATATCTCATCCATAGTTATACTTGTTCCCTCATCCGTTTAATTGGGTGTACTGCAGATTGCATAATAGCTTGAGCAACTTGGCTCTTCACTTCCCAACCATCCTCATTGACGGTGGTGCATCTAAAAAGGGTATGCTTGTCCATAAGGACTAAACATTCATCACTAGTAGTGATTAGCATTAAATGCGGGTATACACTGATGGTTTTTGGCTAATAAGCCATGTCTGAAAATTCTCGAACAATTAAACTGGTGGTGGTTTACAATCACAGTGGCTGTATAATTTCTTCAGTTGCAGAGGTTGGACTAACAGTACAGATTTCTAATCTTAAGGTTGTATGAAAACTGGTATGAAAATTTTTTTTGGTATATATATATATAATAAGAGATAATAAAAAGGTAGTAGTAGTTGCAGTTGCGGTTGTACTTGTAGCACTTGCTGTAGCAAGTGCGCAGGCAGTTGGAAATTTCAGTGGTTTACTTGTCATAGCGCTTGCAATAGCAAGTGCGCCATGCAGGTGGAATATTAGTTCAGCAATCACTGGTCTCATTGACTCTGCGTCGTCGAGTATGGCTACATGATAATGTAAGCGTTAACATCCTGTTCATATATATAATTCGTCAAGGTTCCAAGGTTACTCGTATCGAGTCCACATAACTAGTCTCAAAAGTCATACACAAAAAGGCGAGTGGTCAATCACACACCCCCACATATCATAACATATCTCTGTCTAACATCCAAGGTAAGTAGATAACATAGTAAGCAAAAGTCTTCCACTAACGGTTTCACGGAGTTCAGGGTACTCATGCCCTATCTACTCCCTTCCCTTTCTGGGCTCCAGCATCAGTAGATGTCTGACCATCCTGACCGCGTCGTGGTACTCCAGATCCTCCAACTGAGGTGTTCTGAGTATCCTTGGTGGCCTGTAGTTACGGCTCTCAGGGTTCATCCAACACTCGAACTCCCGATGGCCCTCTTTCTTGCAGCACCGACACTCAACTTTGCGGCCATTGCAGTCGACCCCAAGATGGTCTTTCCCACACGCTTGCAATAGAAATGGCGCTGGGGCTGTCCGGTGCCTAATGGTAGTATTTAGTTTAAGTTAAAATCTGATATTGATATAAGGTTAAGGTTACAATTTAATTTAAGAGGTAGGTGTCTCACCCTTAAGAGGTGCAGATCTCAGAGGCTGAGCATCTATAACTGGGCCGGTCCAACCGAAGGACGGGCTCTTTCCCCATCGCTCCCCTGGTGACCCTGCTGCCGTTCTCTGGAAAGAAATTTCCTGTTTAAGGTTTCGGTCAGCATTCATAAGGTATTTAATATGGTAACAATTTAGAATGGGTTAAGTCCTTACTTTCCCTTCTTCTGGCTATCGCCTGGAGATGCTCCTCCACCCTCAGACTTCCCTCAGGGTTCTTTCTCTTCTTTGTCCCGAGAGTCTCTTCCCGAGTCTGGGAATTAGCTCCATCCTTGAGGCAAGCGTCATAACACTCTTGGAATCTCTTTGGTAAGTTCTCACAAAGTAAACAGTAATGTAGTAAGTAACGAATTTATGGCTTTCATGTTAATACCAGGTGGGTAGTGTAGAGGGTAGCACCTATCTCCAACTGGATGCGAAACAACAATCCACCCCGGAACTTCTCGACCTTCACAGTCTCTGAGTAGTCCACACCGGGAATGAAGTCCAGCAGACCAATGAATCGAGCGTAGTACTCATCCACGGTCAGACCTCCCTGAGATAATGTCTCGAACTCATGGCGCTTTTTTCTGCTTGAGATGTGCCGGATAGTACTTCCCCTCAGCAACTCGACAAAGGCAGCCCACGAAAAGTCGGGTATAGCAGGTGATGGTCCTTGACCAACCTCCACCAAGTGCTGGCTGCATCCTTCAGATGGAAAGCAGCAATGACGATCTTCTGGTCGGCTTGTACTTGCAAAGCTCGTAGGCCTTCTCATGTTCAACTATGAAATGCTCTAAGGCTACGGGGTTTGTCTCCCCTGAATAAGTAGGTGGGGGTCTCGGTAACTGACTTCAGCCAGTTCGTTTCCCGGGTTGTGGCAGGTGGGCTGGTGCTCCCCTCTATCTGAGTACCAAGTTGTGCGAGAACGGCAGCAATCGTCTCTGCAACACCTGGAATCACGGGGTCACCGCCTCCACCTCTACCAGTACCACGCCCTCTTGTTCCCCCAGACATCTGTAGTACAGTATGTCACAAAAATACCGGTAATTCACCGTACACAACCAATAGATTGAATTGCTTAACGGCTAATATATCACGCAATTTGCGTTACTAGACACAATATCTCTTAAGACGAGTCGTCTCGTACTTCACAACGTTTCCTGTTATTTCCCAAGTCCTAAGCTCACTGTCTTAACCTATTTTCTCGTCATCAGAACGGTACTCCGCTCTGATACCACTTTTGTAACACCCCTCTCCTTAAACACGTAATAATCTCTCTCGTAGCAATAAATAACACGTCTACAGCGGAAGAATTAATAACAATAACAATACTCACTCGGGGGTCACCGGCCATTACTCGTCCATGCGAGCAACGAAGCCAAACTGTATCTAACAACCAACAAAAACAAAGTGCTAACCGCTGTGATAACGAGAAAATTCCTATACATCATACTAAGTCCATAAACCATACACGTCGACAAGTGAGCGTCTACCCAATCCCAAATATACATAACCACACCATAATACAATTCCCAGTCCGATGCCTTACAAATAAACTCCCTGCGCGGTAATCAAATAAACTCAAATTACCCTGTTCCCGCACTTCGGCTTCGTCAATAATCCACAACCTGCATAATGGTGAAGTATTAGCGATAATCGCTGAGTATGTCGGGCCTGGACCATAATGGTCACTTAGTCATTTTAACCATCTTATTATTAGATTGGTTTCATGCTGTACCATTTTACAGTATAATCCAATACTGTAATATACATGCATAATATGCATAGTCAACCATCCAAACATTCATAAACACTTTACATCCATCCAATCCAAACATTCATTTAATATGACAAAACAACAAATGTATATCGAACATATCGAATAATAATCTTGAATAAATGTCGTAGCGAACACCATACTTTGTTAATTTAATTTGGCCTTCAAGGCCCCCATCCATCCACAATCCAAACCATGTTAATAAATACCAGTTGGGCGTCATGTTAAGACAACCCGATAACCTCACCATGGACAGCAGTCCTCCCGTACACACAAGGTGCTCATTTCGCCAGAGGTCCGGAGGCCCCTGACTATTCTCTTTTGTCTCGTAAGACGTCCATATAAAAGGCCGTAGCCACCTAACCCACGATCCAAATAGGGCTCGTTGGGTATAAAACCTGGAGCGGAACCCGATAGGGAACCCCTCAGTGATCACAAATGCACAACCAGGTAGTTCGTAAACTACACTGGATTCCTCACCTCAACTCACCCCATCTCTCTCTCATAATGTTTAAGATATGCTCTTAGTCTTATGGAGAATATAATTTATTAATTAGCTGCCCAATGGGTCTCACGCATACCTAGAAGTAATCTAGGTTATATTCATGTTCGAGATCCATGCTCTAGAGACCGACAATATTGTGACTCGTTCCTAAGTGTTTACTTAGGTTACCATATGCTTAATATTAATATTATGGTATTATATCAGTAGTCGCCTTGTCATCACAATAACGTATATGTAGTTTATATAAGTCGATCTATAGTCGACGTAGTGTTAGTCCCGTAGGATGCTCGTGCATAAATAATAATGCAGTAACACTTAATCACATACATGTATCCACACACATAACACACAAGTTATATCAACCAAATCCAAGCCCAAGGAATCCCTTAGGACAACCCGGATCAAACCCCTTTACATACCGTACACCAAGACCAAGGATGCGCAGTGTAGACCACTAGCTCGTCAAGCGCCTTCGTCTGAAGTATGATCTAAACGGTAATAAATTGTAAGTCAGTCTCCATGACTAACTACATCCGGTATTTCCGAATAACAAGTAACCCCGACAGTTCATCCCCGGATTTCTACAGTTATTTGTACGGGTTTCTCTAAACCGGTCAGCTTTGTTACTAAAACTCTTATGTCAAAACATTTCGACTGTTAAGTTTAATTCATTATATTTCTTTAATCTTATCCACCATTAATTTAGGTATATAACCTATAGTTGCATGTATGCATGCATTATTATATTATATTGTATTATTTTCCCACCATCCATTATAATACATTGCATTATATAATCCATTATCTTAGCAAATTATATTTGCATTTCAAAAACTCATAACTTATAGTTTGTAACTATTTTTTTTTAAATAACCACCACCATTATATTATATGGTCTCCAACCATAATATATATCCATCCTTATATACATTATTCTTGTATATGTATATATTTACGATATAGGTAAGTTTCATGAGTTATAAAACTCTTATATTATATGTTACATTTTATCATCTTATATTAGATGATTATTCCCATTAGTTGTATTATATTATACAACTTATATTAAGATTATTATCCTAATATTATGTAACATTTTATGTTGTATAATTACAATTCCTAAGGTTTAATCAATAAATACCTTAGTTTATAAATCTTATTTATTCATAGTTTGTCACATTATTTAATGTGAATATCCTTACTTATATTAATTCCATTTAAAACCACCTTAATACCATATAATTGTTATAACATTATAACATTATAGGCCATAGTCTAAAATTCATATTCCAACTCCTATAATTCGGTACAGCCCTTTAATTAATTTAAATTCCATTTTGACCACATAACATTATGTAATGTTATACCGTATACTAATATCATATGATATGATATCTTTATTTCCTTTAATTTATAACCTATAGTTTTTATACAAAACTATACAATATTGCCGCATGGGCACCATATCAAAACCTTATTCTTTTTCATATACCATAGTTTCCTTTATTTACAAAATCACCCCATTATTTATACCATGTTATATATCATATAATATAACATTTTTAAACTATAAAATGGTATAACCTATGGTTTTATTTTGTAAAATTTCCGAACAGACCTCCATATATATCCTATAATATTTTTCAACCCTTCCACTTTCTATAATTGCCATTTGGCCCAATTTATAACATATAGTTTTATAATATCATTAAAACTATATATTATACATATATCTTATTAAATATTCTTATATTATTCTAAAATCACCAAATTTCACCAAAGGGTTATAATTACCCTTAATAACCATATACTTTTGGTATTTTACATTCCACCCCATCTTTATTCCAAAGTGTCATAATGACATACTAACTATATATTAACATATATAGTTTATTTTAATTCCAAAATAAACCAAATAAATTCCTAAAAATTCCTAATAGCCCATGGGTGTTTATAATACCATTTAACACCCTCTAGTTTCGGTAATAACATATTTACGACATATGTTATAAAATTGTTACAATTAAATACTTATCTATTATAAAACCTTAATAAGTTATCCAACTTATTTAATTTGGTCAAACCTACCATATGGTCAAGGTTGACCTCCTTAATATTTCCTTGACCATCAATTTCCATATAATACGGTTTTATACCCATATTTTCCCGAAATTACCATTTAACCCCAAAACTTTATAAAATCTTATAAGTTTTATTTAAACTCATTTTAACCTCTAATTTTCGGCTTTATTATATAGCCCCCAAATTTAATTTAATTACACTTTAACCCCTTATACTATGCGGTAATATATATATATATATATATATCACCTAAACTTAATTAAAACCTTATAAATACATAAATAAAATGGCCTAAAGTACATGGCCTTATTAAACATTAGCTTATAAAATAAATACACATAAATGCCCAAAAATGCATTAAAATCTCGGCCTTACCACCATCTTTTCCATATTTACCAATTTTCCACATAATGTCTTAAATTTGACAATTATGTTAATTAATTAGTTATTAAATTTACTAAACTATTCCTTAATCACCTAAGGTCAAAATAAGACCTTAATAAACTCATTCACTCACGGCATACATATATACATATGTATAAACACATATTAATATACCAAGTGTAGGTTTAAGTGATTTATACCTTATTTTTGCCTAGTTTAGGCCTTGTTTGGCCACGGCTGTTTTGAGATAAAATTTCCACAACTTAGTTTACATGTTTTCAAACAGCAATTAAGGCATGATTAGTCTCTAAGCAGGATCTAACCATAAGAAGTGTTTAATGTAAATTTTCAAGGTAAAATTTACCTTAGAATACCAAGGTAACCAAAGGTTGTCTTAGGCCTGTTTTTACAGAACATAAAGAGTATCAAAAGAGCTACTAAACCAAGGCTTAAAACCGGTATAACTTAGATTAGAAGATGGCTAAGATTTACCTTGTTTAAGATGCCAAAAATGGTGTTTTGGCATGGATCTAGCTACTCCTTGTAGATCATGGTATACCAACTGAATAAGTATGTTAAGATGGATATTCAAAGCCTAGGAAACAAGGTTTCACAACCGGATTTGAAGAGAATCAAAAGATAAGTGCTTAAAGCACATTTTTATACCTTAAGAACAAGATTAGAATTCTCCACCTCCTTCCCTAGTTACAGCCGAGATTTGCCCTCCTTTTAACCTCCAAAACAAGCTAGAAACATGGATGGAAATGATTGTTGCTTAGCTCCATGGAAAGAGGAAAAAATGTGAAGAGAATGAACACAAAAATTGCTTAATGAGCTTACGAGGTAGCAAAGTGGATTTCTGAATATGGTATGCTCTCACGGTTTTGGAGAAGCAAATAGAGAGGATGGAGCTGCTTGGTGTCGGCTGGGATGGAGTAAATGAAGAAAAGTAGCTTAAATTGTCTTCAAACATATTTTTGCTTTGTTTATTGTATTTAGTGTTTGATGAGTCACCATGGATGATTGGAATCGATTATTGGAGGGGAAGGAGTCTCTCACGTGGAGACTTAATCAGTCAAGGAGCCAAAGTGTAATATTTAGATTATTTGATAAGAAAGATAAAATAGTTTCCTTAAATCATGGAATGGTGTTGGAAGCTTGTTCCTTGTGTTTGAAAATGACGAATCAGCATGGGAAAGGGCCCCATGTGGCCGCCCAACATAGTCAAGACCAAGGGAGATGTGTTGACTTGTAATTTGATTTAGTAGTTAAATGTTAATTTCGGGTACTATTCATTATTAAATGCCTAATTATTATTATTTTTGAAAACTATGAATTAGGCATTTAATATGATATAATAGAGATATTTAGCATATTAAAGGTATTTATAACCTTTAAGCCCATTAAAAACCCATTTAGAAGGCAATTACACAAAAACATGCTTTAAGGTGTTTCAGTGCACATTTGTGTCGCAAGGGTTTCTGAGCTTGGTTTTCTTTTATAACAGTTTTTTGTGTTCCTTACATGATATTTGATCTTAGGAATCCAATTTTATATCAAATAGAGGTCATTAGACCTTTAGGTTTTCTTAGAGCACATTTTTGCCCTATTTGACCCTGAAGCATGTAAATGCTTAATCTTTGTGTTGGAGTGTTGTCCAACGATTGTAGTATGTTTAGTTATGTTAATAAGCTTAGGACAAAGTTTTAGGTCCTAAGAAGTTCATTTGGGTATTTATTTACCCTAAACAGTCAAAGGGTGCATTATCTTGCTTTGTGTTGACCATTGTTGTTCTCAATTGACTTTTAAGGCATGTTTAGGCCTTAATCAATGTGATTAGATGTTTAATCCATGTTTTATTAATTTGGGGTATTTCAATCTACCCCCTTAAAAAGACTTCATCCGAAGTCGCTTAATCAAATAGGTATGTATATAAATATATAACTACTCATTATTCCCATAATGTATATCTATGTGATATATCATTTACACACATTGTATTGGTGCTTATACAGCACATAGCCATCGCTTTGTGGCGTTAGTTCAACCATATATGGATATAGGTGATCCATCAGCATCATTATTTCCTATCAATTCTACAAACCCTGACAACCTCCCCGAGGTGTCCATAACATACCATCGTTCCACATTCCATATCTAATGATTCATTTCGTATCTAGGCGATACCATATGTAATCATTCTACAAAGCAATATAAATATATAATCACAAGTAGCATAAGAAGGTATTACACACATGGGTGTAAATACAACATTCAAACAGGTATCTCATAAGATACATACATACAAGTGCACATCACATACAAACAATCCAAACAAACGTACGCCCCGCGTACCAAACATAACCAACAAAACCTCGTATGCCTCGCATACCTCCAATTCACTGTATGCAATGCATACGAAACAACAACCAAACAAACCTCGTATGCCCCACATACCACAAACTATTGTATGCCCCGCATACGAAACAACAAAACTTAGTGCACACACGTGCACAGCCAAGAGGCTCTACCCCCCTTAAAAAGAGTTACACCCCCGTACCCCACAAGTATACAACAGCCGCTCAACAAGGAGCGCTGGATACTTGGCTCTCAAAGAGTTCTCCAACTCGTGGATTATCCTCATATCAGAGAGACGGCTATGACTCTAGCCCTACTGGGCCCCACAATACCTAAAGGGTGAGGAACTGATCTATTCGTGCTCTCTCCCGAATTCGTTCTAATGGGCCCACTCGCTCTGTTTTGAGGTGCAGACCCATGAACATAGGCTGTGTTTGCCTCTTCCCATTGTTGTGTATCCTCTCATTTGGATCACTAGCGTACATGCGTGTGTCTTCTCTCACTGATATATAGCTTGAGGTGTAATATGACATTGGCTATTGGTAGTACTTAGTGCTCTTTGCACTTGTCTATGTAATACTAAGACATACCAGCCTACATGTCCACGGAGATAAAGTTTGTCATCCGTGTCTTCTGGTGGTTTTGTTCCGGAGTAACACCCTGTTGTAGTTATTTAGTACACACTCGTGTTGATATCCATTACATCTTCCCGTATTCCCACTAGATTAATAACTGCCCAAGTGCAATACCAAAACACTCAGTCCTACAGAGTGCAGAGGCGTAAACTCTCAGCAGCTAATATCTAATGAGTCCAACAGACAAGATGAGCGAATTATCATGTGAGTGGTACATTCCAAAGTCCATTGTTCCTTGCTTAAGGTATCTGCTAATATATTATCTTGTCTCTCATCATTGCGTAATCACGCGTTTATGTTCACATCATCTGGTAGATTTCCTCTAGATTGCAAGAGTTTGCTTAATCCTTATGAGGATTCTATATAATATTCATCCATAATGGGGTTCCATGTTTCTTTCCTTTGGTTTCACGTCCTTGAACAGTTTCCTTGTCTTCACTGTATACTGTCTACTGCTCTCTGTTGAAGGTTCTTGATTTCACTAGCCCGTTGGTTTAACTGCGGCTCTTCTCGTCCATCTTCGAGGTAATCTGTATCACTGTCCTTTGTACGGAGTTGACTACTTCTCGTGTTCCTAACACTACTTGTCTACTTGCATGGGGTACCGTACTGATACATTACTACTTACCCGACTAACTCATAAATAAGTCTGTCAGGCCCACATGCTCCTATCGGAGTGCGGTCGTCCCATGTCTCGTTTAGTAAACTGGTAATGTCTGTCACACGGTTATTGTGAAGTATTCTATTGTCAATCTCCCTTTGATGGATATCCTTTTTTTATTATTTATTAGTTCTTGTTGTCGATTATCTTGTTGTAAGTTCTATTGCCTTTGTGGCATTGGTGGTAATTTGTGCCATAAGCCGACATTATTCAGCTCGGTGTAAGTAAAATTCGTGCTATAATTAGCAAACTTGGTTCTCTTATCTCGATCTCTTTGAGTACAACACATGTTCCTTTTCTCCCTGTTTATCATGATCATATCTCATCCATAGTTTATACTTGTTCCCTCTCCGTTTAATTGGGTGTACTGCAGATTGCATAATAGCTTGAGCAACTTGGCTCTTCACTTCTCAACCATCCTCACTAACGGTGGTGCATCTACAAAGGGTATGCTTGTCCATAAGGACTAAACATTCATCACTAGTAGTGATTAGCATTAAATGCGGGTATACACTGATGGTTTTGGCTAATAAGCCATGTCTGAAAATTCTCAAACAATTAAACTGGTGTGGTTTACAATCACAGTGGCTGTATATTTCTTCAGTTGCAGAGGTTGGACTAACGGTATAGTTTCTAATCTTAAGGTTGTATGAAAACTGGTATGAAATTTTTTTTTGGTATATATATAATAAGAGATAATAAAAAGGTAGTAGTAGTTGCAGTTGCGGTTGTAGTTGTAGCACTTGTTGTAGCAAGGGCGCAAGGCAGTTGGAAATTTCAGTGGTTTACTTGTCATAGCGCTTGCAATAGCAAGTGCGCCATGCAGGTGGAAATATTAGTTCAGCAATCACTGGTCTCATTGACTCTGCGTCGTCGAGTATGGCTACATGATAACGTAAGCGTTAACATCCTGTTCATATATATAATCCGTCAAGGTTCCAAGGTTACTCGTATCAAGTCCACAAACTAGTCTCAAAAGTCGTACACAAAAAGGCGAGTGGTCATGACACACCCCCACATACTCATACATATCTCTATCTAACATCCAAGGTAAGTACATAACATAGTAAGCAAAAGTCTTCCACTAACGGTCTCACGGAGTTCAGGGTACTCATGCCCTATCTACTCCCTTCCCTTTCTGGGCTCCAGCATCAGTAGATGTCTGACCATCCTGACCGCCTCGTGGTACTCCAGATCCTCCAACTGAGGTGTTCTGAGTATTCCTTGGTGGCCTGTAGTTACGGCTCTCAAGGTTCATCCAACACTCGAACTCCCGATGGCCCTCTTTCTTGCAGCACCGACACTCAACTTTGCGGCCATCGCAGTCGACCCCAGGATGGTCCTTCCCACAACGCTTGCAATAGAAATGGCACTGGGGCTATCCGGTGCCTAATGGTAGTATTTAGTTTAAGTTAAAATCTGATGACATAAGGTTAAGGTTACAATTTAATTTAAGAGGTAGGTGTTCTCACCCTTAGGAGGTGCAGATCTCAGAGGCTGAGCATCTATAACTGGGCCGGTCAACCGAAGGACGGGCTCTTTCCCCTTCGCTCCCTGGTGACCCTGCTGCCCTTTCTTCTGAAAGAATTTCCTGATTAAGGTTTCGGGTCAGCATTCATAAGGTATTTAATATGGTAACAATTTAGAATGGGTTAAGTCCTTAGTTTCCCTCTTCAGGCTATCGCCTGGAGATGCTCCTCCACCCTCAGACTCTCCCTCAGGTGAAATACCCCAAACTTAGATATGGTGTTTAAATAATAAACTAAGATATAAGGAGGCTAAATAATGCCTTAGAAAATAAGAAACATTTCTAATCAAAGAAAATATAAGGAAACACCAAAAGAGCAGTTTAAGCAAAAACGTGCTCTAAGCTTGGAGAGACATGGGAGAGTACCCAAATATTGTTCTAAGACCTTATTAATATCCTAATGGTCATTTTAAATCAATTACCAAAGAAAACCAAGCTTGAAAACAAGTTAAAACACAAAATGTGCTTTAAGGAGTCTTAAAGCACGTTTTTGAAAAATTGTCTTGTAAATGAGTTTTGAATGGCTAAATGTCCATCATTACTCTTTAATTAACATGTGTACTATATAGTATCACATTTGGAAGTCTATATCAATGGGAAATCAAAAATTTCACAACAATGTGCCTTGTTTTGGTGAATAGTGAATTAATTAAGCTAGTTTATAACATAAGTCTATATAAGTGAGACATTTGGTCAACAAGGACTTAAGTACCCTCATTATTAAAGGGGGGCCGGTTTCTTAGTAGGTGAGGCACCACCTTCATGAGTCATTAAGTAAATAAGAAAGCAAATAAGAGTTATAAGTTAAAGCACTATTCACCTTTTACATAAATATCACACTTTACTAGTTCTCTCTCCTCACTTCTTCATTCTCCTTGTTTCCCACGGTTTGAGCTGCTCTCTCCCTTCTCCATTCACGTAAAACTCAACCTCCATGAAAGCTCCATCCTTCCTTTGTTGCATCTTGCTCATTTTAGCTCCAAATCCAAAACAAAATACATATTCTTCTTAGTTAGCTCAAGCTCCTTCTTCCTATCTTTTCGAAATTGCAAGAGCTTTGATTTGGTGCCAAGTCAAACCACCATTAGAGGAGGAAACTCAAGCTTGGAGACTCCATTGGCATCTTCATTCTCTTAAGGTAAAGAAAGTGCAAGAAAATCTAGGTTTCCACCATTTTCTTCACATGTCCGAAAATTAGTGCTCATGGGACTCCATTTTAATGCCTTGTTCTAGCTTGTTTCTACTCTTCAAAGGAGAGGAGGTCCTTCTTGCTTCATATGATGATCTGATCGGACTTAAGGGCCGATTATGCATACCACGAGGCAACACGGATCTGAAAGACCGTATACTTAGAGAATCACACTGTTCTTCAGTTTCCATCCATCCGGGAGCCTCTAAAATGTATAAAGACATGAAGAGATACTTCTGGTGGTCGGGGATGAAGACAGATGTTACCGAGTTCGTTTTGAGGGTCTCACATGCCAGAAGGTGAAATTCCGAGCACCGACGACCGGGCGAATGGTACAGTCGATGCCAGTTCGGAGTGGAAGTTCCATGATATCTCCATGGACTTCGTAGTTGGCTTCCACCTGCTAGGGGAGGTCTCAACATGATATGGGTGGTGGTGGATCGCCTTACCAAAGTAGCCCGATTCATACCGATGAAGGATAATTGGAAGGGACCAAATTAGCTGAGTTATTTGAGAAAGAAATCATGAGGCATCAAGGCATACCAAAAGACCATAGTGTCAGATAGAGATACCAGATTCCTTTCGAGGTACTGGAGAGCTACCAGAGAAGCGTTGGGTACAGAACTCAAACTGAGTACCGCGTTCCATCCTCAGACAGATGGTCAGACTGAGCGTACTATCAGACACTCGAGGACATGCTGAGAGCATGTGCCTTAGACTCCAGGGGCAGTTGGATTGACAGATTGCATCTGATCGAGTTTTCATACAACAACAGTATCACGCTTCGATCAAGATGGAACCTTTTCAAGCGTTGTACGGTAGACCATGTCGTACACCGCTCTGCTGGGATGAGTCGAGTGAGACGGTCATTATAGGACAGAGTACTTAGAACAAGTTAAGGCTGAAGTTAGCAAATCAGGGAGAACATGAAAGCTGCTCAAGATAGGCAGAAGTCGTATGCTGATGTTCGACGACGGGACCTGGAGTTCGCAGTGGGCGACCAGGTATTTCTGCGAGTTCACCGATGAAGGGTGTATTCAGGTTTGGGCAGAAGGGCAAGTTAAGCCCGAAATTGTTGGTCCTTATGAGATTACGGAGCGGGTGGGCCCGTTGCTTACAGGTTAAATTTACCTGCTGAGCTGGGTAAAGTGCATGTGTTTTCATTTTACAGCTAAAGAAATACATGCACCACCCCTCCCATGTGTTAGAACCTGAGAGGTTGACTTTAGAACCGAATATGAGATCCGTGGAGACTCCTCAGAGAATCTTGGACAGCAAGACTAGGGACACTCGCCACAAGTCAGTGCGACTGGTGAAGTTCTCTGGTCTAACCAGGATGTCGAAGAGGCCACGTGGGAATTAGAGGATAAGATGAGGGCGAAGTACCCTTCTTGTTTACTGACTAGATCGTCTGTATAGGGTACGGGCGTACCCCCTTTTAAGGGGGGTAGAGCTTCCTCGCTTTTGAGTTAGGAAACGATCATGTTTGTCGTTTGGTTGGTTGTTTAAGATGTGAATTTGCGTAAGTTGCTACACTTTGGTGTAAGTTGAGTTATGTATAATACTTATGTATTGTATTTGAGATTGACCTTGAGTCTTTAGATGTGTGAATGTGAATATAAGATGTGGTATAAGATTAAGAGAATTGTGTACCGTGAATGGTTAAGCACATGTGTGAACTTTGAGGACAAAGTTCTTTTAAGGGGGGTAGATTGAAATACCCCAAACTTAGATATGGTGTTTAAATAATAAACTAAGATATAAGGAGGCTAAATAATGCCTTAGAAACATTAAGAAACATTTCTAATCAAAGAAAATATAAGGAAACACCAAAAGAGCAGTTTAAGCAAAAACGTGCTCTAAGCTTGGAGAGACATGGGAGAGTACCCAAATATTGTTCTAAGACCTTAGTAATATCCTAATGGTCATTTTAAATCAATTACCAAAGAAACCAAGCTTGAAAACAAGTTAAAAACAAAATGTGCTTTAAGGAGTCTTAAAGCACGTTTTGAAAAATTGTCTTGTAAATGAGTTTTGAATGGCTAAATGTCCATCATTACTCTTTAATTAACATGTGTACTATATAGTATCACATTTGGAAGTCTATATCAATGGGAAATCAAAAATTCACAACAATGTGCCTTGTTTTGGTGAATAGTGAATTAATTAAGCTAGTTTATAACATAAGTCTATATAAGTGAGACATTTGGTCAACAAAGACTTAAGTACCCTCATTATAAAAGGGGGCCGGTTTCTTAGGAGGTGAGTCACCACCTTCATGAGCATAAGTAAATAAGAAAGCAAAAAGAGTTATAAAGTAAAAGCACTATTCACCTTTTACATAAATATCACACTTTACTTAGTTCTCTCTCCTCACTTCTTCATTCTCCTTTGTTTCCCACGGTTTGAGCTGCTCTCTTCCTTCTCCATTCACGTAAAACTCAACCTCCATGAAAGCTCCATCCTTCCTTGGTTGCATCTTGCTCATTCTAGCTCCAAATCCAAAACAAAATACATATTCTTCTTAGTTAGCTCAAGCTCCTTCTCTATCTTTTCGAATTCAAGAGCTTTGATTTGGTGCCAAGTCAAACCACCATTAGAGGAGGAAATTCAAGTTTGGAGACTCCATTGGCATCTCCATTCTCTTAAGGTAAAGAAAGTGTAAGAAAATCTAGGTTTCCACCATTTTCTTCACATGTCCGAAAATTAGTGCTCATGGGACTCCATTTTATGCCTTGTTCTAGCTTGTTCTACTCTTCAAAGGAGAGAGGAGGTCCTTCTTGCTTCATATCCAAGTTTGTCTTGAGAAACCAAGGTAAAACAATCACCTTAATACCTTAAAGCATATTTTAACCTAGGGTTTGTTCCTTAGGGTTAATGTGTTATCTAGTACTCATTGGAGTCATTGGATATTGGTTAGAACATTGGCAAGGAGATACACATGGTGACCGAGATTGAACAAAGAAAAACCTAAGGAAGAAAGCTTTTTAAGCTTGTAAAAGAACAAGGTAAATTACTTACCTTAAGGTGTTTTATTGTTTAAGGGAATGGGATTTAGATATGTGATGAGTTTAGTGTAGAGTTTACATTAGGAAAAAGGTTATATAAAACCTAGGAGAAAAATGAGCATATTTGTGAACTTGTGACTAAGGAGCAAATGAGAAAAGAGATAGTTTAGGAATATCAAGGTGAAGTACAAGAAGCATTTTATTTCAATGGGAGCCTTGTTGTTGTATTCGCAGGTTGAAGGCAATATATGTGGAAATTCAGTGGTTAAGATTATTGTCATTTAAGGGCCTAAGTGCCAAGCATTTAAGTTTATGCATATAGATGATGTGGTGTAGTTTTGGTGTAAATTGTGTGTTAAGGTGTTGTGATGAGAATTTGAGTGGTATTGGTTGTTTGATGGAGAAAAACCAAGTGTTAGGATGTATTATATACTAGAGAACTCATGGCAAAAATTTAAAGGAGAGCTTAAGTGTTTAAGATATTCTAAGGGAAATTAATGACTAAGGAAGTACTAGGAAGTTTTATAGGTTGTCTTGATGAAAAAGGGTGAGTTAAGGTGTTAATGACTTATAATGACTTAGGCATTACTATGAGGGATTTAGAAATCAAGAGAATGTATTTGAGTATTTAGGACTTAGGTAAATGTTGATAAAAGAACTAGGAAACTTGGGTAAGTTAGATGTAAGTGAGTGTGAAACTTTGAAATGGTTAGGTGAGAACTAGAGTATAGAATCTAAGGAAGGTTTGATAAATGCAATAAGGCTGGGAAGTGGTGTACAGGTGGTTCAAGTTCTTAAGGAGGGAGCATGGTTAATTGAAATTTTGGTGGAATGCATGTGAGAAATGTAAGGAAAATAAGTGCTAAGTGTGGGAGCTTTGTAAGAATGAGTAAATGTTTGAGAAGATCTTTGGAATGATTTAATGAGTTTGGAGGAGGTTATAAGGTGGGTTTAAGGTGCCAAATGGTGTTGGACCTATTAGAAACTTGTGAAGAGTTTGGGATTGAAAGAGGCAATTTAAGAAAGATCTATAGAGGACCGACCCAGGGTCCGACCCAGTTTTGGGTCGGTGGGCCATGTTGAGCCAGCCGGAATGCCTCTGGACGGACGACCCAGGGGGTTTGGGTCGGTCGGGCTTACTTTGGGTCGGTCGGGCAAAGGTTAAAGGAGGAAAATGGGTTCTGTAAGGGACCGACCCAGGGGTTGGGCGGTCGGCTAGCTCTGGGTCGGTCGGATGGGTTTCAAAAGACGGAAAGTTTCTGTAATGGACCGACCCAGGGGTTGGGTCGGTCGACCTTAACACTTAAAAAAAAAGAAATTTTGAATTCTAAGAATGGTAATAGGTAATAAGGTATACCTTTGGTAGGGTGGTAATGATTGGGACCCTAAGAACTTAAGGATTAAGTTAAGTTAAGTATAAGTTTTAAGGTTTAAAGTTAAATTTGTAAGCTAAGTGGCAAAGACTTGAGAGGTTATTAAATGGGAATCTTTAGGGACTAAGTGAGTTAAGTAAGGTGCAAATAACTAATGACCTAAAATGAATGAATGTTTAGGTTTGTGAATTGGGGACCCGAAGAAGGTGTAAACAACAACGATCGACGGTGAACGGTACAATCCTTCTTGTGACCTGCTTGCTAACGAGGTGTCCCTCGGCTTGTGTGCTATCTGTTTAATTGCTATGACTAAAACAAGATAAAGCATGCAACCGGTTATATTGTTTTCGTTGTGATTGTGTTATATTACACTAACCCGCGAGACTTGAGATTGTTACTAACCAAGTTTAGTACTTACTGAGTTAAGAATAAGAGTTAAGTTTGATGGTGTTGGTTAATGCCCGTTAGGGCTTAGCTAGCACATGGTGATTAAGATGTCTACTAACTGGAACTTGAGTGAGGAAACCCGGGACCGATCTCCGGTCATGCATGCTAAGGAAAAAAGGGGACGGTATCTGAATCAGATCCGCCCTCCGCTTAAGGACTTGTCTTCGGACTTGTAGCCTAGGGCCGGTTGCCGGCTCAGCTACGCTGGACTCCCGTCCAGAGTAGGTGGCATTAAGATGGTGCGGTGGGATCACCTAAATCCCAGGTTCGAATTAAGCTACAACCAATCCCTTCCAGGAAAGGTTTGTATACTGAGATTAAGATTAAGATTAAGGTAAGGTAAGGAACTGAGATTAAGGAAATGAGGACTAAGGAGGGGGTTACTAACCCACTTGATAAGGGAACGCTTGAGTCGTTCATTGTTTGTGAACTATATATGTTCATCTGTGGTTATTGTTATTGCACTTCATATTATGCTTGTGTATGTAATCAATTTCCATGCTATCGACAATTAGTCGTCGTAGCCCCGTTAGCTTGGGGGCCATGAGAGGGTGTACCAGCATTCGTGCTGACCCCCTCGGGGGCTATTTTTACACTTGCAGGTAAGAGACCCATGAGGACGCACTACGAGAGTAGGAGCGGTTAGACTTAGGGTGGGATCGATTTATTTTGAGTTCGGGTTGCGCCTGTGCACCCGACTGTTATATTAAACTGATGTAAGTTTGAGATTATGTTTAAGATACTAGTACTCGGTTGGTTGTGGTATTGTGAATGTTGATGTTTTGAGTTGGATAAGTATTTTGGATAAGTATTGTACCATAAAGCCGGTATGTTCTAACGATCAGACCGTGGCAAGGTCCAGGTGTTATTTATTTCCGCTGCGACGTATTCGATTAAGTGTTCAGTTTGCGATAACCACGATAGGCTTTGGATGGGGTGTTACAAAAAGTGGTATCAGAGCGTAGTTACGCTCTGATCAAGAAATACCGGACATGAGTAACCACCGAGTTAGGATATAAGTTAAGGAATAAGTGTTGGGTTAAGGGTGTGAGAAGTTAGAGTGAGTAGAGTCAGATGACCACTAATAAGTGTGGATCGTCTTATCGTCTACGGACGTTATAAATTTGCTAACCGAAACAGTGGTGAATACGAATCTAATGTGAGTTATGCTTGTTCAGATGGCAGGATGCCCTAGGGGAGGCCGAGGTCGCGGCCGGGGTGAGGATACTTCAGGGATACCTGGAGGGCAGACGATCGCAGAGATCGTAGCTGCCGCTTAGGGCACATGGGCTATCAGCCTGGTGTGGGTGCACCTCCACCACCGCCACAACCTAGGGAACCAAACTGGGTGAAGAGTCTAGCAGATCTTCGACCCGCTCATTTTAAGGGGGAGACCGATCCCGCCAAGCTTGAGGCGTACATCTCCGAGCTGGAGACCGCCTTCGAGACCCTTGATGTCCCTGCTGGGATCAAGGTGCGCTTAGCTGCTTTCTATCTGAAGGGGGCGGCAGGCGATTGGTGGAAGCTGGTGAGGGCCGAGCATGTGGCCAATCCAGAGTTCGGCTGGGAGCAGTACACCGCCTTGCTACGAGCAAAGTACTACCCCGCCCATGTCCAGACGAAGAAGCGCTTACAGTTGGATGCGCTTAAGCAGTCGGACAAGATGACAGTGGACGAGTATTACTCAGAGTTCACTGCCTTGCTCCGTCTTCTGCCAGGTCTAGGGTATTCTGACCAGATCTTGGTGGACCGCTTCTATGGCGGGCTTAGCCATCGACTCCGCTACGGCATGGGGCCGACGAGTTACACTACCTTGCAGGTAATAAGAATGATTGAGATTTGAGTAAGTGATGAATAAGATTTAGATTATGAGAAATAAGTGTGACTAATACTATGGAAAAGCAGGAGTGCTATCATGCCGCTGCTAAGGTTGAGATTACCGTCCAGCTGAGGGACGAGGAGAATGCGAAGAGGAAGAGTGCTGGTAAGAGCTCAGAAGGTCAAGGGCAAGGAGGGTACAAGAAACAAAAGTACCAGCCTCAGGCCCAGAAAAATCAGAACCCAAAGGGGAGGAGGAAAAGGAGAAGGCTTCGGAAGAGCCATTGAAGTTGACATATGCTATTGCAGCTACACCCCTGCGCTCTAAGGCGCCAAAGGGTAAGGAAATTAATATGAATGAGTTAAGAAATAAATTAGTAACCGTTTGAGATATGGGAATTGACATTGTGAATCACAGGATCTGAGACTGAGAGGGAGCCGGTGGTGGCTACCAGCGACGCTTCATCTGTAGATGGTGTCACAAGGACCACCCCGGGCTCGATTGTAAAGGGAATAAGGTGGAGTGCAACTTTTGTGGAGTTATGGACACCGGGCATATGAGTGTTACCGGAACCCTGCTAGCAGAGCCTATAGGCCCGACACCAGGGGCAAGGGCAAGACCGATCAGGGAGCTGGATCTGACGGTCAGAGGAAGGTGCAGCAGCGGCGGACAAGAACCCACGGGTGACCCAGAAGTCGGGACCCACATTACACATGGTGGACCGGGACGATGAGCCTGAACCTCATCGAGGCCAGGTACCACTATAACCATTTAGTAATAAAAACTACCTGCTTACCGCATTATCATCCATGCTTGGTGAATAAATGAGTTAAGTAAGAATAAGATGAGATTAGAACTTAAGTAAGATATAACCTACTACCACTTTAGGAAGATTCAACATCTGCTACCCTATACCATCTACACCTAACCCGGAGCACACCGACATCGAAACCATAGACTTTCCAACCGAACAATGTCAGGTTATCCGCCCAGGTATGATTTTATTAAGGGGATACCTGACACCCGAAGCACAAATAGCCATCATCAGGAGATGCAATCAACTAGGAATGGGACCGGGAGGTTTTTATACACCGGAGTACCCAGGGGGAGCAAGGATGAAATTAAAGATGATGAGCTTGGGCAAGGATTGGAATCCGTATGCCAAAAATTATCAAACCATGAGAGTGCAAGATGGAATCACCACCAGGAATACCCGAAGAGTTCCATCCAGTTATTACACAAGTCGTGGAATTCGCTCAGCAGTTGGAAGCTGAACCGATTCCAGACATCCAGACAGACATTTGCATTGTAAACTTCTACGAGAAGGATGGGAAACTGGGACTACACCAGGATAAGGACGAGACAACGGAGTCTCTCGAAAGAGGGATACCCGTAGTGTCTTGGTCCATTGGAGATGATGCGGAGTTTTCAAACGGCGAGCAGAAGCGTGCGGACCGTGCAGATAAGATAGTACTTAAGTCAGGTGATGTATTAATTTTGGGAGGAGAATCAAGGATGTTATACCATGGGATTAAGAGAATCAAGCTGAATACAGCACCATCAGCAGTAGTCAATGCGACCCATATGAGACCAGGAAGATTAAACCTAACCTTTAGACAATATTAGCCATGTAATGTTAGAATGAGATGAGAAATGAGATGTAAGATTGAAGCACATGTTGTAAACAGGATGGTCATGAATAAAATAACAGTGTTGTTCATATAAATTGATTACGACTCTTGTTATACCATCAATACTCATGGAGCTTGTGAACACAATTAGGTTATGGACTCGGTACGGAAGGTGCACTAAGCATACTTACAGAGGCACAGGCCGACGCCAGCAGTACTATCCTCACCGGCACCTTTCCGATCAATGGGATTGAGGCATCAGTTCTCTTCGACTCAGGGGCCTCGCATACCTTTGTCTCTGCATCATTCGCGAGCAGGTGGGGCTAGACGCTGATGAGCTACCCGACTTCACGGTTACGCTCCCGTCTAAGGAGAAGGTTCGTTGCACTCGTTACTACGAGGAGCCATTATCAGAATTAAGGGAGAAGACTTTCCAGTCAGTTTCATTAGTTCAGTAAGCTAGGATTTGATGTTATCTTCGGGATGAACTGGTTGGAGCAGCACAAGGGACGTATCCTCTGCGCCGAGCATAGATTGCTGCTCAGGAGTCCATCTGGGGTAACGATATCATACCGCCAGAGGCCCAGAGAGCCTTCGACTAAGATCATCACCACCATGGCAATGCATAGAGAATTAAGGAGAAAGGAAGAAGTATACCTCTGCTATGTACAGGACATAGAGAGAGACCCTGAGTTCGACCCCGACTTACCGGTAGTGTCGGAGTTCCCCGACTTATTTCCACGGGAACTGCCCGGCATGCCACCCACTCGGGAGGTAGAGTTCACCATTGAGCTGCTACCTGGTACCGGACCGATAGCCAAAGCACCATACCGTATGGCTCCGGCAGAAATGACTGAGTTAAAGGAACAATTGAAAGATTTGTTAGATAAAGGATTCATTAGACCAAGTGTGTCACCATGGGGAGCGCCAGTTCTCTTCGTGAAGAAGAAGGATGGTAATCTCCGCCTCTGCATCGACTACAGAGAGCTGAATGCAGTGACAGTGAAGAATAAGTACCCACTACCCCGCATTGACGATCTGTTCGATCAGTTGAAGGGAGCATCTGTGTTTTCCAAGATTGATCTCAGATCGGGGTATCATCAGATAGCCATTAAGGAGGGAGACATTGAGAAGACGGCATTCCGGACACGATACGGCCACTATGAGTTTACTGTGATGCCGTTCGGTTTGTCGAATGCACCGGCGAAGTTTATGGATCTGATGAACCGCTTGTTCCGGGAGCAGCTGGACAAGTCGGTTGTGGTTTTTATTGATGATATCTTGATATATTCGAAGTCCAAGGTTGAACATGAGGAACATCTGAGGAGGGTATTGGAAATACTGAGGGAGAACCAGCTATATGCTAAGTTCTCCAAGTGTGAGTTTTGGCTTGACCAGGTCTCTTTCCTAGGTCATGTCATCTCAAATGCTGGGATCGCAGTGGATCCAGCAAAGATTGATGCCGTACGTACCTGGCCAAGGCCGAAGACTGTTACCGACATCCGGAGCTTTCTCGGTCTGGCAGGTTACTACAGGAGGTTTGTTAGAGATTTCAGCAAGGTCGCGAAGCCGATGACCAGTCTGATGAAGAAAGACGCACCATTTTTGTGGACAGTTGACTGTGAGAGATCATTTCAGCGCTTGAAGGACTCACTGACCACTGCACCGGTACTGACCATTCCAGACGGTACAGAGGGCTTTGAGGTTTATTGTGATGCATCCGGCAGAGGGCTGGGTTGCGTGCTCATGCAACATGGCAAGGTGGTGGCATATGCCTCACGCCAGTTGAAGAAACATGAGGAGAACTACCCCACACATGATTTAGAGCTGGGAGCTGTAGTCTTCGCTTTGAAGATATGGCGCCACTACTTATATGGGGTTAGTGTCACGATCTACACCGATCACAAGAGTTTGAAATACATATTCACTCAGAAGGAGTTAAATCTTCGACAGAGGAGATGGTTAGAGTTTCTGAAAGACTATGACATTGACCTCCAATACAAAGAGGGGAAGGCCAATGTTGTAGCAGATGCCCTGAGCCGTCGAGCACACACTCCATTCGCTAGTTTCTTTCTCCAGCTTGGTTGATGAGGTGCGAGAGGCTCAGAGAACAGATGAGTATATGAGAGAGGTCAGACAGAAGCTGACAGATGGTACCTTTGAGAGTCAGAAATACGACTTCAGACTTCATGATGATGATCTGATCAGACTTAAGGGCCGATTATGCATACCACGAGGCAACACGGATCTGAAAGACCGTATACTTAGAGAATCACACTGTTCTTCAGTTTCCATCCATCCGGGAGCCTCTAAAATGTATAAAGACATGAAGAGATACTTCTGGTGGTCGGGGATGAAGACAGATGTTACCGAGTTCGTCTTGAGGTGTCTCACATGCCGGAAGGGTGAAATTCGAGCACCGACGACCGGGCGGAATGGTACAGTCGATGCCAGTTCCGGAGTGGAAGTTCCATGATATCTCCATGGACTTCGTAGTTGGGCTTCCACCTGCTAGGGGAGGTCTCAACATGATATGGGTGGTGGTGGATCGCCTTACCAAAGTAGCCCGATTCATACCGATGAAGGATACTTGGAAGGTGACCAAATTAGCTGAGTTATTTGAGAAAGAAATCATGAGACATCACGGCATACCAAAGACCATAGTGTCAGATAGAGATACCAGATTCCTTTCGAGGTACTGGAGAGCTACCAGAGAAGCGTTGGGTACAGAACTCAAGCTGAGTACCGCGTTCCATCCTCAGACAGATGGTCAGACTGAGCGTACTATTCAGACACTCGAGGACATGCTGAGAGCATGTGCCTTAGACTTCCAGGGCAGTTGGATTGACAGATTGCATCTGATCGAGTTTTCATACAACAACAGCTATCACGCTTCGATCAAGATGGCACCTTTTCAAGCGTTGTACGGTAGACCATGTCGTACACCGCTCTGCTGGGATGAGTCGAGTGAGACGGTCATTATAGGACCAGAGTACTTAGAACAAGTTAAGGTTGAAGTTCAGCAAATCAGGGAGAACATGAAAGCTGCTCAAGATAGGCAGAAGTCGTATGCTGATGTTCGACGACGAGACCTGGAGTTCGCAGTGGGCGACCAGGTATTTCTACGAGTTTCACCGATGAAGGGTGTATTCAGGTTTGGGCAGAAGGGCAAGTTAAGCCCGAAATTTGTTGGTCCTTATGAGATTACGGAGCGGGTGGGCCCGGTTGCTTACAGGTTTAATTTACCTGCTGAGCTGGGTAAAGTGCATGATGTTTTTCATGTTTCACAGCTAAAGAAATACATGCACCACCCCTCCCATGTGTTAGAACCTGAGAGGTTGACTTTAGAACCGAATATGAGATCCGTGGAGACTCCTCAGAGAATCTTGGACAGCAAGACTAGGGACACTCGCCACAAGTCAGTGCGACTGGTGAAGGTTCTCTGGTCTAACCAGGATGTCGAAGAGGCCACGTGGGAATTAGAGGATAAGATGAGGGCGAAGTACCCTTCTTTGTTTACTGACTAGATCGTCTGTATAGGGTACGGGGGTACCCCTTTTTAAGGGGGGTAGATCTTCCTCGCTTTTGAGTTAGGAAACGATCATGTTTGTCGTTTGTTTGGTTGTTTAAGATGTGAATTTGTGTAAGTTGCTACACTTTGGTGTAAGTTTGAGTTATGTATAATACTTATGTATTGTATTTGAGATTGACCTTTGAGTCTTGAGATGTGTGAATGTGAATATAAGATGTGGTATTAAGATTAAGAGAATTGTGTACCGTGAATGGTTAAGCACATGTGTGAACTTTGAGGACAAAGTTCTTTTAAGGGGGGTAGATTGAAATACCCCAAACTTAGATATGGTGTTTAAATAATAAACTAAGATATAAGGAGGCTAAATAATGCCTTAGAAACATTAAGAAACATTTCTAATCAAAAAAATATAAGGAAACACCAAAAGAGCAGTTTAAGCAAAAACGTGCTCTAAGCTTGGAGAGACATGGGAGAGTACCCAAATATTGTTCTAAGACCTTAGTAATATCCTAATGGTCATTTTAAATCAATTACCAAAGAAAACCAAGCTTGAACACAAGTTAAAACACAAAATGTGCTTTAAGGAGTATTAAAGCACGTTTTTGAAAAATTGTCTTGTAAATGAGTTTTGAATGGCTAAATGTCCATCATTACTCTTTAATTAACATGTGTACTATATAGTATCACATTGGAAGTCTATATCAATGGGAAATCAAAAATTTCACAACAATGTGCCTTGTTTTGGTGAATAGTGAATTAATTAAGCTAGTTTATAACATAAGTCTATATAAGTGAGACATTTGGTCAACAAGGACTTAAGTACCCTCATTATTAAAAGGGGGCCGGTTTCTTAGGAGGTGAGTCACCACCTTCATGAGTCATTAAGTAAATAAGAAAGCAAATAAGAGTTATAAAGTAAAAGCACTATTCACCTTTTACATAAATATCACACTTTACTAGTTCTCTCTCCTCACTTCTTCATTCTCCTTTGTTTTCCCACGGTTTGAGCTGCTCTCTCCCTTCTCCATTCACGTAAAACTCAACCTCCATGAAAGCTCCATCCTTCCTTGGTTGCATCTTGCTCATTTTAGCTCCAAATCCAAAACAAAATACATATTCTTCTTAGTTAGCTCAAGCTCCTTCTTCCTATCTTTTCGAAATGCAAGAGCTTGATTTGGTGCCAAGTCAAACCACCATTAGAGGAGGAAATCAAGCTTGGAGACTCCATTGGCATCTCCATTCTCTTAAGGTAAAGAAAGTGCAAGAAAATCTAGGTTTCCACCATTTTCTTCACATGTCCGAAAATTAGTGCTCATGGGACTCCATTTTATGCCTTGTTCTAGCTTGTTTCTACTCTTCAAAGGAGAGAGGAGGTCCTTCTTGCTTCATATCCAAGTTTGTCTTGAGAAACCAAGGTAAAACAATCACCTTAATACCTTAAAGCATATTTTTAACCTAGGGTTTGTTCCTTAGGGTTAATGTGTTATCTAGTACTCATTGGAGTCATTGGATATTGGTTAGAACATTGGCAAGGAGATACACATTGGTGACCGAGATTGAACAAAGAAAAACCTAAGGAAGAAAGCTTTTAAGCTTGTAAAAGAACAAGGTAAATTACTTACCTTAAGGTGTTTTATTGTTTAAGGGAATGGGATTTAGATATGTGATGAGTTTAGTGTAGAGTTTACATTAGGAAAAGGGTTATATAAAACCTAGGAGAAAAAATGAGCTATTGTGAACTTGTGACTAAGGAGCAAATGAGAAAAAGAGATAGTTTAGGAATATCAAGGTGAAGTACAAGAAGCATTTTATTTCAATGGGAGCCTTGTTGTGTGTATTCGCAGGTTGAAGGCAAATATATGAGGAAATTCAGTGGTTAAGATTATTGTCATTTAAGGGCCTAAGTGCCAAGCATTTAAGTTTATGCACTATAAGATGATGTGGTGTAGTTTTGGTGTAAATTGTGTGTTAAGGTGTTGTGATGAGAATTCGAGTGGTATTGGTTGTTTGATGGAGAAAAACCAAGTGGTAGGATGTATTATATACTAGAGAACCCATGGCAAAAATTTAAAGGATGCTTAAGTGTTTAAGATATTCTAAGGAAATTTCATGACTAAGGAAGTACCAGGAAGTTTGGAGGTTGTCTTGATGAAAAGGGTGAGTTTAAGTGTTTAATGAGTTATAATGACTTAGGCATTACTATGAAGGATTTAGAAATCAAGAGAATGTATTTGAGTATTTAGGACTTAGGTAAATGTTGATAAAAGAGAGGCTAGGAAACTTGGGTAAGTTAGATGTAAGTGAGTGTGAGACTTTGAAATGGTTAGGTGAGAAATAGAGTATAGAATCTAAGGAAGGTTGATAAAGCATAACGCTGGGAAGTGGTGTACACGGTGTGGTCAAGTTCTTAAGGGGAGCATTTGGTAATTGAAATTCTTGGTGGAATGCATGTGAGAAATGTAAGAAAATAAGTGCTAAGTGTTGGGAGCTTTGTAAGAATTGAGTAAGTTTGAGAAGATCTTTGAAGTTGTTTAATGAGTTTGGTGGAGGTTATAAGTGGGTTTAAGGTGCCAAGATGGTGTTGGACTATTAGAACACTTGGGAAGAGTTTGGGATTGAAAGAGGCAATTTAAGAGAAAGATCTATAGAGGACCGACCCAGGGTCCGACCCAGTTTTGGGTCGGTCGGGCCATGTTGAGCCAGCCGGAATGCCTCTGGACTGGACCGACCCAGGGGGTTTGGGTCGGTCGGCTTAGCTTTGGTCGGTCGGGCAAAGGTTTAACGTAGGAAAATGGGTTCTGTAAGGGACCGACCCAGAGGGTTTGGGTCGGTCGGTCTAGCTCTGGTCGGTCGGAGGGTTTCAAAAGACGGAAGAGTTCTGTAATGGACCGACCCAGGGTTGGTCGGTCGACCCTTAACACTTAAAAAAAAAAGAAAATTTGAATTCTAAGAATGGTAATAGGTAATAAGGTATACCTTTGGTAGGGTGGTAATGATTGGGACCCTAAGAACTTAAGGAATTAAGTTAAGTAAGTATAAGTTTTAAGGTTTAAAGTAAGTTTGTAAGCTAAGTGGCAAGGACTTGAGAGGTTATTAAATGGGAATCTTTAGGGACTAAGTGAGTTAAGTAAGGTGCAAATAACTAATGACCTAAAAATGAATCAATGTTTTAGGTTTGTGAATTGGGACCCCGAAGAAGGTTAAACAAACAACGATCGACGGTGAACGGTACAATCCATCTTGTGACCTGCTTGCTAACGAGGTGTCCCTCGGCTTGTGTGCTATCTATTTAATTGCTATGACTAAAACAAGATAAAGCATGCAACCGGTTATATTGTTTTCGTTGTGATTGTGTTATATTTACACTAACCCGCGAGACTTGAGATTGTTACTAACCAAGTTTAGTACTTACTGAGTTAAGAATAAGAGTTAAGTTTGATGGTGTTGGTTAATGCCCGTTAAGGCTTAGCTAGCACATGGTGATTAAGATGTCGACTAACTGGAACTTGAGTGAGGAAAACCCGGGACCGATCTCCGGTCATGCATGCTAAGGAAAAAGGGGGACGATATCTGAATCAGATCCGCCCTCCGCTTAAGGACTTGTCTTCGGACTTGTAGCCTAGGGCCGGTTGCCGGCTCAGCTACGCTGGACTCCCGTCCAGAGTAGGTGGCATTAAGATGGTGCGGTGGGATCACCTAAATCCCAGGTCGAATTAAGCTACAACCAATCCCTTCCAGGAAAGGTTTATATACTGAGATTAAGATTAAGATTAAGGTAAGGTAAGGAACTGAGGTTAAGAAAATGAGGACTAAGGAGGGGGTTACTAACCCACTTGATAAGGGAACGCTTGAGTCGTTCATTGTTTGTGAACCATATATGTTCATCTTTGGTTATTGTTATTGCACTTCATATTATGCTGTGTATGTAATCAATTTCCATGCTATCGACAATTAGTCGTCGTAGCCCCGTTAGCTTGGGGGCCATGAGAGGGTGTACCAGCATTCGTGTTGACCCCCTCGGGGGCTATTTTTACACTTGCAGGTAAGAGACCCATGAGGACGCACTACGTGAGTAGGAGCGGTTAGACTTAGGGTGGATGTTTATTTTGAGTTCGGGTTGCGCCTGTGCACCCGACTGTTTATATTAAACTGATGTAAGTTTGAGATTATCTTTAAGATACTAGTACTCGGTTGGTTGTGGTATTGTGAATGTTGATGTTTTGAGTTGGATAAGTATTTTGGATAAGTATTGTAACCATTAAAGCCGGTATGTTCTAACGATCAGACCGTGGCAAGGTCCAGGTGTTATTTATTTCCGCTGCGACGTATTCGATTAAGTGTTCAGTTTGCGATAACCACGATAGGCTTTGGATGGGGTGTTACATCAGGGTTCTTTTCTTTGTCCCGAGAGTCTTTTCCGAGTCTGGAGCATTAGCTTCGTCTTTGAGGTAGCGTCATAACACTCTTGGAATCTTTTGGTAAGTTCTCACAAAGTTAACGGTAATGTAGTAAGTAACGAATTATGGCTTCATGTTAATACCAGATGGAGTGTAGAGGGTAGCTCCTATCTCCATCTGGATGCGAAACACAATCCCCCCCGGAACTTCTTGACCTTCACAGTCTTGAGTAGTCCACACCGGGATGAAGTCCAACAGACCAATGAATCGAGCGTAGTACTCATCCACGGTCAGACCTCCCTGAGATAATGTCTCGAACTCATGGCGCTTTTTCTGCTTGAGATGTGCCGATAGTACTTCCCCCTCAACAATCGACAAAGGCAGCCCAAAAAAGTCGGGGTATAGCCAGGTGATGGTCCTTGACCAATCTCCACAAGTGCTGGCTGCATCCTTCAGATGGAAAGCAGCAATGAGACCTTCTGGTCGGCAGGTACTTGCAAAGCTTCGTAGGCCTTCTCATGTTCAACTATGAACGCTCTAAGGCTACGGGGTCTGGCTCCCCTGAATAAGTAGGTGGTCGGGTCTCGGTAACTGACTTCAGCCAGTTCGTTTCCCTGGCTGTAGCGGTGGGCTGGTGCTCCTCCATTCTGAGTACCTGCTGTGCGAGAACGACAGCAATCGTGTCTGCAACACCTGGAATCACGGGGTCACCGCCTCCACCTCTACCAGTACCACGCCTCTTGTTCCCCAGACATCTGTAGTACAGTATGTCACAAAAATACTCAGTAATTCACCGTAACAACCAATAGATATTGAATTGCCTTAACGGCTAATATATCACGCAATACGTTACTAGACACAATATCTCTTAAGACGAGTCGTCTCGTACTTCACAAACGTTTCCCGTTATTTCCCAAGTCCAAGCTCACTGTCTTAACCTATTTTCTCGTCATCAGAGCGGTACTCCGCTCTGATACCACTTTGTAACACCCCTCTCTTAAACATGTAATATCTCTCTCGTAGCAATAAATAAAACGTCTTACAACAGAGAATTAATAACAAAACAATACTCACTCAGGTGTCACCGGCCATTACTCGCCCATGCGAGCAATGAAGCCAACTGTATCCAACAACCAACAAAAACAAACTGCTAACCGCTGTGATAACGAGAACATTCCTATACATCATACTAAGTCCATAAACCATACACGTCGACAAGTGAGCGTCTACCAAATCCCAAATATACATAACCATACCATAATACAATTCCCAGTCTGATGTCTTTACAAATAAACTCACTGTGCGGTAATCAAAATAAACTCAAATGACCCTGTTCCCGCACTTCGGCTTCGTCAATAATTCACAACCTGCATAATGGTGTAGTATCAGCGATAATCGCTGAGTATGTCGGGCCTGGACCCTAATGGTCACTTAGTCATTTTAACCATCTTATTATTATATGGTTTCATGCTTTACGATTTTACAGTTATAATCAATATTGTAATATACATGCATAATATGCATAGTCAACCATCCAAACATTCATAAACACTTAACCATCCATCCAATCAAACATTCATTTAATATCACAAAACAACAATGTATATCGAACATATCGAATAATAATCTGAATAAACACCGTAGCGAACACCATCCTTTGTTAATTTAATTGGCTTCAAGGCCCCATCCATCCAAACCATGTTAATTAAATACCAGTTGGGCGTCATGTTAAGACAACCCGATAACCTCACCATGGACAGTAGTCTCACGTACACACAAAGGTGCTCATTTCGCCAGAGGTCTGGAGGCCCCTGACTATTCTCTTTTGTCTCGTAAGACGTCCATATAAAAGGCCGTAGCCACCTGACCACGATCCAAATAGGGCTCGTTGGGTATAAACCTGGAGCGGAATCCGATCGGGAACCTCTCAGTGATCACAAATGCGCAACCAGGTAGTTCGTAAACTACACTAGATTCCTCACCTCAACTCACACCATCTCTCTCTCATAATGTTTTAAGATATGCTCTTAGTCTTATGGAGAATATAATTATTAATTAGCTGCCCAATGGGTCTCACGCATACCTAGAAGTAATCTAGGTTATATTCATGTTCGAGATCCATGCTCTAGAGACCGACAATGTCGTGACTCGTTCCTAAGTGTTTTACTTAGGTTACCATATGCTTAATATTAATACTATGGTATTATATCAAGTAGCCGTCTTGTCATCACGATAACGTATATGTATGCTTTATATATCGATCTATAGTCGACGTAGTGTTAGTCCCGTAGGACGCTCATGCATAAATAATAATGCAGTAACACTTAATCACATACATGTATCCACACACATAACACACAAGTTATATCACCAAATCTGAGCCCAAGGAATTCCTTAGGACAACCCGGATCAAACCCCTTTACATACCGTACACCAAGACCAAGGATGCGCAGTGTAGACCACTAGCTCGTCAAGCGCCTTCGTCTGAAGTATGATCTAAACGGTAATAAACTGTAAGTCAGTCTCCATGACTAACTACATCCGGTATTTCCGAATAACAAGTAACCCCGACAGTTCATCCCCGGATTTCTATAGTTATTTGTTACGGGTTTCTCTAAACCGGTCGGCTTTGTTACTAAAACTCTTATGTCAAAACATTTCGACTGTTAAGTTTAATTCATTATATTTCTTTAATCTTATCCACCATTAAATTTAGGAACATAACCTATAGTTGCATGTATGCATGCATTATTATATTATATTGTATTATTTTCCCACCATCCATTATAATACATTGTATTAGATAATCCATTATCTTAGCAAATTATATTTGCATTTCAAAAACTCATAACTTATAGTTTGTAACTATTTTTTTAAAATAACCACCACCATTATATTATATGGTCTCCAACCATAATATATATCCATCCTTATATACATTATTCTTGTATATGTATATATTTACCATATAGGTAAGTTTCATGAGTTATAAACTCTTATATTATATGTTACATTTTATCATCTTATATTAGATGATTATTCTCATTAGTTGTATTATATTATACAGCTTATATAAGATTATTATCCTAATATTATGTAACATTTTATGTTGTATAATTACAACTCCTAAGGTTTAATCAATAAATACCTTAGTTTATAAATCTTATTTATTCATAGTTTGTCACATTATTTAATGTGAATATCCTTACTTATATTAATTCCATTTAAAACCACCTTAATACCATATAATTGTTATAACATTTATAACATTATAGGCCATAGTCTAAAATTCATATTTCCAACTCCTATAATTCGGTACAGCCCTTTAATTAATTTAAATTCCATTTTGACCACATAACATTATGTAATGTTATACCATATACTAATCATATGATATGATATCTTTATTTCCTTTAATTTATAACCTATAGTTTTTATACAAAACTATACAATATTGCCGCATGGGCACCATATCAAAACCTTATTCTTTTTCATATACCATAGTTTCCTTTATTTACAAAATCACCCCATTATTTATACCATGTTATATATATCATATAATATAACATTTCTAAACTATAAATGGTATAACCTATGGTTTTATTTTGTAAAATTTCCGAACAGACCACCATATATATCCTATAATATTTTTCAACCCTTCCACTTTTTATAATTGCCATTTAGCCCAATTTATAACATATAGTTTTATAATATCATTAAAACTATATATTATACATATATCTTATTAAATATTCTTATATTATTCTAAAAATCACCAATTTCACCAACGGGTTATAATTACCCTTACTAACCATATACTTTCGGAATTTTACATTTCCACCCCATCTTTTATTCCAAAGTGTCATAATGACATAATAACTATATATATACATATATAGTTTATTTTAATTCCAAAATCAACCAAATAAATTCCTAAAAATTCCTAATAGCCCATGGGTGTTTATAATACCATTTAACACCCTCTAGTTTCGGTAATAACATATTTACCACATATGTTATAAAATTGTTACAATTAAATACTTATCTTATTATAAAACCTTAAATAAGTTATCCAACTTATTTAATTTGGTCAAACCTACCATATGGTCAAGGTTGACCTCCTTAATATTTCCTTGACCATCAATTTCCATATAATACGGTTTTTACCCATATTTTCCAGAAATTACCATTTAACCCCAAAACTTTATAAATCTTATAAGTTTTATTTAAACTCATTTAAACCTCTAATTTTCGGCTTTATTATATATAGCCCCCAAATTTAATTTAATTACACTTTAACCCCTTATACTATGCGGTAATATAAATACATAAATAAAATGGCCTAAAGTACATGGCCTTATTACAAACATTAGCTTATAAAATAAATTACACATAAATGCCCAAAAATGCATTAAACTCTCGGCCTTACCACCATCTTTTCCATATTTACCAATTTTCCACAAAATGTCTTAAATTTGACAATTATGTTAATTAATTAGTAAATAAATTTACTAAACCATTCCTAAATCACCTAAGGTCAAAATAAGACCTTAATAAACTCATTCACTCACGGCATACATATATACATATGTATAAACACATATTAATATACCAAGTGTAGGTTTAAGTGATTTATACCTTATTTTTGCCTAGTTTAGTCCTTGTTTGGCCACGGCTGTTTGGAGATAAAATTTCCACAGCTTAGTTTACATGTTTTCAAACAGCAATTAAGGCATGATTAGTCTCCAAGCAAGATCTAACCATAAGAAGTGTTTAGAATACCAAGGTAACCAAATTTTACAGAACATAAAGAGTATCAAAAGAGCTACTAAACCAAGGCTTAAAACCGGTATAACTTAGATTAGAAGATGGCTAAGATTTACCTTGTTTAAGATGCCAAAAATGGTGTTTTTGGCATGGATCTAGCTACTCCTTGTAGATCTTGGTATACCAACTGAATAAGTATGTTAAGATGGAGATTAAAAGCCTAGGAAACAAGGTTTCACAACCGGATTTGTAGAGAATCAAAAGATAAGTGCTTAAAGCACATTTTTATACCTTAACGAACAAGATTAGAATTCTCCACCTCCTTCCCTTGTTACAGCCGAGATTTGCCCTCCTTTTAACCTCTAAAACAAGCTAGAAACATGGATGTAAATGATTGTTGCTTAGCTCCATGGAAAGAGGAAGAAATGTGAAGAGAATGAACATAAAATAGCTTAATAAGCTTACCTAGGTAGCAAAGTGTTCTTCTCTGAATATGGTACGCTCTCACGGTTTTGGAGAAGCAAATAGAGAGGATGGAGCTGCTTGGTGTTGGCTGGGATGGAGTAAATGAAGAAAAGTAGCTTAAATTGTCTTAAACACATTTTTGCTTTGCTTATTGTATTTAGTGTTTGATGAGTCACCATGGATGATTGGCATCGATTATTGGAGGGGAAAGGAGTCTCTCACGTGGAGACTTAATCAGTCAAGGAGCCAAAGTGTAATATTTAGATTATTGTATAAGAAAGGTAAAAGTAGTTTCCTTAAATCATGGAATGGTGTTGGAAGCTTGTTCCTTGTGTTTGAAAATGAAGAATCAGCATGGGAAAGGGCCCCATGTGGCCGCCCAACATAGTCAAGACCAAGGGAGATGTGTTGACGTGTAATTTGATTTAGTAGTTAAATGTTAATTTCGGGTACTATTCATTATTAAATGCCTAATTATTATTATTTTTGAAAACTTTGAATTTGGCATGCTAATATGATATAATAGGATATATTAGCATATTTAAAGGCATTTATAACCTTTAAGCCCATTAAAAACCAATTTAGAAGGCAATTACACAAAAACATGCTTTAAGGTGTTTCAGTGCACATTTTGTGTCGCAAGGTGTTTCTAAGCTTGGTTTTCTTTGAGAACAGTTTTGTTGTGTTCCTTACATGATATTTGATCTTAGGAATCCAATTTTATATCAAATAGTGGTCATTAGACCTTTAAGGTTTTCTTAGAGCACATTTTTGCCCTATTTGACCTTGAAGCATGTAAATGCTTGTTCTTTGTGTTGGAGTGTTGTCCAACGATTGTAGTATGTTTAGTTATGTGTTAATAAGCTTATGACAAAGTTTTAGGTCCTAAGAAGTTCATTTGGGTATTTATTTACCCTAAACAGTCAAAGGGTGCATTATCTTGCTTTGTGTTGACCATTGTTGTTCTCAATTGACTTTTAAGGCATGTTTAGGCCTTAATCAATGTGATTATGTTTTAATCGATGTTTTATTAATTTGGGGTATTTCAAAAGTTCTTTAAGGGGGGTAGATTGAAATACCCAGAACTTAATTAGGGTGATGAAATTACTCTAATATGATATGTTGAGGTCTATTAGTGCCTAAAGATTTTTGGTAAAGAAAATAAATCCAAAAGAAAAGAGAAAACACTTAAAAAGTGAAAAACGCTAAAATGAGCGTTACATGACCATAGGAGGAATACAGCCTTGACAAGGTATTATATGGATTTCCAAGGCTTAATGATGCCTAATTAATGTACGGGAACAATTTCCGAAGAGAACAGACACATAAAATGAATTAAAAATGCTAATAAAGCTTTAGCTCACGTTTTTCGAGAAACTCCAAAAACGTGACTTTGAGTGGCCAAATGAACCCGTAAAAATTATAGTTCATCAAATAACTATAAATAACATTAATGAAAGCTTAAGAACCAATAAAATTAAAGGAACGAGAAATTCCGGAAAACGCACCCGGTTAGTGAATAGTGCAAAACGGGTAATTAACGAGCGTTTTCTGTAAAAAAACGAAAAACGCTCCAGCTTGTAATATATATGGGGCCGGTTTTTAATAAGGAGAGCAGCCCCTCTACTAGTAATAAGCTAGAAAGAAAGAAAAGAAAAAGGAAGAAAGAAAAAAAGTAAAAAAGCAACTACATTCTCTCTCCTCCCTCGTTTTCTCTTGTCCCTCTTCTCTTTCCTCTCTTTCCTGTTGATTTCTTCCTCCCCTCTCTTGTTCTGCATGTTTTGAAGCTCACCTATGGCTTCCCCCTCTTTCTCTTTATGCTCAAGCCACACTAAAGCTCCAAATACAAAATAAAATACATATTCTTCTTCCTCTCATCAAGCTCTATACTTCCCTCTTTTCAAAATCTGAAAATGATGAAGTTAATCTCCATGGGTATATCCCATTTTAAGATAAAGTTACATATTCTTGAAGCTTGGAGTCTCCTCTTTCTTCATTCAAGGGTAAAAATCTCCAAGTAAAACTCACTTTTCTTCCAACTCTTAGTGTAGCCGATTTTCCCCCATTGTGATGCCTTTTTTTTCTCTCCTTTTTGAGCTTGTTTAAACCTTTCAATGGTGGTGGGAACCCTCTTTTGATTCAAGGCTTTAAACCCCTCTTGGAACTCCAAAGGTAAAAACCTAACTTATGGTGCTTTAAGCCCCTTTAATTAAATTAGTGTTATTCCAAGGGTTTAGGATTTAAATTATGTCTATTTTATGTCCTTTGAATGTTGGGATTGGGTTTGGCTACTCCATTTCCCATTTGACCAATTTTGATCAAGAAAGAGAGAATGAGGAGATTGGAAAAGAAGAAGAATTTGTGAGCTTAAAGTAAGAAACTCACCTTAATGCTTACTTTGATTATTTTAGAACTTGGGATGGGTAATTAAAGGAATGAAACCAAAAACTTGTGCTAGTAATGTGCTTGTTTGATATTTGAGAGAAATTGTGAATTTTATGTGAATTAAGGGCCTTAAAGCCAAGTATTTTGAATATGCATTGTTATTATCGATTGGTGGATTTTTATTGGAAGTTTGAGTGCTGGTAGGACCCTTGTATGAGTGTGGCTAGTTAGGATTGAAAAAGGGGTGTGAAATGATGAATGTGGATAAGTTAGGTTTCTAGGGAGGTTATGGCAAAATTTCGGTAGGAAATAAGTGTTTTAGGTGATTTTGGCATTGGAAAAACTTAGGTGTTTATTTGGGTTGAGTTGAGTTGATTAGTAACCATGAAATGGTAGCTTGAGGATGAGAATAGAGAATGTAAAAATATGTAGCAATAGCATGTGAGAATCTTAGAAATGCTAGAAAAGAGTTAGTGTTTATAACTTGTGAAACAAGGAGTGAACTTGGGGTTTAGAAGTGCATTTGTATAGGAATGATTTGGAATGGTAAAATGGAGTTAGAACAAAATGCAAAGTATTAAGAGGAAGTAGAAATGCACAAGTGTGCAAAAATGCAAGAATGTGAGAATTGAAATTTGTGGAAATGAGCAAGAATTGGAGTAAGGATTTGACCAATAATTTGAAGTGGTTTAGATCATGTTTTGAGGTGTTTAAATATGTGTAAACTTATGGAAAGATTAGGGAATGATTAGGCGTGGATTAAGGGATGATTTGGGGTAGAAAATTTTCACTTGTAGTAGGTTTTAGCAGGGTCCGGGACTTGGTCCTTGGACAAAGTCCCGGACCACCCTTGAATTTAGGCCGAGAGTACACATCCCACTTTGGTCCGGGACTTATAATGGGGACAAGGTCCAGGACCACCACATAAATCCTGCCGAGAGTGCGCTAATGAATTGGTCCGGGATGTAGGGTACGGATCAAGTCGCGGACCACCCCCAGAATGCTCCCGAAAGTGTTTTAAAGGGGCTAAATGATGTGGGATTGATTGGTATTAGTTTTAGATGTTGTTTAGGAGTTGTTTGGTGACATATAAATGTCCCAAGAAGCTTAAACAAGATTGAGAAGTGAATGAGTGAGTTGTGAGTTTAAGAACACATGAACAAAACTAAGGAATAATGGGATAATGGGGTTAACTATGGCAGTATTAGTTTTTCATACCATAAAGCCTTATGTTAATAAAACATTTGAATGTTATCAGTGGAACAAGTGTGAACCAAGGAACGTGAGAGCACACGGTAAAGCTAACCCCGGTGAAAGGTATGATTTTCTCATGCCCCGTATGCTAATGGAGTTACTCTGATTTGTGTGCCTGTTTGATTGTGTGATCACCATAACAAGATAGATGCACAAATCGGACTGTTTGCACTTTCTTGTGCTTGTTTGTATTGCCCTTGTGGAATTGTTTATTAAATTGAATTTTGTATAATTCATGAAATGTGTGTTGTGGATGAAATGCTTGATGTTGATTGTGCACTGTAGATCGACTCATAGTTGAGTCTTGTTTTAGTAGAGACTCGTAGAAAGAGTGTAATACCCCAACCGCTAATCCTATGCTTACCGTCCAATCATCCCAATAATCCAGAGTTACTCGCAGTGGAAATACTACTTACTACGGCGGGTGATACAACGCCGCTAACCGCCCATACGACTAGCTAGGCTTACCTTACTTACAGTCACGGTCTGATGAACACAATGTACCGAGCTACTATATTACTTACCAAAATACCATATACCAAAAACTTACATCAATGGATCACCGAGTATTTAAGTTAAGTGCAACAATTACATCCCAAATCAAACTTCCCAAAAGAATGAGTTTCTACCGGCTACTCATCTACACCAAATCATCATCCTCTCTATACCCAAAAAGGTGTACCCCATGGTACACCGGCTAATCAAAACTACAGCCATGTACTACTCAGTACACCAATCATAATTCATTGTTTACAATCCAAAAAGGAGATAAAGAAATAAAACTAAGTCTTCACATCTTCATCCTTCGCGGGTAACTGCGTGTAGTAAAAATGGTGCCCCAAGGGGCTCAGCAAACGCAGCGTATAAACTCCGCATATACCGCGTGCTAGCTAGGGCACGCCGACTATTTGACGTCCACTAAACATGATGTTCATTAATTACACACAACATGCTTTACATACATCACACAATCATGCTCAATACATTACATATTCCAAGGCAACAATACAATAGCACGCATCTTACTTACCTTCACAAGGTTCGCCAAATTATGCATCCGGGTTAATCTGAATGCTTTTACTCTTTTACTCATTACTTACTTTTTCTTACTTACACTTACTTACTTTCATTTACTTTACTTACTCATTCTTACTTACTTACTCATACTGAAGTTAAGTCGTCGGGACCTCCGGCCCTGGAGACTACGCCGTCCCACCTCCGGGATTACTTGACTCACCAATCCGGGATGCTACCCACTTAAGGGATTTGGGCCGCGGACCAGTTTAAGAGTCAGGAATTGGAGCCAACCTCTCGTGACTCCGCATCCTCACGCGTGGCCGAAACTATATCGGACTTCTACTCATTCCAATTTAATTACCAGTTTAAGTTAGATTGGTTAGCTTGTTAGGAATAAGTTAGAAGCCCAAACACATTCACAATCGGTCACAGTACATTGCAACATTCATACAAGCATTCAAATTCATCCATACATTTCATGAATTATACAAACTAAATTTAAGGACAATATACAACACTACATATTCACAAGTAAACATGATAACTCCGATTCGTGCATTTATCTTATTTGGTGATCAATTAGCACACAACACACAAATCAGAGTAACCAAGATAGCATACGGGGCATGAGGAATCCATACCGTTCACCGTTGTACGTGTTTCCGAACGTCCTCCGGTGTCACAAATCAAATCCTATGACATACATACAATTGAATGATTAATCTAACTATTATTGATCTTAACTCAACTACTTTTGTGTTTACTAATCCATACTCACAAAGTCTTTACATTCCTTACACTTATATTTCATTTCACTTACTTTCCATTACTTGTCCATGGTTTACATACATATATATATATACATATGTATAGGTGGGTATACATATATATATATATACCAGTTATAAGCTTACTGTTTTTTTTTGTAAGTATTGGGCCGTCCGACCCACCGTCCGACCCAAGCCCTGGGTCGGACCATTCCAGTAGAGTTCATCCTCTGAAATTCACCCTGTCTGACCTAGCACTATTCCGTCCGACCCATACCCTCTGGGTCGGACCATCCCCGAAGGTTTCGGTTCCGTCGTCCAAGTCCTGTCCGACCCACGTCCGACTCACCCTCTGGGTCGGACGGAGTCAGAAACTTTGACGACGGAAAATTTTTGCCTGTCCGACCCATGTCCGACTCACGGCCCTGGGTCGGACCATTCCAGAATGTTTACGTTCTGTTATTTAGGCCATGTTCGACCCACGTCCGACTCACGGCCCTGGGTCAGACCATTCCAGAAAGATTGATTTTCGTTTCTCAAGCCCCGTCCGACCCACGTCCGACTCACCGTCTGGGTCGGACGGAGTCAGAACCTTGCTACAGATTTTATTTTTCTTTCCCAATTTCACCCATTGCTTCCCCATATTCCTACATACATCCTAACATGTTTTTGTACAATTTAAACACTCTAAATCATGCTAATTCATTTCCTAACTCATTACACAATTCTATACTAACTTATACACACAATTTCTAAGTTTTCATTCAACACTTACACAGTTTCTCCCCTTACCATATTATGCTACAGATTTTGTTCTAGCTCTCCCAACAATAGCTCCCTCTTCTAATGTCATTTTTAACCCCTCTAGTACATTACAACTATATTAACTATCTCTCCTAATCCACCCTCTAACTATCTAAATCAAAATCTGTTACAACCCACCTTATTCACCTAGTTTCTAATTCACTAAGTGTTCTATTCCTATGTAAATTTTGACATAACCTCCCCTATATTTTTACACTCTCACCACAATGTTTCATCACACATTAACATCATCTCACCTGTTTATACACAACAACAATACACAAACTCTCATATACCATTTCCAACACTAAACCACTCTTAAAAATTCCTGCACACTATATTCAATTCCCATTCCAATTGTGACAGTTTTAAAATGTCTTTTAAGGCTTCAAAATACTTATATTCTCTTATACATTACTCCAATACACCATACCATTTTCATTACTAAATTTAAACTTCTAAAATCTGTTACACATACATATACAAGACTACACAAAGGTGAGTATCCTTACCTTGTTTCTCTTCTAGATTTTCTTTGTTCTTCTTGCTTCTTCCTTCTTCCTTCTCTCTCTCTCTCTCTACCGGTTATAGTTTCTCAACAATCTAACATTACCACCCATTCATAAATACACCATTCAATACTAAACATTAACCCTAACATTATTTAAGCTTTTAATGTAGGTTTTAGGGTTTAGAAAATTCATTACCTTCCAAGAGTGCAAATGAAGCTTGGAGTGGCTCAAGAACAAAATTCCAACTCCACCAACAAGGCCAAAATCGGCTAGCATAAAGAAGCAAGCAAGGGTTTTAGTTTTCATTTTCGTTTTGCCCTTGAGGCTAGAAAAAGATGGAGTTTTTAAGGATATTTTTACCTCAATAGAACAAGGAGAGGAAGGTGGTGCTAATGGTGGTCTTGAAGCTCCAAATGCTTCATACCCATGGAGATGAAAGTTGTTGTTTTTGAATTTTGGAAAGATAGAAATGCTCTACTTGGTGAGAGGAAGACAATGGTATAATTTTTACAATTTTTGGAGGAGGTTCAAGCACTTAACAAGATGAGAGAAGATGGAGTTTGTGAGTGGGTCTTCAAAACTCCATAGAAATCGCATGGGAAGAAGAAAGAAAGAAAAGAGAGAGTGTGGGGGTGGGTTGTACGTGAGTGAAGATAGAATAGAGAGGAGAGAGAGAATAAAGGTGAGTATGGGGTTGTTTTATTATTTTGTTGTTTTGTAAATAAGGGAGTGAGTGTGTGAGAGAGTGTGAGAGAGGGGGAGTCCCAATCAGACACACACTGCACACACATACCACTTTTACTTTTTATTTTCAAAGTGGACACATAAGTTTGTGTTATTTATATTTCTACCCCACAACTTCCCGTTTTTGACAGTTTTTACTAATCTCTCGTTTTATTGATTTTATTGGTTCTAAAGCTTCACTAATATTTATTAATGATTATTTAGTTGACCAAAGTTGTTCCGAGTCTATTTGACCCGCTTAAAGACACGTTTTCCCAGTTACCTCGAAAAACGCGCTTTAAGGTTCGTTAGTGATTTTAATCCGTTTTAAGGATCCGTTTTCTTCGGGATTTGTTCCCTCATGATTATTTATACTTAATTAAGCTTCTAAATAATTCATTAGCCTAATTAATCACTATTTTTAATTACGGGGTATTTCAATCTACCCCCCTTAAGAAACTTTGCCCTCAAAGTTGCTCAAGGTTAATGGTTTAGGTAATTCTACTCATTAGGCAAACCAATTGCGCTAATGTGTCTTACTACACCTATGAGGTGTTTACTTCCTTTCATATTGCAAGCATACACACTTCGAGCATCATACACAATTCACATACACAATCCAACATTTTCCATACATACCATTCCACAATACGCAATACACCATTACCATTCACAATACACATTACACATCCCTCACAAATCGTACCAGTACATTCATACACTAAACATTACACATACATACGCATACCAAATTCACTTACACTTCATGTGCCATACAAAAGTTTATTACAATACCTACACACTAAGCAATGCTTACCCCGAAGCAATGCAAAAGCACAAGGGCTCTACCCCCCTTAAAAGGGGTACGACCCGTACTCGTATTGCTAAATGCTAGACTCTCTAGTCTATGAACAGCTGTGGGTACTTAGCCTTCATGGAATCTTCCAACTCCCATGTCGCTTCTTCGACATCATGGTTTGACCATAGGACCTTCACCATTCGTATAGACTTATGGTGAGTGTCTCTGGTCTTCCTATCCAGGATTCTCACTGGGGTTTCAACATATCTCATGGTTGGCTCAATGGATAATCTCTCGGGCTCTAGCACATGAGAAGGATCAGCAATGTACTTCTTGAGTTGTGACACATGAAATACATCATGGACACGTCCCAAGTCCTCCGGTAATTCTAACCTGTAGGCTACAGCTCCAACTCTTTCGGTGATAGCATACGGTCCTACGAACTTTGGGCTTAGCTTGCCCTTCTGACCAAAACGGAAGACACCCTTCATAGGTGAAACGCGCAAGAACACTTGGGCTGCCTTCATATTCGCTCGAATCTGCTGAACTTCAGCTTGTACTTGCTCAAGATACTCCGGTCCTATGATGACCGCTTCACTTGACTCATCCCAACACAAGGGTGTACGGCAAGGTCTACCGTATAGAGCTTGGAAAGGCGACATCTTAATCGAGGCGTGATAACTATTATTATACGAGAACTCGATAAGATGAAGCTTATCTAACCAACTCCCCTGAAAGTCTAAGGCACATGCCCCAAAGCATGTCCTCCAGTGTCTGGATGTCCTTACTAGTCTGAACCGTCGGTCTGAGGATGGAGGGCGGTACTCAACTTCAATCTGTCCCCACGCTTCCCTTGTAGCTCTCCAGTATCTCGAAAGAAATCTGGTGTCGCGGTCAGATACTATAGTCTTAGGGACTCCATGGTGTCTGATAATCTCCCTGTCGAATAGCTCAGCTAGCTTTGCTACCTTCCAGGTGTCCTTCATCAGTATGAATCTGGCAACCTTGGTAAGGCGATCGACTACTACCCAGATCATGTTGAGTCCTCCCCTGGCAGGTGGGAGTCCTACAACAAAATCCATGGAGATATCATGAAATTTCCACTCCGGAACTGGCATAGATTGTACCATTCCGCCGGTCTACGATGTTCAAATTTCACTTTTGGCATGTTAAGAATCTCATACAAATTCTGTCACATCTGACTTCATCCAGACCACCAGAAGTACCTCTTCATGTCTTTGTACATCTTGGAGGCTCCTGGATGGACTGACAATGTGGAACTGTGTGACTCTCGCAGGATACGATCCCTTAGCTCAGCATTGCTTCGGGGGACGCATAGCCTGCCATTCAACCGAATCAAACCATCTTCATGTTGCTTGAAGTCATACTTCTTCTTCTCAAATGTACCATTCTCGATCTTGTGTCTGATTTCGGTTAGGTAAGGGTCGCTCAACTGAGCGTCTCGCACCTCGTCAACCAAGCTAGAAGAAGCGAGTAGCGAATGGAGCGAGTGTGCTCGACGGCTCAGGGCGTCGGCTACAATGTTTGCCTTCCCTTCCTTGTACTGCAAGTTGATGTCGTAATCCGAAAGAAATTCCATCCATCTTCTCTGTCTCAGATTCAGTTCTTTTTGTGTGAATACATACTGTAAGCTCTTATGGTCGGAGTAGATGGTGATGCTTACCCCATAGAGATAGTGTCGCCATATCTTCAAGGCGAAGACAATGGCTCCTAACTCTAAGTCGTCGTGTCGGGTAATTCTCCTCATTCTTTTCGGCTGGCGGGAGGCATAAGCTACAACCTTGCCATGCTGCATGAGTATGCATCCCATTCATTTGCCTGATGCATCACAATATACCTCAAATCCCTCTGTGCCCTCTGGAAGAGTAAGGACGGGCGCTGAGGTCAATGAGTCTTTTAGTTTCTGAAACGATAGCTCGCACTCATCTGTCCATACAAATGGTGCATCTTTCTTCATCAGTGTAGTCATGGGCTTAGCGACTTTTGAGAAGTCCTTTACAAATCTCCGGTAGTAACCGGCTAGACCAAGAAAGCTCCTAATATCGGTAACAGTCTTGGGTCTAGGCCATGATCGTACAGCTTCTATCTTAGAAGGGTCCACTGAGATACCTGCGCTCGAGATGACATGTCCAAGGAATGATACCTGATCAAGCCAAAACTCGCATTTCGAGAACTTCGCATACAGCTGGTTCTCGCGCAGTGTCTCAAGCACTTTCCTCAAATGGATTTCATGTTCCTCTGGTGATTTTGAGTATACAAGTATGTCGTCGATGAAGACAACCACTGAAGTGTCCAACTGCTCACTGAATAGTCGGTTCATGAGGTCCATGAATTTAGCTGGTGCATTTGACAAACCGAATGGCATCAATGTGAATTCGTAGTGGCCATATCTGGTACGAAATGCCGTTTTCTGATGTCTTGCTCTTTGATAGCGATTTGATGATACCCTGAACGGAGGTCGATCTTGGAGAAGACTGAGGCTCCTTTCAGCTGGTCGAATAGGTCGTCGATGCGTGGTAATGGGTATTTGTTTTTGACTGTGACCGCATGAAATACCCCAATCTAAATAATATATTAAATCATTATTTATTGGAATATAATCCAAATATGAATCATTTCACGTACGCATGCAAACCCATGCATGAAAACGTTACGTAAAAACAGTCGTTTCTCCATAAACGCTAAAACGCCTTAGAAGCATATGGTCAAACATGACCTTGTATGACCCTCTAATATTCAAACCAAATGGTCATACAATTATTATATGAATATATAAATACATTCCCTAAGCTATATTCAGTCAAAAACGCAAAACGCTCGGGAGTGCTCACGCACGCCCTTAAAGCACGAAAAGTCCGGAGGAGTGCCGAGGTGGCATGAACTCCTATAAAATAATTCCTAGAGTTCCTAACATCATTATTAATCATTCTAAAGAGAACCCACGAAGTGGTTTCTCAAAATTAAGCAAAACAACAGGAGGATTTCTTAGCGCTCCTTTTTGCCCGGGTGTGTCCCGATGGCCCGTAAATTATGTCACGGGTGGATGTAACCCCATATAACCCAATGTAACATCTTAGTATATGTTTATTTACTATAATAAGTGTTTACAAACACTTGGAACTCATAAAACAAATTGTTTCCCAAAATTTCCTTAGAGCACAAAAACACACCTTCGGGTGTCACGAAAACGCGTTTTACGCAATTACCTTGTAGTTTTTGACATACCACGAATTGGTAATATTAAATAGGGTTAAAATGACCTTCTAAATCAGTTGGTGTGACTAGTCAACAAGGCTCTCTATAGGGGCCGATTTTAAGAGCAAAACACTAGTAAAATTTGCTTTAAAAGTTTATAAAAGGCTTAAAACATGATGACTCATCATCCCATGTGTTATATTACTTAATGCCAAAGTATGTAGGTCTCATATGACCAGCAAGCTGTCGAAATTATGCAGAATAATAAGGCCATGTGAGCTAGGAAGAAAACAAAATGCAAAAAGGTAAAAAGTAGATCTAAGATTCCTTTCTTTTGCTTTCTTACAAATTAAGTAATCTTCCATGTTCTTCCTTGGCTATTCATGGCCGGTTTTTGAGCTCCATTCAGGCCTCCAATTCGTGACTCTACATGAAGAAGAAGACAAGCCAATTAGCATTGAAAAATCAAAGGAATATCCTACCTTTTCTTACCTTGTCATCTAGCCAACATTATTTGCTTTCCAACTCTTGCTTAGTCACACCACATGGCCGGTTTTCATGCTGGAAAGGAGGACATTTATTGAGCCAATCAACCAAGAAATAAACTAAGAAAAAGCATAGTCTTTTGACATTAAAAATTGACAAACAAAAATCAATTCTAGAATTGCATTCTACCTTATACGTGAGTGAGCCTCATTTCCTCCTTGCACAATTCTTGCACGGTTTGGTAAGCTCCCTCCTCTCTCTTCTAGCTCCATCTTCTTCCTTTGAAGCTCTTAAGTCCATTAATGGAGTTTTAACTTCTATCTTCATCTTTAAGGTAATTTCCTAGCATTTCTTGGCAAGTCTTGAAGCAAAACTCTTCCTAGCATAACAAGGTGTGTTCGGCTTCATTTAGTTCTCCAAGGAGATTGTCCAAACCAACATTAAACCAAGGAGCATCTCAAGGTTATCTTAAGGTAGGTTTTAAAGCTTGAAAATCCTTAAAGCACATTTTTATGTGTAACCAAGTTCTACTTCTTCTAAGTCTCTTTTCTTCTTCATTTTGATGAAGGAAAACTTGCTCTTCATCTACCTTGGTGAGCCGAAATTATAAGAGAAAAAGTCTAAGGTAAAGTCTTGTAAAACTACTTACAAATCCAACTTAAGATCTTTATTGTAAGATCTAACTCCTAAACACCTTCACCGCTTGCTAAAACCGAAGAGGAGCTCAAGTTTACCTAGTGAAGCTGGAGATCAAGAAGAAGTCCAAGCCCTTAACCATCCTTTGTTAAGAAGTAAGTTCACTGTAAATCTTTATGTTATAAGCTTTGTTAAGCTTCTAAAATTATACAAAAATTATGTACACACCTCCTAGGTTGTATGAAACCGAAACTATATGGTATTATATGCCAAAAATACAATCTATAACTTATAAGGAAAATATTTACCTTAAGACACATTTTTGTGTCATAAAATTTATTTATGTTACTACACATTTCAAGCCGAATCATCTAGGGCAAAAGTCTTCTTCATTTTGAGCTAAGAATTTATATAAGACATTACAATAATTTTACTGATTTATATGACTCCTATGAATTTATTTATAATTATTTAGACATATAAATCCACTTTTATATAACATATGGTCTCATTAAAATATGGCCGAATGCTCTAGATGTTAAATGGAATTTAATGAGCTACTTATGTATATAAAACTTATACTATAAAGTTTGGTGAGTTAAAAATATTTATTTAGTGCTTAAATGGCTAATTAATTAAGTTATGTGGCTTAAATGTAATTTTTACAAATTTAGTGCAAATATTGTGAAAGCCGAGCTAAAGGGGTATTTAGTGTAATTATTATAATATAAAAGGTTAGGAATTAAGTTTATGAATTTTAGATAATTTAAACAAGCTTAAAATAAATTTTATAAAGTTTTGGGCTATTATGTAATTTATAAAAGTTGACATGAAAGTTGTAAATTATTAGTGGGCGAATTGATAATTAAGATAATCATTGATTCACTTTCGAAATTTTGAAGGATTAAATATTTAGCCTTAGTTTATAAGTTATTAAGATACTAATATAAAGTTTTGGGATGAAAATGTAATTAAGGAAAAATAAATGACATAGCCGAATTACTTTGGGGTTAGTTTGGTAATTTAAGAATTTATATATATATATTCGGCATTTATGGAGAATTAAAATTAAAACTATAGTTATAAGACATTATGTAAAGATTATAAGTTTTGTGGCTAAATTGCAATTATAGAAAGTATATAATATATGCCAGATTTTGAGGGGCTAAGATGTAATTTCTTGAAAGTTATAATATTATAAGTTATGTCCAAAAATTAGTGGTAGTTTTGTAATTTAATTAAATGAGGAATTAAACTATTTATATAAAGAGATTAGAATTTAAGTGTAAAGTTTATGAATTAATGTGGTTGTTTTGTCAATAACCGAAATACAAGTTTAAGATTTAGATTTAAATAAATATAGGTCCTATATGGACTACATGTTATAAGGAATTAGAAGATAAACAATTTTATTTATGGTTAAAGGAATAATAAAACTATAAAATTTTATGTCTATGTATTATAAAAATATAGTTAAGAATTATAAGTTGTTATTTATGTTAAAAGGAGAATAATAAAACTATAAGAATTTTATGTCTATGTATGACATAAAAATTAGTTAAGAAATTATAAGTTGTTATGTCACCTAGACAATAAATAAACAACAAATGCAATAAAAACATATAATGGCATTAAAGGATGTATAAATAAATCAAAAGGAATAACAAATAAGTTATACATTAAATCATGAGGTAATTAAAAGAAATAAACCTCACATGAAATAACAAATACGAGATTTGTTAAATGATCCAATAGAATTATTATATAAGGGTAACATAAATTAACCCTCTCAGTCAATCCTATTCTAGGACTCTGTTTGACCAGACGTTGACCGGGAATTAAACGAGTACAGTCTACGGTGAACGGTATGGGATTCTTGCAACCTGTTTTCTACCGGATTACACCGGCTGTGTGCTATCTGTGTTTGAATTAACGACCAAGATAATTAATGTAAATTGTTGTTTACTCTTGTGCGCTGTTGTATTATTTTATGTGCGTGAATGATGTTGACTACTACGTGTATGTCCCACGCATACAAACACTACTATACCAGTGGATTAAATACCTGCACTTCAGTATACCGAGGACTTGTACTCAAGTCTCTCACTAACTTCACTTTATAACAAACGTCATTATCCTAAACGTGATAATTGACAATACACATTGTGTTCTTGTTTAACGTCTTTATATGACACTTAACAATTCTATACTACGAGAACGAGGAGCCCAGTTGGATCTGGCCATGCATGCTACAGGAGCTGTACCGTCTCAGGTCGTCTCCTAATTACGTCGCGACGGAACTTTCAGTTGGGAGGAAGACTCTATTCCTTCCGGGTTTCTAATGCCCTTCAGTTTGAGGAAGACTTCATTCTCTAGTGGGATTCTATTTCCCACGCCTCTCAGTTCAGGGTTTAACTACGTTATCTCCTGGGGTTTTTATACCCAACCTTTCAATCTTAACGAGGTCACTATACCTCCACTATTTAAGATATTCAGTTATACCTGTCAGTCCCATTGTGTGGACCGACTATCATTAAAGAATTTCAGTTCAGCTAACACGACCTTCTGTGTCTTGTTCTATGTGACATTATTGTCCTTGTATGGATACTTGTTATTATCAGACTATGCTTGTTTACAGCTTTATAAAATGAACTGCATGTGTTCGACAAAGTAGTTGGTGTGGCCCGGTAGACGATGGCTGCACGTTTTCCATACCAGCATTGTTTGCTGAGCCCCTTTGGGGGCACCCCCATTTTTCAGGTACCTGAAGTTGAGAAGATTACCACACCGAGTGTAGGTGGGGTAGATTCAAGCTATGAGAGTCTTCTTCTAGACATTATTTTTTACTTAAGTATTTTACATTAGAGTTTGATTCCTAGTATCTCGTTGTATTCGTATTCAGACCGTGACTTTTGGAGATTGTATTTGGACTTAGCCTTGTTGGTCACAAGGGTGGCCAACGGCATTGTAATACCCGCCCGGTTGTTGTATTTATTTCCGCTGCAGATGTATTTTATTTGGGAGTGATCGCCGTTCAGTTTATTGGATTTCGGGTTGGGGTGTTACAAAAAGTGGTATCAGAGCGTAGTTACGCTCTGGATACAAGGATACACCGAGATTAGGATATCTAAGACTTTAGGTTAAGGGTTGAGTGATAGTATTGAAAGGAGTTTAAGTTAGTTTTACTTAGACTACTATTCAAGACCGATTGTTGACCACAGTGCCTAATATACCTCAACATCCTGCAGATGTCAGGAAGAGGAGGACGACGTGGACAGGCTGATGAGGAGCCAAACATCAGGCTGGCAGACATTGCCACCTTAATCGCTCAGGCATTTGCACAGGCGGGGGCTGCATAGCAGCAGCAGCTACCTCCACCACCACCACCCAGAGAGAGAGATTGGGTGAAGAGTTTGGCTGATCTAAGGCCAACTGCATTCAAGGGGCAGACTGACCCTGCTCACTTAGAGACTACATCATGGAGATGGAGACAGCGTTCGAGACGCTTGCAGTCCCAGCTAGGGAAAAAGTAAGACTTGCTGCCTTTTATCTGAAGGATGCAGCTAGAGATTGGTGGAACATGGTGAAAGCCAACCACCTGGATGACCCAGCTTTTACTTGGGGACACTACACTGCACTACTTAGGGGCAAATATTACCCGGCCCACACCAGGATGGTGAAGACGAGGGAGTTTGATGCCTTGGAGCAGACGGGGAAAATGACCGTGGATGAGTATTATGCAAAGTTTACTTCACTACTCCGGCTACTACCCGGTATAGGATACTACTCACCAAGTGTTGGTCGACCGGTTCTACGGGGGACTGAGCCCTCGACTTCAGTTTGGGATGGGACCAATCATCCCCACCAGTTTACAGGATGCTATCATGCTGCCTCCGTTGTGGAGATCACTTGTAAGAGAAGGGATGCTTTGAGCTCCCAAAAGAGGAAGGACGGACCTGGTGGCGAAGATGCCAAGCAGGGGAACTCCAACAAAAGGAACAAACCCTATCATAAAGGACAGGGGTCCTACCAAGGGAAGGGGAACCAAACTACTGGGAACCCCCAGTCAGGAACCCACGGAGCGCAACTTCACATCAACAAAACCTACCCATCTAAGGGTTCTGGACATGGCTCAAACACGGGCCAGAAGTATGTCCGCCGCTTCAACTGTAAACAGTGCGGGAAGGATCACCCCGGCGTAGACTGCCAAGGGGAGAAAGTCATGTGCCGCTACTGTCAGATACTCGGGCATCGTGCCTTCGAGTGTATCCGAAACCCGGAGAGCAGGAACTACCGCCCAGGAGCAAAGCCAAACACCGGCCCTAAGAATGGAGCTAGCGATACTCGCCCTCCACCAACAACCAGGCTCAGGGTATAAGGGCAAAGGCCCAGCATCGGGACCCGCCCTGCATGTCATGGACCGCTCAGATGAGGCTGGTCCTTCTACCAACCCAGGTATTTCTAAACCATGTGAACCTGTTATTGAGCAATGGATGATGTGAATGAGTGCTTGCATGCCTTGATTGCCTAATTGAGTAGGAAATAATTAGTAAGACTCACTAGTAAAATTTAAACCACGTAGGAAGCTATAAGCTTTGCTTCCTCCTCACCCTCCCTGGCCCTCCCTGAGAAACATTATCAAAGTACAAGAACCAGGGAACGAACAATGTAAGGTTATCCAACCAGGTTTGATATTACTCAAAGGATACCTAACACCGGAGAGACACAAATTGCAATCAGAAGATGTCAAGAATTGGGAGCAGGACCAGGAGGGTTCTACACTCCAGAATTTCCAGGAGGATCAAGAATGAAGCTGAAAATGATGTGCTTAGGAAAGGATTGGAATCCTTACTCAAAGACCTACCAAGATACAAGAAATGGAGATGGAGCACAAGTGCCAAAAATCCCAGAAGAATTTTTACAAATTGTGGAACAAGCGTTAATACAGCTCAGCAACTAGAAGAAGATCCAGTTCCCAACTTAAGGGCTGATCTATGTATCATCAACTTCTATGAAGAAGGAGGCCGCTTAGGACTACACCAGGACAATGATGAAACAAAAGGGTCCCTTGAACAGGGATACCAGTATTATCTTTGTCAATTGGAGATGACGCAGAGTTCCTTTATGGCGAGCAGAAGCGTGTGGACCTTGCAAAGAAAATCATATTGAGTTCAGGAGATGTTTTAATAATGGGTGGAAAGTCAAGGTTGCTATACCATGGAATTAAAGGATTAAACTAAACACAGCACCTTTGACAGTGATAAACACCACTCATATGAAACCAGGAAGATTAATTTTGACTTTTAGAAAGTACTAGTATTGTAATTGTTTGGACATCTGAAAGGAGATCATCTCATTAGTGAAGCATTATTGTTATAAAAGTGAATGTCTTTAGACCCCATCATATATCAAAGTACTTACTCAGATTCTGTTATTAGGTTGTGCTAAGGAGACGGAAGGTGCCTTAAGTATACTTACTGAGGAGGAGGCCAGCAAGGGTGGCGCGATCCTCACTGGTACCTTTCCGGTTAATGGAGTGGATGCATTAGTACTGTTCGACTCCGGAGCCTCACATACTTTCGTTTCGCCTTCGCTTGTGGGGAAGTTGGGGCTAGACGCTGTAGAGTTACCTGATTTTAAGGTGGCACTCCTGTCTAAGGAGAAGATCAGTTGCACTCGTCTTTATAGAGGAGCCACTATCCGCATTAAGGAGGAGGAATTTCCTATAGACCTTATTGAGTTCAGAGGTCTAGGATTCGATGTTATAGCCGGGATGGACTGGCTGGGGCGGCACAGAGGCCGCATTCTTTGTGCAGAGCGCAGACTGTTACTTAAGAGCCCATCAGGAGTGACAGTATCTTACCGTCAGAGCCCTAGAGCACCGTCTATAAAAGTTATATCTGCTATGTCCATGTACAAGCACGTCAGGAAGCAGAAGGAAGTACTTATGCTATGTTCAGGATGTAGAGCACGACCCTGACTTTGATCCAGCTATGCCAGTGGTGTCGGAATTTCCAGATATTTTTCCAAAGGAACTTCCAGGCTTACCGCCATCCAGAGAGGTAGAGTTCTCCATCGAATTACTACCAGGTACCGGTCCCATAGCTAAGGCACCGTACCGTATGGCACCAGCAGAGATGGCTGAGCTGAAGGAGCAGCTGAAAGATTTATTGGACAAGGGATACATACGACCTAGCGTATCTCCTTGGGGAGCACCAGTCCTATTTGTGAAGAAGAAGGGTGGAAGCCTTCGTTTATGTATTGATTACAGAGAGCTTAATGCAGTATCGGTGAAGAACAAATATCCACTACCACGGATTGACGATTTATTTGATCAGCTGAGAGGAGTAAAAGTGTTTTTGAAGATCGATTTGAGATCAGGCTACCATCAGATACCCATCAGGGAGCAAGACATAGAAAAGACAGCATTCAGAACACGGTATGGCCACTATGAGTTTACAGTTATGCCTTTTGGCTTGTCAAATGCACCTGCAGTCTTCATGGATTTGATGAACAGATTATTCAGAGAGCAGTTGGATAAGACGTGGTTGTTTTCATCATCGATGACATCCTATTTACTCAAAGTCTAGAGAAGAGCATGAGAGTCACCTCCGACATGTACTTGAGATCCTAAGGGAGAACCAGCTTTATGCTAAGTTCTCCAAATGTGAGTTTTGGTTGGACAGAGTTTCCTTTCTAGGACATGTCATCTCAGATGCTGGGATCGCAGTGGATCCAGCAAAGATAGAAGCAGTTCGCACTTGGCCTAGGCCAAAGACCGTTACGGACATCAGGAGTTTCCTTGGTTTAGCAGGATACTACAGAAGGTTTGTCAGAGACTTCTCCAAAATAGCCAAACCTATGACCACTTAATGAAGAAGGACGTACCTTTCACATGGACTACTGAATGTGAGACCTCATTCGAGCTTTTGAAGAATGCTTTGACATCAGCACCAGTTTTGACTATACCTGAAGGCACAGAGGGTTATGAAGTTTACTGTGATGCATCAGGCAGGGGATTAGGGTGTGTACTCATGCAGAATGGGAAGGTAGTCGCCTACGCTTCCTGACAGTTGAAGAAACATGAGGAAAACTATCCCACACATGACTTAGAGCTTGGAGCTATTGTTTTTTGCATTGAAGATCTGGCGCCACTACCTGTATGGTGTCCAGATGACCGTATATTCGGATCACAAGAGTTTGAAGTATGTATTCACCCAGAAGGAGTTAAACATGAGACAAAGAAGATGGGTTGAATTTCTTAAGGACTATGACATTGATTTGCAGTACAAAGAAGGGAAAGCTAATGTTGTAGCAGACGCACTGAGTCGACGAGCACATTCCTTAAATGCCATTGTGGCTAGCTCGATTCTTATGGACGACATACGTAGAGCACAGCAAAGTGATCAGCGAATGATGGAGATCAGTTAGAAGTTGTCTACGGTACATTTGAGGGTGGAAAGTATGAGTTCCAGTTACATGATGATGGACTCATCAGATTGAAGGGCAGATTGTGCATTCCCAGAGACAGCACAGATATAAAGGAGCATATTCTTCGAGAGTCCCACACTTCTTCCACATCTGTCCATCCAGGAGCCTCTAAGATGTACAAAGATCTAAAGAGGTATTACTGGTGGAGTGGTATGAAGAGTGACGTGATAGAATATGTGATTCGATGTCTCACTTGTCAGAAAGTGAAATTCGAACATAGACGACCAGGAGGTATGGTACAGTCTATGTCAGTTCCAGAGTGGAAGTTTTATGATATCTCCATGGACTTCGTGGTGGGACTACCACCTACGAGAGGAGGCCTTAATATGATTTGGGTTGTTGTTGATCGACTGACTAAGGTTGCTAGGTTTATTTCGATGAAAGACACTTGGAAAGTGCCAAAGTTGGCAGAACTATTTGAGCAGGAGATTATCAGACATCATGGAGTACCTAAGACTATTGTTTCAGATCGAGACACTAGATTTCTCTCACGATACTGGCGAACTACTCGCGAGGCACTTGGCACTGAATTGAAGCTTAGCACGGCATTTCATCCTCAGACAGATGGTCAGTCAGAGAGGACTATTCAGACCTTAGAGGACATGCTACGACCATGTGCCTTGGATTTCCAGGGCAGCTGGATAGATAGATTACATCTCATCGAGTTTGCTTATAATAACAGCTATCACGCCTCTATACAGATGTCACCTTTTCAGGCATTATATGGCAGACCATGCCGCACACCATTGTGCTGGGACGAGTCTAGTGAGACCGTCATCATTGGGCCTGAGTACTTAGAGCAAGTCCAGGCAGAAGTACAACAAATCAGAAGTAACATGAAAGCAGCACAAGACAGGCAGAAATCATATGCTGATGAGAGGCGACGAGACCTTGAGTTCACAGTTGGCGACCAGGTATTTCTACGAGTATCACCCATGAAGGGTGTATTCGGATTTGGGCAAAAGGGCAAGCTAAGCCCAAAATTTGTAGGACCTTACGCTATCATAGAGCGGGTGGGCCTTGTGGCATATCGACTTGAATTGCCAGCTGAGTTGGGCAAAGTACACAATGTTTTTCATGTGTCTCAGCTTGAGAAATACATGCCTCATCCTTCTCATGTTCTACAACCTGAGACACTCTCATTAGAACCAACAATGCGGTATGTGGAAACACCGCAACGAATCTTAGACAGAAAGACACGAGATACTCGAAACAAATCTGTGAGTCTTGTAAAGTTCTTTGGTCAAACCACGATGTGGAAGAGGCCACATGGGAACTAGAAGCTGATATGCGAGCGAAGTTTCCCTCATTATTCACCAACTAGACACTTTAGTCTAGGGTACGGGGGCGTACCCCTCTATTTTTTTTTGGGGGGTTTAGAGCCTTTTTCATTTGTGAATTTAGTATGCATTTTGTTGCACTTTTGTGCATTTCAGTTGTTGCACTTTTGTGTTTCAGTGACACTTTGTCTTGTATGTGCTTGTCTAAACACTGTTCAGTATATCTCAGCGACACTTTGTCTTGTATGTGTTCTTGTGTAACACTGTATTTGAATGTACTTTGTGCACTATTAATATGAAAAGTGACGGTGTTATTACATCACACTATATTGTTCCAAAGTATTCCTGTTGTGTTGATGTACACGGTGAACTTAGGAATATAGAGACTTGGGACTTGATCCCTAAAAACTAGATTGAGTTGTGGATACTTAGTGGAACTTGATTCCCCACAACCTTATAATTTAGATATGAGACTTCGGGGCGAAGTCCTTTTTAAGGGGGGTAGATTGAAATACCCCAAATCTAAATAATAATATTAAATCATTATTTATTGGAATATAATCCAAATATGAATCATTTCAGGTACGCATGCAAACCCATGCATGAAAACGTTACGTAAAAATAGTCGTTTCTCCATAAACGCTTAAAACGCCTTAGAAGCATATGGTCAAACATGACCTTGTATGACCTCTAATATTCAAAACAAATGGTCATACATTATTATATGAATATATAAATACATTCCCTAAGCTATATTCAGTCAAAAACGCAAAAACGCTCGGGAGTGCTCACGCACGCCCCTTAAAGCACGAAAAGTCCGGAGGAGTGCCGAGGTGGCACGAACTCCTATAAATTAATTCCTATAGTTACTAACATAATTATTATCATTCTAAAGAGAACCACGAAGTGGTTTCTCAAAATTAAGCAAAAACAACAGGAGGATTTCTTAGCGCTCCTTTTTGCCGGGTGTGTCCCGATGGCCCGTAAATTATGTCACGGGTGGATGTAACCCCATATAACCCAATGTAACATCTTAGTATATGTTTATTTACTATAATAAGTGTTTACAAACACTTGGAACTCGTAAAAACAAATTGTTTCCCAAAATTTCCTTAGCACAAAAAACACACCTTCGGGTGTCACGAAAACGCGTTTTACGCAATTACCTTGTAGTTTTGACATGCCACGAATTGGTAATCTTAAATAGGGTTAAAATGACCTTCTAAATCAGTTGGTTTGACTAGTCAACAAGGCTCTCTATAGGGGCCGATTTTAAGAGCAAAAACTAGTATAAAATTGCTTTAAAAGTTTAAAAGGCTTAAAACATGATGACTCATCATCCCATGTGTTATATTACTTAATGCCAAAGTATGTAGGTCTCATATGACCAGCAAGCTGTCGAAATTATTCAGAATAATAAGGCCATGTGAGCTAGAAGAAAACAAAATGCAAAAAGGTAAAAAGTAGATCTAAGATTCTTTCTTTTGCTTTCTTACAAACTAAGTAATCTTCCATGTTCTTCCTTGGCTATTCATGGCCGGTTTTTGAGCTCCATTCAGGCCTCCAATTCGTGACTCTACATGAAGAAGAGACAAGCCAATTAGCATTGAAAAATCAAAGGAATATCCTTACCTTTTCTTACCTTGTCATCTAGCCAACATTATTTGCTTTCCAACTCTTGCTTAGTCACACCACATGGCCGGTTTTCATGCTGGAAAGGAGGACATTTATTGAGCCAAAACCACCAATAAATAACTAAGAAAAAGCATAGTCTTTTGACATTAAAAATTGACAAAACAAAAATCAATTCTAGAATTGCATTCTACCTTATACGTGAGTGAGCCTCATTTCCCTCCTTGCACAATTCTTGCACGGTTTGGTAAGCTCCCTCCTCTCTCTTCTAGCTCCATCTTCTTCCTTTGAAGCTCTTAAGTCCATTAATGGAGTTTTAACTTCTATCTTCATCTTTTAGGTAATTCCTAGCATTTCTTGGCAAGTCTTGAAGCAAAACTCTTCCTAGCATAACAAGGTGTGTTCGGCTTCATTTAGTTCTCCAAGGAGATTGTCCAAACCAACATTAAACCAAGGAGCATCTCAAGGTTATCTTAAGGTAGGTTTTAAAGCTTGAAAATCCTTAAAGCACATTTTTATGTGTAACCAAGTTCTACTTCTTCTAAGTCTCTTTTCTTCTTCATTTTGATGAAGGAAAACTTGCTCTTCATCTACCTTTGGTGAGCCGAAATTATAAGAGAAAAAGTCTAAGGTAAAGTCTTGTAAAAACTTACAAATCCACTTAAGATCTTTGTTGAAGATTCTAACTCCTAAACACCTTCACCTCTTGCATAAAACCGAAGAGGAGCATCAAGTTTACCTAGGAGAAAGCTTGGAGATTCAAGAAGAAGTCCAAGCACTTAACCACTTTGTTAAGAAGTAAGTTCACTAAGTAAATCTTTATGTTATAAGCTTTGTTAAGCTTCTAAAAATTATGTACACCTCCTAGGTTGTATGAAACCGAAACTATATGGTATTATATGCCAAAAATACAATCTATAACTTATAAGGAAAATATTTACCTTAAGACATTTTTGTGTCACAAAATTTATTTATGTTACATAACATTCAAGCCGAATCATCTAGGACAAAAGTACTTCATTTTGAGCTAAGAATTTATATAAGACATTACAATAATTTATACATGAGTTATATGACTCCTATGAATTTATTTATAATTATTTAGACATATAAATCCACTTTTATATAACATATGGTCTCACTTAAAAATATGGCCGAATGCTCTAGGTGTTAAATGGAATTTAATGAGCTACTTATGTATATAAACTTATACTATAAAGTTTGGTGAGTTAAAAATATTTATTAGTGCTTAAATGGCTAATTATTAAGTTATATGGCTTAAATGTAATTTTTACAAAGTTTAGTGCAAATATTCTGAAAGCCGAGAGCTAAAGGGGTATTTAGTGTAATTATGATATAATATAAGGTTAGGAATTAAGTTTATGAATTTTAGATAATTTAAACAAGCCTTAAAATAACTTTTATAAAGTTTGGGGCTATTATGTAATTTATAAAAGTTGATATGAAAGTTTGTAAATTATTAGTGGGCGAATTGATAATTAAGAGAATCATTGAGTTCACTTTCGAAATTTGAAGGAATTAAATATTTAGGCCTTAGATTATAAGTTATTAAGATACTAATATAAAGTTTTGGGATGAAAATGTAATTAAGGAAAAATAAATGACATAGCCGAATTACTTTGGGTTAGTTTGGTAATTTAAGAATTTATATATATATATATTCGGCATTTATGGAGAATTAAAATTAAAACTATAGGTTATAAGACATTATGTAAAGATTATAAGATTTTGTGGCTAAATTGCAATTATAGAAAGTATATAAATATATGCCGAGATTTTGAGGGGCTAAGATGTAATTCTTGAAAGTTATAATATTTATAAGTTATGTCCAAAAATTAGTGGTAGTTTTGTAATTTAATTAGATGAGAAATTAAAACTATGTTATATAAAGAGATTAGAATTTAAGTGTAAAGTTTATGAATTAATGTGGTTGTTTTGTAAATAACCGAAATACAAGTTTAAGAATTTAGATTTAAATAAATATAGGTCCTATATGGATATTTGGAGGATTTAGAAGAAAGAATTTTGATTAAAGGAATTATGGAATTAAAACTATGGCTTACATGGTTATAAGGAATTAAAAGATAAACAATAAATATTATTTATGGTTAAAAGGAGAATAATAAAACTATAAGAATTTTATGTCTATGTATGACATAAAAATATAGTTAAGAAATTATAAGTTGTTATGTCACCTAGACAATAAATAAAAAACAACAAATGCAATAAACACATATAAGTGCATTAAAGGATGTATAAATAAGTCAAAAGGAATAACAAATAAGTTATACATTAAATCATGAGGTAATTAAAAGAAATAAACCTCACATGAAATAACAAATACGAGATTTGTTAAATGATCCAATAGAATTATTATATAAGGGTAACATAAATTAACCCTCTCAGTCAATCCTATTCTAGGACTCTGTTTGACCAGACGTTGACCGGGAATTAAACGAGTACAGTCTACGGTGAACGGTATGGGATTCTTGCAACCTGTTTTCTACCGGATTACACCGGCTTGTGTGCTATCTGTTGTTTGAATTAACGACCAAGATAATTAACGTAAAATGTGTTTTACTCTTGTGCGCTGTTGTATTATTTTATGTGCGTGAATGATGCTGACTACTATGTGTATGTCCCACGCATACAAACACTACTATACCAGTGGATTAAATACCTGCGCTTCAGTATACCGAGGACTTGTACTCAAGTCTCTCACTAACTTCACTTTATAACAAACGTCATTATCCTAAGCGTGATAATTGACAATACACATTGTGTTCTTGTTTAACGTCTTTATATGACACTTAACAATTCTATACTACGAGAACGAGGAGCCCAGTTGGATCTGGCCATGCATGCTACATGAGCTGTACTGTCTCAGGTCGTCTCCTAATTACGTCGCGACGGAACTTTCAGTTGGGAGGAAGACTCTATTCCTTCCGGGTTTCTAATGCCCTTCAGTTTGAGGAAGACTTCATTCCTCTAGTGGGATTCTATTTCCCACGCCTCTCAGTTCAGGGTTTAACTACGTTATCTCCTGGGGTTTTATACCCAACCTTTCAATCTTAACGAGGTCACTATACCTCCACTATTTAAGATATTCAGTTATACCTGTCAGTCCCATTGTGTGGACCGACTATCATTAAAGAATTTCAGTTCAGCTAACACGACCTTCTGTGTCTTGTTCTATGTGACATTATTGTCCTTGTATGGATACTTGTTATTATCAGACTATGCTTGTTTACAGCTTTATAAAAATGAACTGCATGTGTTCGACAAAGTAGTTGGTGTGGCCCGGTAGACGATGGGCTGCACGTTTTCCATACCAGCATTGTTTGCTGAGCCCCTTTGGGGGCACCCCCATTTTTCAGGTACCTGAAGTTGAGAAGATTACCACACCGAGTGTAGGTGGGGTAGATTCAAGCTATGAGAGTCTTCTTCTAGACATTTATTTTACTTAAGTATTTTACATTAGAGTTTGATTCCTAGTATCTCGGATTGTATTCGTATTCAGACCGTGACTTTTGGAGATTGTATTTGGACTTAGCCTTGTTGGTCACAAGGGTGGCCAACGGCATTGTAATACCGCCCGGTTGTTGTATTTATTTCCGCTGCAGATGTATTTTATTTGGGAGTGATCGCCGTTCAGTTTATTAGATTTCGGGTTGGGGTGTTACACCGCATTCAGCTCGCGTAGTCGATACAAAGTCGGAGGCTACCGTCCTTCTTCTTCACAAAGAGGACGGTGCTCCCCAGGGTGATACGCCGGGCGTATAAACCCTTTGTCAAGAAGGTCTCGCAATTGTTCTTTCAATTCGGTCATTTCAGTAGGTGCCATACGGTACGGTGCCCTAGCAATGGGACCGGTACCTGGCAAAAGGTCAATTTCGAATTCCACTGCTCTCGGTGGTGGCATGCCGGGTAGCTCCTTAGGGAATACATCAGGGAATTCAGATACTATCGGTACATCGTCACTGAACTCTGGATCTCTCTCCAGGTCTTGTACGTAACACAAATATACTTCTTGCCCTTTCTGAGCTCCCGATACATAGCCATAGCAGATATAAGGTGGTCGAAGGCTCTCTCGGTCTCTGGCGGTAAGATACGGTAACCCCAGAAGGACTCTTGAGCAGCAGTCGATGCTCGGCGCAGAGGATCCTACCCTTGTGCCGCTCCAACCAATTCATTCCGATGATTAAGTCGAATCCCAATCCATTGAATTCGATGAAGGAAATGGGAAACGCTTCGTTTTTTATTTTGATGGTGGCTGATTGGTAGTACTTAGTGCACTTTACTCGCTCCTTCGATGGGAGAGTAACCATGAAGTTCGGTAGCTCATCTGCATCTAGCTTTAACCTCTTCACAAAGGATGGTGATACAAAAGTGTGAGAGGCGCCGGAGTCGAATAACACACTGGCATCAATGCCGTTCACTGGGAAGGTTCCCGTTAAGATGGTGCGCTTGCGCTTTTGCTGGCTTGTGCTTCGGTGAGGATGCTCAGGTTACCTTCGGTACTGAGTCCACAACCTATTGGATTCACAACTGGATAAGTATTGATGGTGGACACAAGTGGAATTAACTCAACACTGCTCTTTATTGATAAACCAACCATCATACATACCGTGTCTCTAATACACGTACTAATACATTACATGATACTATGGTTTTAATACTTCCTAAAGGTAAGGTTCAGGCGTTCTGGTTTCATGTGTGTGGCATTGATTATTGCGGCGGTGCCGTATTCAACTTGATCTTGTTGATCCCGTGATACAGCATCCTAGAGTTTCCACCCATGATTAGGACATCTCTTGATCTCAATACCAATTTCTCTGCGAGGTCCACACGCTTCTGCTCGCTATACAGGAATACGGCGTCATCACCAATGGACCAAGACACTACGGGCACTCCTTGTTCAAGAGATTCCGCTGTCTCGTCCTTGTCTTGGTGTAACCCAAGTCGTCCTTCTTTCTCATAGAAGTTGACGATACAGAGGTCCGCTTCAAGTGCGGGGATCGGATCATGTTCGCATTGTTGTGCAAGTTCTACTACTTGTGTGACGAGTGTCTGAAACTCTGGAGGTATTGTCGGTGGCGTTGCTCCATCTTGTGTTCGTGTCTCCTGGTATGTCTTGGTATAAGGATTTCAGTCCTTTCCCAGCACATCATCTTCAGCTTCATCTTCGCTCCACCGGGGAATTCGGGTGTATAAAATCCACCTTGACCCGTTCCTAGCCCGTTGCATCGTCGAATGATTGAAATTTGTGCTTCGGGTGTCAGGTATCCCCTTAATAAGATCATACCTGGTCGGATGACCTGACACTGTTCGCTGGTGTAGTCGTAGTTGGTGATGTCGATCTCTTCTTGATTCAGGTTTACCGGTATCGGATAATAGATACTAAAGCTTCCTATGGTTGAAAATTACATCTACGGTGAGTACTAGTTTCAACTACTTCATTTCATGCTTAATACACACTTCAGTTTATCTACTCATGCATTCACTCATACAGTTACTCTAATACTTAGACATGCTACTTCAAGGATTAAAGGTTTAGATTATTACCTGGGCCGGATTTAGAACCGGACCCATCACGGTCAATCACATGAAGGACAGGCTGCCTCTGAGGTGCACTCTGTGGAGGACGTCGGGATCCCGGTCCCTGTGGTGCCTGCTGGGTCGGTGCATCGCCAGATGCAACCTCCTTGTCTTCCCTCTGCTTATAGCTTTGGAAGTTCCCCTTTGGCTTGGTGCTCTCTGGGCATCTATTGGCTGTGTGATCGGGTTTTTGGCAGCTATAGCACTTGATTTCCCTCCCATAACAGTCTTTGCCGGGATGGTCTTGGTTGCACTTTCTGCACACATAGGTGCGGCCATCGAAGAAGGTTTTGGTGACACCGGAGCCAGAACCTAAGGTCTAGAGGGTTAACACATGTGTGCGTGGATATACTAGATATATACTGATATGAATACGAATTAGAAATAGAAGTTTACCCTTAGGTGGGTATGATCTCAGTGGCTTTGCTGCCACCGGTGCAGATGAACCGAGTTGAAGAAGTTCAACCGGTTTGCCCTGCTCAGCATGGGCACTGCTTTCACTCGGGAATTTCTTTTGGGATTGCTGAAAGAAATTTCCCTTCTTCTTTTTCCAGCTTTTACCCTGGTTCTGCTCCTCGCCATTGGTGTTCTTATTGTTGGCCTTGCGCTTCAGCGCGGTTTCTTCATCCCTTAGTTGGCAAGTGATTTCAACGCGAGAAGCCACGTGATAACACTCCTGAAGTTTCAGGTATTAGCCGGGATTCTCATTTAAGAAGGATAAGGAAAGACTCAAAGAATTCAAGGAATTTAAGGAATCCAAGGAATTGAAATGGTACTAAGGGTTAACCGATATTTACCTGAAGGGAGGTAAATCGTGTATAGCCCATACCGTACCGAAGGCGATGGCTCAGACCGCCATAGAAGCGATCGACCAACACCTGGCCGGTGTATCCTAGATCAGGGAGAAGACGGAGAATGGAAGTGAAGGTGCGGTAGTACTCATCCACAGACATCTTGTCTGTCATCTTCAAGGCGTCCAGCTCTAGCCTTTTCTTAGTCTTTACATGCTCCGGATAGTACTTGGATCGGAGGAGTGATGCAAAAGACTCCCAATCGAAGGTGGGTCGCTGACATACTCGTGCTTGACTAGTTTCCACCAGTCCATAGCGGCATCCTTGAGGTAGTAAGCAGCTACTCTCACTCGAACTCTAGCAGGAGCTTTGAGGGTCAAAAGCAGTCTCCATTTCGGAGATGTAGGCTTCTAGCTTTACAGGATCGCTCTCGCCTCTAAAGTAGGGAGGACGGAGATCTGCGATAGCTTTTACCCAGTTTACTTCTCTGGGTGGCGGGGGAAGGATTGGTCCCGCTTGGTTCTGTTGGTTTTGCTGGTTTTGTTGCATAGCTTGGATCACTTGGGGTAGCATCTGCGCTACCGTGGCAGCGACGATTTCAGCTATCGTCTGCGTGCCGGGTCCGTCATTGCCCCCTCCTCTAGGGCGACCTGGACCTCTTCCTGACATCTGAACATTTAGCAGTTACATTAGACTCCACAATATGACTCAAAGGTCTTGGAATTTAAGCAAGGTATCGTTCCTAAGAACGTCAAGGGTATCCGTTGTTAACAACGGTAGTTCCTAGTTAGGTTTATAAGTATCTGTCTTAAGACGGTTGAAATCCTAACTCGGTAATCCCCCATGCTCGGTACTATGGACATCAGAGCGTAACTATGCTCTGATACCACTTTTTGTAACACCCCAACCGCTAATCCTATGCTTACCATCCAATCATCCCAATAATCCAGAGTTACTCGCAGCGGAAATACTTCTTACTACGGCGGGTGATACAACGCCGCTAACCGTCCGTACGGCTAGCTAGGCTTACCTTACTTACAGTCACGGTCTGATGAACATAATGTACCGAGCTACTATATTTCTTACCAAAATACCATATACCAAAAACTTACATCAATGGATCACCGAGTATTTAAGTGCATACAATTACATCCCAAATCAAACTTCCCAAAAGAATGAGTTTCTACCGGCTACTCATCTATACCAAATCATCATCCTCTCTATACCCAAAAAGGTGTACCCCATGGTACACCGGCTAATCAAAACTACAGCCATGTACTACTCAGTACACCAATCATAATTCATTGTTTACAATCCAAAAAGGAGATAAAGAAATAAAACTAAGTCTTCACATCTTCATCCTTCGCGGGTACCTGCGTGTAGTAAAAATGGTGCCCCAAGGGGCTCAGCAAACGCTGCGTATAAACTCCGCATATACCACGTGCTAGCTAGGGCACGCCGACTATTTGACATCCACTAAACATGTTGTTCATTAATTACACACAACATGCATTACATACATCATACAATCATGCTCAATACATTACACATTCCAAGGCAACAATACAATAACACGCATCTTACTTACCTTCACAAGGTTAGCCAAATTATGCATCCGGGTTAATCGGAATGCTTTTACTCTTTTACTCATTACTAACTTTTTCTTACTTACATTTACTTACTTTCATTTACTTTACTTACTCATTCTTACTTACTTACTCATACTCAAGTTAAGTCGTCGGGACCTCCGGCCCTGGGGACTACGCCGTCCCACCTCCGGGATTTACTTGACTCACCAATCCGGGATGCTACCCACTTAAGGGATTTGGGCCGCGGACCAGTTTAAGAGTCAGGAATTGGAGCCAACCTCTCGTGACTCCGCATCCTCACGCGTGGCCGAAACTATATCGGACTTCTACTCATTCCAATTTAATTACCAGTTTAAGTTAGATTGGTTAGCTTGTTAGGAATAAGTTAGAAGCCCAAACACATTCACAATCGGTCATAGTACATTGCAACATTCATACAAGCATTCAAATTCATCCATACATTTCATGAATTATACAAACTTAATTTAAGGACAATATACAACAATACAACACTACATATTCACAAGTAAACATGATAACTCCGATTCGTGCATTTATCTTATTTGGTGATCAATTAGCACACAACACACAAATCAGAGTAACCAAGATAGCATACGGGGCATGAGGAATCCATACCGTTCACCGTTGTACGTGTTTCCGAACGTCCTCCGGTGTCACAAATCAAATCCTAAGATATACATACAATTGAATGATTAATCTAACTATTATTGATCTTAACTCAACTACTTTTGTGTTTACTAATCCATACTCACTAAGTCTTTACATTCCTTACACTTATATTTCATTTCACTTACTTTCCATTACTTGTCCATGGTTTTTACACATATATATATATACGTATAGGTGGGTATACATATATATATATATATATATACTAGTTATAAGCTTACTGTTTTTTTTTTGTAAGTATTGGGCCGTCCGACCCACCGTCCGACCCAAGCCCTGGGTCGGACCATTCCAGTAGAGTTCGTCCTCTGAAAATCACCCTGTCCGACCCAGCACTATTCCGTCCGACCCATACCCTCTGGGTCGGACCATCCCAGAAGGTTTCGGTTCCGTCGTCCAAGTCCTGTCCGACCCACGTCCGACTCACCCTCTGGGTCGGAAGGAGTCAGAAAATTTGACGACGGAAAATTTTTGCCTGTCCGACCCATGTCCGACTCACGGCCCTGGGTCGGACCATTCCAGAATGTTTACGTTCTGTTATTTAGGCCATGTCCGACCCACGTCCGACTCACGGCCCTGGGTCGGACCATTCCAGAAAGATTGATTTTCGTTTCTTAAGCCCCGTCCGACCCACGTCCGACTCACCGTCTGGGTCGGACGGAGTCAGAACCTTGCTACAGATTTTATTTTTCTTTCCCAATTTCACCCATTGCTTCCCCAATCTTCCTACATACATCCTAACATGTTTTTGTACAATTTAAACACTCTAAATCATGCTAATTCATTTCCTAACTCATTACACAATTCTATACTAACTTATACACACAATTTCTAAGTTTTCATTCAACACTTACACAGTTTCCTCCCCTTACCATATTATGCTACAGATTTTGTTCTAGCTCTCTCCCAACAATAGCTCCCTCTTCTAATGTCATTTTTAACCCCTCTAGTACATTACAACTATATTAACTCTCTCCTAATCCACCCTCTAACTATCTAAATCAAAATCTGTTACAACCCACCTTATTCACCTAGTTTCAAATTCACTAAGTGTTCTATTCCTATGTAAATTTTGACATAACCTCCCCTATATTTTTACACTCTCACCACAATGTTTCATCACACATTAACATCATCTCACCTGTTTATACACAACAACAATACACAAACTCTCATATACCATTTCCAACACTAAACCACTCTTAAAATTCCTGCACACTATATTCAATTCCCATTCCAATTGTGACAGTTTTAAAATGTCTTTTAAGGCTTCAAAATACTTATATTCTCTTATACATTACTCCAATACACCATACCATTTTCATTACTAAATTCAAACTTCTAAAATCTGTTACACATACATATACAAGACTACACAAAGGTGTGTATCCTTACCTTGTTTCTCTTCTAGATTTTCTTTGTTCTTCTTGCTTCTTCCTTCTTCCTTTTCTCTCTCTCTCTACCGGTTATAGTTTCTCAACAATCTAACATTACCACCCATTCATAAATACACCATTCAATACTAAACATTAACCCTAACATTATTTAAGCTTTTAATGTAGGTTTTAGGGTTTAGAAAATTCATTACCTTCCAAGAGTGCAAATGAAGCTTGGAGTGGCTCAAGAACAAAATTCCAACTCCACCAACAAGGCCAAAATCAGCTAGCATAAAGAAGCAAGCAAGGGTTTTAGTTTTCATTTTCGTTTTGCCCTTGAGGCTAGAAAAAGATGGAGTTTTTAAGGATATTTTTACCTCAATAGAACAAGGAGAGGAAGGTGGTGCTAATGGTGGTCTTGAAGCTCCAAATGCTCCATACCCATGGAGATGAAAGTTGTTGTTTTTGAATTTTGGAAAGATAGAAATGCTCTACTTGGTGAGAGGAAGACAATGGTATAATTTTTACAATTTTTGGAGGAGGTTCAAGCACTTAACAAGATGAGAGAAGATGGAGTTTGTGAGTGGGTCTTCAAAACTCCATAGAAATCGCATGGGAAGAAGAAAGAAAGAAAAGAGAGAGTGTGGGGGTGGGTTGTACGTGAGTGAAGATAGAATAGAGAGGAGAGAGAGAATAAAGGTGAGTGTGGGGGTTGTTATTATTTTGTTGTTTTGTAAATAAGGGAGTGAGTGTGTGAGAGAGTGTGAGAGAGGGGGAGTCCCAATCGGACACACACTTCACACACATACCACTTTTACTTTTTATTTTCAAAGTGGACACATAAGTTTGTGTTATTTATATTTCTACCCCACAACTTCCCGTTTTTGACAGTTTTTACTAATCTCTCATTTTATTGATTTTATTGGTTCTAAAGCTTCACTAATATTTATTAATGATTATTTAGTTGACCAAAATTGTTACGAGTCTATTTGACCCGCTTAAAGACACGTTTTCCCTCATGATTATTTATACTTAATTAAGCTTCTAAATTATTCATTAGCCTAATTAATCGATATTTTTATTACGGGGTATTTCAAAGAGTCTTGTTGCAAATTAATGAAAACATGGGAACATACTAAACCTATCGAACCAAGAAACGATAACGTAAACCCTTGAACTCACTAGAACGTGTGAGAATTGTACGGGAATTAGTGAACTCCTGGAAACGGTTAGCGAACCGATCTGATTTAATCCACAAAACAATCAATAGTGGAAGTGTATAAGTAATCTCTATTTAGAGGATTAATGATTGTTCAAACATGAACCTTGAGATAAGTAAAGAATGGTAATGGATCACCAAACCCCTTAGAAAGATAGTTGAACCCCAATGAGAGGATCCGACTAAAATGAACAATGTCCTGAACATGAGAGTATTCGATAAGTTGGGTAAAACCTTAAATCTTAGAATACTAGACATTGAGAATTCCCTAAGCTAATGGAGGATATCGAGGGAGATACTTCTAGGCTAATCTATGAGATTGTGAAATGACTCCGAGAGAGGAGTTTTGGGAATTTGAGTAGTCCGGTAGTGAACCGGACATTTGAGAATTTGAGGAGCTAATTGTATAGCTCCATTTGTGTTTGTAAGCCCGGTGGTGAGTCTTGTGTATGACTCTGCCCGGAGGTCGTAGGCAAAGACTTTAAAGATGCCTTGAGTATTGAGAAATTGGTTTGAGTATTTAATTTGAGAATTTGATTGAGGTAGAGAATTGAGTATTGAGTTGAAACTTGAGAGAGTTGAGTTGGTAACTTGAGCGTCGAGCCTTGAGATTGAGGGTTGTAAAACTTGTTTGAGATTGTGAGTAAGAGAACTTGAGTAAGAGTAACCCAAGATAATGGGTAGATAATGAATAAGGAACCAAGGCATAATGGGGTAGAAACCCCCAAGGCCTAAGAGTAATATATTATAACTAACAAACTTGTGTGTTGGTTATTATTGTATTCCCTGTTTGAATACTTGCATGTGAGCATGTTGATTGAATTAAAATGAACCGCATGTTCTCGACCAAAGTAGTCGGCGTACCCCCGTTAGCACGTGGGGTATGCGAATTTCTTATGCAGCAATTTGCTGAGCCCCTAGGGGCACCATTTTTTTTATTTTACAGATGTTGAAGCTGACCACCGTCCGAGAGTGTAAGACGGGTTGCTGTATAGGCATGGGTAGTTGGTTAGGAATGTTGTATATATTGAATTATTGTATTGTGGGTCCGGTTTATAATCGGCAGACTTGGGAATTTTAGATACTCGGTATAGTAATAAATGGATATAGTATTTGTATAATATGGATTTGAGGTTGTATTTGAATTGGGATTTGATTATGGAATTGGACTATATTGTTGGATAGTATACTCGGTATAATAATCCATCAGACCGATTGTATTTATAATGTTGTATTGGATTGGGCCTTGTTAATCATGTGGGTGACTAACGGCATTGTATCACCCCCGGTTGTATTGGAATTTCCGCTGCTTTGTTGTTGGTGATTTAGATGGGCTAGGAGATAATCGTTTGGTTACCGGTAGGGGTTTACATTAGCTCACTAGAACCTATCTAGAGTTGCCACCTAATCTTAACCTACTGTAAATTAGGAAAGGAGAGTTCGGGTTCGGGGGCTTGATATTTTACTTTTCTGGGTTCAATTTACTTTCACAACCCTTCTAAGTTGTTTTCCCTTTACTTAAGGTAATTACAGCTTATTGCGAGGTCGTTTTAACCTAAGTGCGTGTGATTCTGATTTTTTTTAGTTTTTTGACAGAAAATTAAAGTGGAAATTGAAGAGTATCAAATTAGGGTTTTGGGGGCCGAATTACATCAAATTTGATTCTATCTGTGGCTATGGGCCTAATGTCCAAACCGAATGACCCTAGTGAAGTTAATTAATCAGAAGAGTCAAATTTACAAGAAAACAAAAATTTGACAAGTCCGAGGCCACCCACAGGGCGTTCGTGGGCCTGGACATGAATTAAAACCCTAAAATTTAAAAACAAAATTGTCCCGGCACCGTCCCGAGCATCCGGGGTTACGGATAAGGCGTCCAGGACCCAAGACGTAGTGTCTATTAAGTCAAGATCCTTTAGTTTTGATGATAGCAAACCTTGTATTGTATATTTAACATGTTTGTTCAGCTTTAAAATTTTGATAGACAGGCAAAGGAGTGGCTTCCCACACAAGGTTACAAGCGCACTTAATTCATGACATGTGCCCAACCATCGGGCACCTGTCTAGGAGAGCTCACGATAGAACTTCTAGTACACACAAGAAGTTAAGCATAACACGATCACATCTCTTATGTTTCAAAAGTAAATCAAAGACAAAACACTGTAAGCAGATCGACACATCTATGCAGACTCACACATTCTCACAATCAACTAGCACACAACAAGAATATAACTCAATAATGTGCAAAAGAAGAAGATAAGTAAAGGACTATTTATCTGAATGATTATATAGCCATAATGAAGTCTAAAGGAGCATTTATGAGCATTAATGAGCCAGACAAGATCAGACAAGTTGAGTACACAAGTTATGCTCTACCAATTGAGAGAGTTTCCACCAATGTGTTCAATCACAAGGTGACATGTGTTCTGACAACTCCAGATCAAGTTGAAACCTCTTTACAAATATAGTGTGGTTGTTATGTGAAAGGTCGAAGCTGTAGTCAACTCCTAAAGTCTAGGAGCTTATAGAGCGATAATTATATCTTAACTAACCGTATATATACTCTCATTTTTGTCATATGTAAACAATTCTGTACAAGAGAGAAAACTATAGAGATTATGTGAGTAAGTGTGAATCAAAATTAAGTGTGTGTAAGAGCTAGAGAGTTGGTGAGCTGGTTAGGATTGGAGTTGTGTGACAACACTTTGTATTTGTAGACTGATCAGTCGAGGAGCGGTTAGGGAACCGTAGGCCGACTGTCAGGAGAGGGTAGAGGACTTTGGGATAAAGTCCTAAACTGTCCTAGAGTCCGTGTGTGTGAGCGAGGGAGATTGAGTGAATTTTTGTGTGTAAATTCTCAATCGAAATGGAGTTTCCAGTTTAAGTTTATCTAGTGTCTTTCCTTAACTAACAAAGTTTATGTGATTCAATGATACGTCCATGATCGATCGAGGACGCATCTAGAGCGCTAGCTAGTTTCAATTGGTATCAGAGCAGGTCTCTTTTAAAAGCTAACTACTTTGGAAGATGGTCAAAATGTCTCACGCAAGCCTACTAGCGTCAGAAGATGGTTCTGCACCAAATCGACCACCATTTTTCAATGGAGATAACTACACTCACTAGAAGAATAAAATGGAGTTTCACATCAAGTCTGATGATTCTAGGATGTGAAGGGTTATATCACACGGTGAATACACCTTCCGAGATACTCAAGGACAAGACATATCAATTGACAGCATGATGGATGATCAAATCAAGAAGTTGGTATTCAATGCTCGAGCCGTAAGGATTCTACACTGTGCACCACTACCTGAGCAATATTCCAAAATAGCCTCAACTAAAACAGCTCAAGAGATCTGGAAAACTCTTGAAGTCATGTATGAAGGGAATGATGAGATAAAAAAGACTCACATTGAGGTGTTGCTCACTAATTGGGAGTTATTCAAGAAGGAAGAAAATGAGAACATTTCTGAAATGCATACAAGGTTCACCAAGCTGATCAATGCAATGTTGGTTCGTGGAAGAACTATTTTAAACGAGGATCAAATTCAGAAGTTCCTTAGATCTCTTCCTGCCTCCTTCGTCAGCAAGGTCAATGCCATGCAAGAAGTCCATGATCTATCTAAGATGTCTTTGGTAGACATGTTAGGTTCCCTAATGGCGTTTGGGTTAAAACTACAACAATGAAACTTAGAAAGTTCAATAAAAGAAAAGGAAAAAGGCATAGCCCTTCAGGTAGCTGACAACTCTGAGACAGGAGAAGATAATGATGAGATGGTCCTCTATGATAAGAGGTACTTTCGAATGTTCATAAGAAACAACGTGAGGAAAGGAAGAGAGCCCAAGGAGACGGACGATCATCACAAAAAGAACAATGACAAGTGTTTCAGGTGCTCAAAACATGGGCGTCACATCAAAGACTATCCTCAACAATCCCAAGAGGACAATCGACAAGGTCAGGAAACCTGTCCGAAGATCGTTAAACAAAGGGCCATGGAAAGAAGCGTTTGTCGCTGCATGGGAGACTTAAAGCTAAGCGACAACAATCAAACCTTAAATTGATCTCTCGGTGGATGAAAGGCTCACCTATTGTAACACCCCAACTCAATCCAAATGTGGTCTCGCAACTTAACAGTATATATATAAACATATCGCAGCGGAATTCTTTACAAATCCAGGACCTTGCCACGGTCTGACTACAGAATATACCGAACATTAGTACAACAATCTTAACCATATACATATCCTTCTTACAACCCCTCACATCCTATACATCTTACTAACTCAATTGCCATACGAGTGTACATGCACAACTCGTAGGCCACACTAAACCCTTAACAGCTGTATCCTCTTCTTACTCTCGCGTCGGCCGCTTCCTGATGTACCTGTGTAGTAAAAACAGCCCCAAAGGGGGTCAGCACGAATGCTGGTACGATCCCCTCATGGCCCCCAAGCTAACGTGGCTACGACGACTAATTGTCGATAGCATGGAGGTTGATTATATGCACAACATAATAGTAAATGCTGTAAACAACAATCCAAATATGAACAATCAAAGTTCACACACAACGAACGACTTAAATGCGTTCTCCTAATTAGAGAGTTAGTTATTTAACTCCTTAAGTGATGTTACCTCTTAATCTTAGTCCATCCTTATCTCACCTCAATCTTAGTCTTATCTTAAACTGAGAAACAACCAACCTTTAATAAGGAGTGGATGTAACCTACTTTGATCTGAATAATACAAACATCCTTTTAAAGGAATGGTTGCAACTTAACTTAACCTCACCTTAATCTTAATCTTAATCTTATCTTAATCTTAATCTTAACGATACAAATCATCCTTTAGAAAGGAATGATTGCAACTTATCTTAACCTTACCTTAATCTAAATCTGAACAATACAAACCATCCTTTAAAAAGGAATGGTTGCAACTTATCTTAATCTTACCTTAATCTTAATCTCAATCTTAATCTCAATATACAAACCTTTCCTGGAAGGGATTGGCTGTATCTAATTCGAACCTGGGATTTAGGTGATCCCACCGCACCATCTTAATGCCACCTACTCTGGACGGGAGTCCAGCGTAGCTGAGCCGGCAACCGGCCCTAGGCACAAGTCCGAAGACAAGTCCTTAATCGGAAGTCGAATCTGCTATAGATACCGACTCCCTTTTCTTAGCATGCATGACCGGAGATCGGTCCCGGGTTTCCTCACTCAAGTTCCAGTTAGTAGTTATCTCAAGACCATGTTTGTTGGTTAACCTCTTTCGGTTCATATCGTCCCTCATTAGGGGGCGTTCCTTAGTCTCACTCAATTCCTTACTAAGCATTGGTTAGTAAGTTCTCACGGTATGTTGTGTTAGTTTTCAAACATCACACAACAATGCAATATTATATATGATATGTTCCGGTTGCATGCTTTATCTTGTTTAGTGAGCACACAAAACAAATAGCACACAAGCCGAGGGACACCTCGTTAGCAAGCAGGTCACAAGAGAACTGTACCGTTCACCGTTGTCGTTCGGCTGCTTACTCTCTTCCGGAGTCCAAACTCCCAAGTCCTAAAACATTCATTCAGTTTTAGGTTGTTAATCACTTAACTTAATATGACTTACTTAACTTGTTTAACTTACTTAATCCTTAATGATCCCCACCTAACACCTCTTAGGTCTTACACTTAATCTTACAAACTTAATCTTAAACTTTCAAGTTTATACTTAGCTTAACTTAATCTCTTAAGTTCTTAGGGTCTCAATCATTACTACCCTACCAAAGGCATCCCTTATTACCCATTGCCATTCTTAGAATTCAAAATTTCTTCTTTTTTTTTGTTTTTAGGCTCGACCGGACTTACCGACCGGACTTGCCAAGTCCGGTCCATTCCAGTACCCTTTTACCGTTGGAAAATTCACTCCGACCGGACTTACAAGTCCGGTCCTATGTCCGGTCGATTCCAGAGACTTTATCCGTACAAAATTCAAGCCCGACCGGACTTGACAAGTCCGGTCCATGTCTGGTCTATTCCAGAAACATTTCCCGGTATTGTAACAGAGCCCGACCGACCTTGCAAGTCCGGTCCTATGGCCGGTCGGCTCTTGAAGAAACTGTTTCTAAATTCTCTTTCAACTCCAAACTTCTCCTCATATATCCTAATATGTTATAACCTCATTTGGGCACCTCAAATACACCTTAAGCCCTCCTTAAAATACCTTAAATCATCCACCAAGATCCACCTTAGTCATTATGCACTTTCCTTGTAATAATGCTAACACTTGTAATGTTTTCCTCTAGGTTTCTAGGTGGTGGTTCATACCTAGTGTAACCTCTATGCCAAATGTTTTCTTCCCACTATAACATCATCTCACAAGCATCTTTCACCATCGAAAATCCTTTTATGCACTTACTTAAGGTTCCTCCCTAAGCTTAAGCTTCCATCCACCAACACCTTATTTCCTTCCTAGTTGTTTACCAACATTTGCCTAAGTCCTACATGCTCAATTACATTCCCTCGATTCTTAAATCCTCCAAGGTAATGCCTAAGTCATTATATCTCATTACCGCACTTTATCTTACCCCTTTTTCATCAAGGCAACCTCTAAAACTTCCTATTACTTCCTTAGTCAACTCATTTCCACCCAATTTTCTTTTCATGCTCCCTAGTAAACCCTAGGGCATATTAGCTCACCACTACCACTTAAACACCTTGTTTCTACTCAAATTTCGCCATAGCTCCTCTAGTATCTTATCATTCCCAACCACATTATTTTTCCTCATTCAACCATCTCACACACATCAAGTTCTTCTCATCATATCTCATCACCCCAACCAACTCATTCACAACAAACTCAATATATTGCAAAAATCTTAAATTGCATATCACTAAGGCTCTTAAATGACATGGCTCTTAGGCCCTTAAATGACTTAAACTTAAACACTGAATCTCCCACATATATAAGCTTTCAACCTGCAAATACACTCATCAATCTCATAGTAGTTATAATGCTCTTAAAATCCACCTTAACCTTATATTACTAACTCATTCTCATTAGCTCCTTAATCACAAGTTCGTAAGCTTGTTTAAGTTCTTTTTCTTAGGTTATATAACCCAATACACAATGTAAGCTTTAAGCCACATTGGTATTTATCTAAAACTCATTCCTTAATCTTAAACCACCATTAGGTAAGCATTTTACCTTGTTTCCTCAAGCTTATCTCAATCTCCTCCTTAGACCTTCTTCTTGCATAGATCTCGGCCACCACTTAAATTCCTTTTGCCAATGTTCTAATCAATATTTAAGAACTCATATGAGTACTAAACAATGCACTAACCTCAAGGAATAAAAACCTAGGTTAGAAATGTGTCCTAAGGCATAAAAGTGGATGATTACCTTTAAAGTCTCAAGGTAGACTTTGGCATTGAATGAAATAGGACCTCCACTAGTCCTTGGTGAATAAATCAAGCTAGAACAAGGCATAAAAACATAGCCCCATGAGAAGAAATTTTCGGCCATGTACAAGAAATGATGGAAACATGGTTTTTCTTACATTTTCTTTACCTTAAGAGAATGGAGAAGCTAATGAGCTCTTCAAACTTGATTTTCCCCCATCAATGGAGTTTTCTCATGGCACCAAAATGGAGCTTTGAAAGATTTGAAAAGATAGAAAGATAGGTCTTGACCTAACTAAGACAATATGCAATTTGTTTTGGATTTGGAGCATGGAGTTGTATTTGGCAAGTGATTGAAGATGGAGAACCATGGAGGGCAGCACTCTCGGTTTTGGAATAGAGAGAAGAAGAAGAAACCGTGGGTGAAAGAGAGAAATGGAGGAAGGAGGAGAAAAGTGAGCTAATATAAGATATTTTGCTTTAATAAAGCAAATAGTAACTTCTTTACTTATCTCTTCTTTTCCTTTCTCATTTGATGACTCATGTGGTGACTCCCCACATAAAAACCGGCCACCCTCTTAAATAAGGCTAACATGGTCTTTGTTGACCAATAATTGACTTATATTGATTAAAACTTAAACTAGTCACTAAATAGTTACTATTCATTAAACAAGGCACATAATCGGGAAATTTTTGATTTCCCATTGATTTAGACCTCCTAATGTGATACTAATTAGTACACATGTTGATTAAAGAGTAATGATGGACATTTAGCCACTCAAAACTCAATTCTAAGACAATTTCTCAAAAATGTGCTTTAAGACTTCTTAAAGCACATTTTGTGTTTTAACTTGTTTTCAAGCTTGATTTTCTTTGCTAATTGATTTAAAATGACCATTAAGATATTACTAAGGTCTTATCATGATATTTGGGTACTCACCCAAGTCTCTCCAAGCTTAGAGCACGTTTTTGCCCTGATTGCCCTTAAGGCACTTTCTTGTGTTTTCCTTGGTTTAAATTGTCTACCAATCTTTCTAAGGCATATTTTAGCCTTACTACATCATGATTTGATGTTTACTTAGCATACTTAGGTTTGGGGTATTTCAATCTACCCCCCTTAAAAGAACTTTGTCCCCGAAGTTCTCATGCATCCTATCTTATTAGAATACATGTCTTACCTCATTCCTTAGATCATATAGATCATACTTATGTATACTTAATCTCATTGGATCATTGGATCCCCCATACTCTCATACTTAAATATCACACAACATGCTTAAGCATGTGCAGCACTCAAAATTCCTTTTGTTCCTTTTTGCTGATTAAAACATTCACATAACTTCCAACGTATTCTCCCATGTCACCGGTCCGTAGACAATGGCTCATTCGTCCTCGTCACCATGGGCCAGAATACAAAACACGCTGCTCTCCCCCCCCATGTCACCGGTCCGAAGACAAAGGCTCGTGCGTCCTCGACTTCATGGGCGAGACTCAGTAAAAAGGTAATCCTTTTTACGAGGTCATGTGAGGAATAATTCCTCTAATTAAAAATACAATCAACTCCAATTTCATTTTATCCTAAGGCCTCTATCCTTAGTGTGATTTAATTGTGACCACTGGTAGGGAGTTTCAGGAATCATCCAACCCTGATGTGATCAGCAACAGTGTAGAACTATCCTTCCACCCCAATTTGTGTTCGGTTTCCCTTGATCCCTAGAAAATCAAGTTCCACCTCCCACGTCATTTTCAAACATCCAAATAATTCACTCATGTCCAATTTTCTATCTTTTTAGTTCTTCTAATCATAATCAATACATCTCCCAAGTGTGGACTCATTCCATCAAGCATTCCCAATTCATCTCTGAGTAATTACCTCAGAACTTAAATTCCTACTAAGTTCTATAACTGTCCCATACCAACCCTCCCCAACTTATATCTCATAGCATTACTGCTCCTTCCTCATGCTCATATCAAATAATATCTCATAGTGTTATCTTATTCTTATCTCACACATAGTCTCATATCGACATATACCTCATATATTCCTTATTCCTTAAGTCTCCTTAATCCTCTTCCTTAATTCTCTTAACTTGTACTCACACCGGAGTTAACAAGATAGATACTTAATATGTATGGTATTCACATCTTCTGTGTGTAATAACCATGATTTATCTCAAAATGTTTATGTAAAACATATTCTCAAATTATTTTGTGCTATGCACAACGTAGTTTATGTACTCAGTACACAAACATACGCTAAGCGGTTTTCGCTCTACCCCCCTTAAAATGGATTACGCCCACGTAATCAACATTATATCATCCTTGAACATAAGTTCAAGATGTCTAATTCTTACCAAGCATTCTAGCTTCCACGTCATCTATCTTAGTTATAATTCGATCAGAAATGGCTTAGTCTCTGTATCGAGGATTCTTAACGGTACTTATACCGTTTCCTTAACTTAGTTTGGTCTAATCTCAAAGGTAGTGATCTGCTAGCTTCCGCTGCACCACTCTGATGTTCTTAGGCTTAACTGCCTCACTTAGCTTTTAATAGCATTGTATATCCTTCTGCATCCTTACTGTTTAGGAATATTAGTCTCTCAATGGACACGTGTTATCTTTATATATACACGGCCTTGATGAGTTGTAGCCCGTCTATCCAGTCTCCCTGGAGATCTAATGTTCATACTCTTAGTATTTCCTCGAATGTCTAAATTGTTCTCCCCAAATGACCTTGGGTCTGAGGATGATTCTTAGTCTGAAACTACTGTTTAGTGCATATCACGCTTTACAGTCTTAACCTCTTACATCTTAAGACATGTCCAATGTCTGTACTTAACAATCCGTGCTTCTCGCACTTCATAGTCCTTAATTATTTGTTCTCTGATTCCCTTGCGTTACTGGTTCAACTAACTTCTTGTCTTCGACTGTTTGTGGTAGTAGCTGCTCTTGTCTGATCTTGCGTCGTTGTCGGTGGTACGGAGTCGACTACTTCCCGTGTTCCTTACACCACTCGTTCACATGCATGGGGTACCTTACTGGTACATTACTACTTACCCAACTAACTCATAAATGAGCGTGTCAGGCCTGCAAGCCCCTGTGGGGTGCAGTCGTCCCACGTCTCATTTTAGTAAACTCATAGTGTCCGTCACACGTTTAGCTATTGCTAATTATGAAGTATTCTGTTGTCGATCTCCTCTTTCATCGTTCCAAAATAACACTTATTGTTCTTCTTGAAGTTAATCAAGGGAAGTCCATTTACTGTGTCCTTGGTTATGGTATGCTCCAGCTCCTTTCTGTACTCCGTACTGATTTAGTCTCTTAAAAATTGAGGTCTCTTTCCGTAGAGCCTCTTATCGTGTTTCTCACGTTTATGCTACTAGGAATGCACTTCTAGTTCCTTAAGGAATGGATAGTGTGCTTCTGTGAAATCTTACCTAAGTAGGTCCAGACTACTGGCATTAATGCTCAGTTCGTCTACCATCTTATTCCCTTACTTATATCGGTTTTAACTCATAAATCTCATTGCCTCTGTGTCATTATTTGACGGCTTATACATAACGGTCGCTTTACCGCGCACCATGACTTAATCCACTTATCTAACTATCGTACTCACGATCACTACTACCGTGGAAGTTGGCCTTTACCATGTTGCCCGTTAATGGTGCAACCTCTTACTCACTTATTCTAATGTCTTAACTTATACTCAATCCCTTCTTGGTGTAAACACTCTGGAAGTTCTTTGTCGTACCGTGTTGTAAAATAGTTGACTCTTGATATGAAGATGATCTGCTCCAATCTCAGATTCGTAGGTAGGCAAATCTCTTTCGCTTTCTTTCATCCTTAGTGATGTTATCTACCATGTGATTTAATTGGTTACTGAAGAAATTATCCACTGAATCGCAGGCTCTTCTGAGCATCGATCAATTAACGTGCCACAATGTGCAGTCACATTGTTTATCTCTGACCATTACTAATTTTTACATCCTGGGTGTTGGATATGGGGTCTATCCGTGCAACCTTCCTTATACTCAAGTGTATCTGGTACGTTCTAAGGTAATCTCAAGGTTCCTAGTTCCCATTTTCTAAATAAGTTTACTTCATCTCTAACAAGTGAAAGCCCTTTTTGTGAGGGGTTCATTCCCACTCTTGGCCTCACAACAAGGAGTGGTATCCCCACCCTAAAAGGCATGGTTCGTTCTCCGCTCCTGTCCTTAGCATTATCTCAATATTCTCATTGGTACCCTTTTCTTAGTAATATCTCCCCCAATCTATGTTATAGGTTTGTAACCGTTCACATCTACACATTGCAGTTCCTCATGGCTTAAATAAAATCTCTCACAACTTACTGTACCTCGGGCTCTGATGTGGTTAACATCCTTGGCTCGTAGGTTCTTAGTGCTTAATGTCTCAGTTCATTATTTGTATTCTTACTCATCTGTAGGTTATCCTCATAAACTTCTGGTTCCTTGGAACACCATCAATCATTAGGTTACATACTAAATGTAGTATCGGGTTTTATGGTAAGTCGTTACATCCTGCTTCCTGCTATGGAAGTTGTTTCGTATTAGGCATTCGCTTTAAGGTGTCCAAGTTAGATATAATCCTGTTATCTTATACTCCCATCTCAACGCTTCGTTCAACTTCCGTTGACTATGCCACCCGTTGATGATCAATCATACGTGGGTGTTAATGAGTTAAACAAACAGTGTTAACTGTCATTCGTCAGTTGTTTGGCCCGACTATACCCGCTTTGTGTGGGTAGTCCGCTGAGCTTCCCTCTGTCGGGATTATACATTTTTAATCCTTAGTAGGTTATAGCTTATGTTCACTTCTTTTATCCTTGATTTCCGGGTTTTCCAACATCTTCATTGAAGAATGTTGTTATTGGTGTCCTTAATGGTCACTCTGAGAGTCTTATCCCGTTTTCGTTGTAAGTCGATGCTTCAACAGTCTCAATAGTATCTTATAATACATCCCTTGTATATCATTGCTTATATAGTGTTTTTGCTCGCGATACCGAGCAATCTCTTAGGTTTTTCCCCTTGAAGTTTGAGATTGGTGTTCTTACCATACTGTCGGTTGTTGTTGTAGTGGGTTATACCGTTGCTAGCATTTATATGGTTTAGTATTCTGTCCAAGCTCAGCTCCCTGCCGACTGATGTGTCGGCTCATCTCATCATGGTCAGGCCGTCAGGCCCTTCCAAGGTCTTATTTTTCCATTCCTATGGTTTTACAATCCGGTATTAATATGTACTACCACTGTAGCGTTCTCTTATTTCGCCTTGATGGCTTTTCGAGTGGCTTAACCGTGGTAGCACTTGCCATAGCAAGTGCGCCATGCAGGATGGGTCATTGGTACAAGGTGCATCTGTAGTGATACTCCCTTCTAATTTCCATGTAATTGTAGTCCTCGGGACTCCTTCGATAATCTCTTATTTTGGATAACCGTCCATCCGGCAGTTTCCTTGTTGTTTGACAGTACTGTCATCTACCAGGGCGTTCCTCTTTCTGAGGGAATCCCTTAATATTTCCTTATGTCTTATTCCTCACTCTTGTCTCCACACATTTGTTGTGGTTATTTGGTAATAATTCTCCTTTAGGCACCACATCGTAATCCTATTTTAGTATACAATTGTATGAGTTCCTATCGTCGTCCGCATTATGTCGGCCAGGCCTTGTAACCTCCTCATTGTATGGGGTTTGGAGTTCCCGGTTCTTAACTGGACCTTCCAGTGATCTCAATCCTCATGTTTTGTATTTTCCCGCTGTTATGCTCACTCGGACCGCTGTCCGGTACTCATGTCGCTTATCATTTCCTTATTCATTGCACGCGTAGTGCTTTCCTTATCATTGGTATGGCGGGTTATTTCGACTGCGTAGCATGTCGACCCATGTTGCCGGTAATTTCCGCTCCCTTACTGATAGAATTACATAGGTAGCGCCTTTTTCTCTGTTGCGCTCCATTGAAAATCTCCAAGTTCTCCATAACTGTTGTGCAACAAGATGTTCCTCGTACTGCTTGTTGTTAGCTAACTGCCAGATCGGGTTTCCCTGAGTAAGAGAAGGCTTTCTTCTCTCTGGCGTTTGTCCAACACATTTAGGGTTAGGGATGTGGAGGGCGGGCCTAGGTACTATGGATATCCGGTAAACACCGGGGAGTCCTGGCTAACGCACCTCACACTCTATCTCTCAACCCTTAACCCATAACTCAATCTCAACCTCATCATTCTCCTAAGTTCGGTATTTCTTGTCTTCAGAGCGTAACTACGCTCTGATACCACTTTTTGTAACACCCCAACTCAATCCAAATGTGGTCTCGCAACTTAACAGTATATATATAAACATATCGCAGCGGAATTCTTTACAAATCCAGGACCTTGCCACGGTCTGACTACAGAATATACCGAACATTAGTACAACAATCTTAACCATATACATATCCTTCTTACAAACCCCTCACATCCTATACATCTTACTAACTCAAATTGCCATACGAGTGTACATGCACAACTCGTAGGCCACACTAAACCCTTAACAGCTGTATCCTCTTCTTACTCTCGTGTCGGCCGCTTCCTGATGTACCTGTGTAGTAAAAAGCCCCCAAAGGGGGTCAGCACGAATGCTGGTACGATCCCCTCATGGCCCCCAAGCTAACGTGGCTACGACGACTAATTGTCGATAGCATGGAGGTTGATTATATGCACAACATAATAGTAAATGCTGTAAACAACAATCCAAATATGAACAATCAAAGTTCACACACAACGAACGACTTTAATGCGTTCTCCTAATTAGAGAGTTAGTTATTTAACTCCTTAAGTGATGTTACCTCTTAATCTTAGTCCATCCTTATCTCACCTCAATCTTAGTCTTATCTTAAACTGAGAAACAACCAACCTTTAATAAGGAGTGGATGTAACCTACTTTGATCTGAATAATACAAACCATCCTTTTAAAAGGAATGGTTGCAACTTAACTTAACCTCACCTTAATCTTAATCTTATCTTAATCTTAATCTTAACGATACAAATCATCCTTTAGAAAGGAATGATTGCAACTTATCTTAACCTTACCTTAATCTAAATCTTAACAATACAAACCATCCTTTAAAAAGGAATGGTTGCAACTTATCTTAATCTTACCTTAATCTTAATCTCAATCTTAATCTCAATATACAAACCTTTCCTGGAAGGGATTGGCTGTATCTAATTCGAACCTGGGATTTAGGTGATCCCCCCACCGCACCATTTAATGCCACCTACTCTGGACGGGAGTCCAGCGTAGCTGAGCCGGCAACCGGCCCTAGGCACAAGTCCGAAGACAAGTCCTTAATCGGAAGTCGAATCTGCTATAGATACCTACTCCCTTTTCTTAGCATGCATGACCGGAGATCGGTCCGGGTTTCTCACTCAAGTTCCAGTTAGTAGTATCTCAAGACCATGTTTGTTGGTTAACCTCTTTCGGTTCATATCGTCCCTCATTAGGGGGCGTTCCTTAGTCTCACTCAATTCCTTACTAAGCATTGGTTAGTAAGTTCTCACGGTATGTTGTGTTAGTTTTCAAACATCACACAACAATGCAATATATATATATGATATGTTCCGGTTGCATGCTTTATCTTGTTTAGTGAGCACACAAAACAAATAGCACACAAGCCGAGGGACACCTCGTTAGCAAGCAGGTCACAAGAGAACTGTACCGTTCACCGTTGGTCGTTCGGCTGCTTACTCTCTTCCGGAGTCCAAACTCCCAAGTCCTAAAACATTCATTCAGTTTTAGGTTGTTAATCACTTAACTTAATATGACTTACTTAACTTGTTTAACTTACTTAATTCCTTAATGATCCCCACCTAACACCTCTTAGGTCTTACACTTAATCTTACAAACTTAATCTTAAACTTTCAAGTTTATACTTAGCTTAACTAATCTCTTAAGTTCTTAGGGTCTCAATCATTACTACCCTACCAAAGGCATCCCTTATTACCCATTGCCATTCTTAGAATTCAAAATTTCTTCTTTTTTTTGTTTTTAGGCTCGACCGGACTTACCGACCGGACTTGCCAAGTCCGGTCCATTCCAGTACCCTTTTACCGTTGGAAAATTCACTCCGACCGGACTTACAAGTCCGGTCCTATGTCCAGTCGATTCCAGAGACTTATATCCGTACAAAATTCAAGCCCGACCGGACTTGACAAGTCCGGTCCCATGTCTGGTCTATTCCAGAACATTTCCCGGTATTGTAACAGAGCCCGACCGACCTTGCAAGTCCGGTCCTAAGGCCGGTCGGCTCTTGAAACTTGTTTCTAAATTCTCTTTCAACTCCAAACTTCTCCTCATATATCCTAATATGTTATAACCTCATTTGGGCACCTCAAATACACCTTAAGCCCTCCTTAAAATACCTTAAATCATCCACCAAGATCCACCTTAGTCATTATGCACTTTCCTTGTAATAATGCTAACACTTGTAATGTTTTCCTCTAGGTTTCTAGGTGGTGGTTCATACCTAGTGTAACCTCTATGCCAAATGTTTTCTTCACCACTATAACATCATCTCACAAGCATCTTTCACCATCGAAAATCCTTTTATGCACTTACTTAAGGTTCCTCCCTAAGCTTAAGCTTCCATCCACCAACACCTTATTTCCTTCCTAGTTGTTTACCAACATTTGCCTAAGTCCTACATGCTCAATTACATTCCCTCGATTCTTAAATCCTCCAAGGTAATGCCTAAGTCATTATATCTCATTACCGCACTTTATCTTACCCCTTTTTCATCAAGGCAACCTCTAAAACTTCCTATTACTTCCTTAGTCAACTCATTTCCACCCAATTTCTTTTCATGCTCCCTAGTAAACCCTAGGGCATATTAGCTCACCACTACCACTTAAACACCTTGTTTTCTACTCAAATTTCGCCATAGCTCCTCTAGTATCTTATCATTCCCAAACACATTATTTTTCCTCATTCAACCATCTCACACACATCAAGTTCTTCTCATCATATCTCATCACCCAAACCAACTCATTCAACAACATATTGCAAAAATCTTAAATTGCATAGCACTAAGGCTCTTAAATGACATGGCTCTTAGGCCCTTAAATGACTTAAACTTAAACACTGAATCTCCCACATATATAGCTTTCAACCTGCAAATACACTCATCAATCTCATAGTAGTTATAATGCTCTTAAAATCCACCTTAACCTTATATTACTAACTCATTCTCATTAGCTCCTTAATCACAAGTTCGTAAGCTTGTTTAAGTTCTTTTCTTAGGTTATATAACCCAATACACAATGTAAGCTTTAAGCCACATTGGTATTTATCTAAAACTCATTCCTTAATCTTAAACCACCATTAGGTAAGCATTTTACCTTGTTTCCTCAAGCTTATCTCAATCTCCTCCTAGACCTTCTTCTTGCATAGATCTCGGCCACCACTTAAATTCCTTTTGCCAATGTTCTAATCAATATTTAAGAACTCATATGAGTACTAAACAATGCACTAACCTCAAGGAATAAAAACCTAGGTTAGAAATGTGTCCTAAGGCATAAAAGTGGATGATTACCTTTGGCATTGAATGAAATAGGACCTCCACTAGTCCTTGGTGAATAAATCAAGCTAGAACAAGGCATAAAAACATAGCCCCATGAGAAGAAATTTTCGGCCATGTACAAGAAATGATGGAAAATGGTTTTTCTTACATTTTCTTTACCTTAAGAGAATGGAGAAGCTAATGAGCTCTTCAAACTTGATTTTCCCCCATCAATGGAGTTTTCTCATGGCACCAAAATGGAGCTTTGAAAGATTTGAAAAGATAGAAAGATAGGTCTTGACCTAACTAAGACAAATATGCAATTTGTTTTGGATTTGGAGCTTGGAGTTGTATTTGGCAAGTGATTGAAGATGGAGAACCATGGAGGGCAGCACTCTCGGTTTTGGAACAGAGAGAAGAAGAAGAAACCGTGGGTGAAAGAGAGAAATGGAGGAAGGAGGAGAAAAGTGAGCTAATATAAGATATTTTGCTTTAATAAAGCAAATAGTAACTTCTTTACTTATCTCTTCTTTTCCTTTCTCATTTGATGACTCATGTGGTGACTCCCGGGTGACTCCCACATAAAAACGGCCACCCTCTTAAATAAGGCTAACATGGTCTTTGTTGACCAATAATTGACTTATATTGATTAAAACTTAAACTAGTCACTAAATAGTTACTATTCATTAAACAAGGCATATAATCGGGAAATTTTTGATTTCCCATTGATTTAGACCTCCTAATGTGATACTAATTAGTACACATGTTGATTAAAGAGTAATGATGGACATTTAGCCACTCAAAACTCAATTCTAAGACAATTTCTCAAAAATGTGCTTTAAGACTTCTTAAAGCACATTTTGTGTTTTAACTTGTTTTCAAGCTTGATTTTCTTTGCTAATTGATTTAAAATGACCATTAAGATATTACTAAGGTCTTATCATGATATTTGGGTACTCACCCAAGTCTCTCCAAGCTTAGAGCACGTTTTTGCCCTGATTGCCCTTAAGGCACTTTCTTGTGTTTTCCTTGGTTTAAATTGTCTACCAATCTTTCTAAGGCATATTTTAGCCTTACTACATCATGATTTGATGTTTACTTAGCATACTTAGGTTTGGGGTATTTCACCTATGCCTTGAGGAAGTTTGCTTGATGGCGCAAGACAAGGACACGTCAAAATAAGAAGAAGAAGATCAAAACAAGGTAAACTACTCTAAACTTAGAAAGAAAATTCTAAAGGCTGAACTTCCAGGATTAGAAAGTTTCCTCTTATACTAGTTGATCGACTAGAGGCTTTGGAAAATGAAAATAAGGAACTCGTGGAGGAAAATGAGTAATTAGAGAAAAACTCGGATAAGGATAAGGTAGAAAACCTTATGAAAGCACTCATGAAATTGTAAATCCACTATAGTGAAATTGTTTTCATTCTTGAAAAAATGAAAATAGGAAAACAATCTGAAATAGATGAGTTGATTACTGCCCTTAACGAAAGAGAAAAGGAACTATCATTAATCAAAGAAAAACATGCAAAGCTAGAAGCGATTCCTAGGACACCCATGTGGAGAAACAAACGACAGGTTAGGTATCAGTCAGGGAACATTCGTAGAGGTGTTGGCCATCTATGCAGACAACCTGGTCATTATGAAGCCAAATGCTATAGAACACGATTCATGAGGCATTGACAACTCAAGAAGATAGGACTAAAATAGGTAGTAAAAAATGATCCTAGAACAATGATTGATGGTTTAAATGGGTTTATTATAACCAATATTTTAACCCCCCTCAGAGTAGTCTCTAAGGCATGCGTGTTACAAAGGGTAAAATGGTCAAAATGCACCAATGGAGGATTTTCCAAGGACATTCTTGGGATTTTCTATTTTCATATGACTCGTTCACAATCTTCAAACACTTCCTAATATCATAGTCATTCTGAAAGGTATTTCATCATTTTCAGATAATATTTATTTGGGAAATTTAGCTTTTAATTCATATATAAGCTAATTTATTTAATAATTAACACATGAAATAGGCTAAAAATAGAAATAAAAAATGTTTCCAAAATTAAAATAAAATTGTCACATGGTTAGCATGACTACACAGTCGTAAACCTGAACTTATTTTATTTGGAACCTTAGCTTAAAAGTTAAAAGAGAAATTCAATCATTCCTACAATTTTCTCTCTCCTTTGGAGAAATTCCGAATTCATATTAAAATTTCATGAAATTTTAATACAAGATAAGGATGAATTTTTAAACCTAACGCCATTGAAAATTTGTTATTCCAGATTGTGATATTTTTATCTTATCTGTTTATTTATCAAAATAACCCGATTCCAACTCTCAAAATTCATAAAGATCTCCCTTTATCTTTAGGTAAAATTTCATAATTTTTCTCGGCCTGCAGTGTATTTTAAAAAATCAAATTCTCTTAGTGCACACAAAAATTTTCTGCAGAGAGATCTTCCTTTACCTTTTTGCTCATCCCTTTACTATAAGAGACCTTCCCAAAATGAACTAGGGCGGAGAAGAACACTTCCAAAGTCAGAAAACACAGCCACAAACCTTCTCCCCATGTTTTTGCACTTCCAAGCCTCGAATCAATACCGAAACTCTACTGAAATCACCCCAAAATCACCAGCAACTCATCCTTTCTTCTCCCATCGAACTTTCAAGCAGCAAACAACAACCAAAACACAGAACCTAAATGTGGTTAACAACCCAAAGAGAAGGGGTCAGAAGCTTAGGTCAAATTCAATCTGGAACCAATCTGTCGGGGCACCAAAATATTCCCGACGTGAAAAATCTTTCATAATTCGAAGGTAAAATAGGTAGAAATCTTAATTTCCTAACTCCCCATGAATTGTTTAATCTTGTGATGAAATTTGTGTTCGAACCGACTCTTTTCATTTTTGAATTGTTGTTTGTTTTTGTTTCTGTTCATTAATTTGTGCACTAAATTTCGTCAGTAATTCAACTTCAAATTGAACACTTTTACTTACCAACATATTGTACATCTTTCAGGCTACATACCCATAAAATTTAAGCCAAAAACACCATCGGGAACAGCCTCAACACCACTCTCGGCGCCTCGTACCCAGGGGGCGGTCCGTACCCACGGATGCCATGTCCGGGGTCTCGGACGTCCTGTCCATAAGCACGGAAGCTCTCAAACATTGGCGGGATTTCAAAATTTTTTAAAAATTAGGGTTCTATAAACATGTCCGGGCCCATGAACGCCCAGTCCATGGCCTCAGACTTTTCAAAATTTTGTTTTCTTTTAGATTCGAATTTTCTATATACTAGGTTAAATAGGGTCCGTGGGTTCGGACATTAGCTCCGTGGCTAATGAGGGAAACAAAATTTGACCTAATTCTGCCTCCGAAACCCTAGTTTAGGTAATTTCAATTCTCAATTTAATTTTCGTCAAAAAAATTTTAAAATACAAAAAAATCAGAAGTTCATGCACTTAGGTTAAAACGACTCGTAATAAGCCGTAATTAAACTAAGTATAGGAAAAACGACTTCGAGGGGTAATGAAAGTAATTGAACCCTAAATAAGTCATATACCAAGCCCCCGAACCGGAATTCTCCTTTCCTAATTTAGTCTAGTTTAAAATTAGGTGGTGACTCGTAATAGGTTCCAGTGAGCTAACTTAGAATTTAATAATTAGTGTTATATGACATAGTTATTAATCTTAGGTTATAAGTGGACCTAAAACTCGATCAGATCCTAACCAACTCAAGCCAACATAGGATAGGGTTTAAAAATTGAGGCTCACAAAATGGTGAATCTGTTGGGGACTCTTAATATTAATTTGTTTAATTTTAAGAAAGAGGGCTTAACTCGAAAATTGTTTATTTATGGCTTTTATTATGGTGTTTGTTTACTTTTGTGCTCAATTTAAATTTCTACAACTAGTATCATATGAGAGCGAGGGTCCACACAAACCGATTTCACCCCGGTACCCCCGCTTTAGGGTCCCCTGTCAAGGACTCACACCTTTTAAGGTGATGTGAATAAGTGGGGGAAAAGATGAGGATGTCGTCTAACCACATCCCCTTAATACCTGGGCTTTAGCCCCAAGAAGTTTCCTTGTAGTGCCCTTACCTAGGCTTGTTTGGTCATTCAAAGACCCGACCGTAGACACACACCTTTAGGTGATGTGAAAAGAGTGGGGAAGCGCAAATAGAATAGCGTGCAAGCCCTATTCCTTTGCGGTGACCTGGGCCCAAGCACCTCTCCAGATCGATCCGTACCCAAACTGGTTGAAGCGTCTAGTGAGGACATGTTGAACTTGTGTGAAACTTTGCTTGCTTGTATGACCGGCCCACTGTCAGCCTAGAAATTTGTAGGAACTTTTCCTACATCAACTTAGCCCAACCCGAAATTCGCGGCTTAATTATGTGCTACCCAGAGGCCTTGTTTTGTTTAATTGAGTGAATTGTTTGTTTGGGCTTTGGCCCAAAAAACCTTAGATCTAGGTGATTTCTCTTTCAACCCAATTTGAATTATCCATTTGTTCTAGGCCCACGAAAGAGAAGAAATCCACCCAAACTTGAAGTAGTCCACATGACTTGAAAATCAATAGCCTTTCATTAAAAACTTTTTTCGGCCCAAAGGCTCATTCTAGTGTACGTAAACTTTTTGTTCGGGCCCTGGCCCAAAATCCTAAATCTATGAATCATCATTTAGGTCCAATCAGAATCATTCGCTTAGATTTTGGCCTAAATTCCAATTCACATCTAGAACATGGTTTAGAAATCATTTCGGCCCATGCGCCTTACTCCTAGACCAAGCACACTCTGGCCCAAGTGCTAAATTCTTAGAACATTCCGGCCCAAGCGCCACATTTTCAAACACTTTCTGGCCCAAGTGCCATACTCTTTAAACATTCTGGTCTAAGTGTCACATCTTCACAACATTTTGGCCTAAGTGCCACAATCCCACAACACATTCCAGTCCTAGTGCCGCATTCTTATAACATTTCAGCCCTAGTGCCAACCCACTTATGAATCATTTTGGCCTGTGTGCCTCACTTTCAATTCATCCAGGCCTAAGTGCCTATCCACATTCATGAAATCATCTAGGCCCGAGTGTCAATCCACATTCATGAAACCGTCTTCAACCCATGCACCTCACATTCAGGCCTAAGTGCCTCATGCATCATCCTTAGGCATTCCTAGTTCAGGCATTTTGTAGAGCCTACTAAGAGTCCAAGAAGAAGACGATCACGGTCATCTCAATGGTATCCCGATGTGGTTGAGAGTTTGAGTATTTAGTACATTGGATCAGGCAGTCAGCATCATAAAAAATTACCATTTTAAGGGTTTTCTTAATCAAGTAGTTTTCTCGTTTAATCGTTCTTCCAACTTTTAGGGTAGCTAGTTTCCATTATCATTTTAGGTAGCCTTCCTGAGATTACAATTGTCAGTTATCTTTTCACACTAGAATAAGGGCATAGTTCCATTTTCATAATTTATGTGCTTTCATTCAACAAAAAAAGCAACAAAGAAAAAATGTGTCGTCTCATAGAACACACCTGCAAGCATCATGAAATAGAACCTTTGTTTTTCACTAGTTCTCCTATATAAAGCCACCACCTCATATATGTTCACCACCTTCATCACATGCATCACGTGTGTCTTACCACTCCACCATCTCACCAAAGTATAAACCAAAAAACTCCCAAAAAAATGCCATTTAATCATAACATCACTCCATCATACGCATACTTCTTACCACAACACCACTTAATCATTCATCACTTCTCCAAAGTAGTAAAATGTTGTCCATAGTATCACCACATCATCATTTACCACCACACACATAGTCACCCTCCACAAATAACCCGGGTATTCAAAAGGCTTGTCAAAAGACCCCAAAACAATATTGGGGGCAATCTGAGTTAAGGATTGATAACATTTATTTCTTTTGCTTAAACATGTGAACAAGTCTCTGAGTGAAAATTTTGTGAGAGTGCCTTAAGCGGTAAAACCAAGAGATAATGAGCGTGTCATTTTTACATGACTAGTGAGGCCACATTCAAAGGTGAGGTAAATGGCATAACTCCGATCGAAGGAGATACTTTGTAAATTTACACTTAAACCTGTGAAAAGTAACAAAGAACGTAACACCAAATGAACGTAACAACAACAACTGCTAGGGATGACGAAGCACCTAGGTACAGCACCACACAGCCAAAAGCTTGTGAACCTGATATACACCCTAGGCGCCCCCGTTGAGCTTTTCACATATCTCCTCTTTTTTGCAACATTACAAACTCCACAAAACAAGCCAGCCAATGATGAATAACCGACCGGTGACCAAAGGAAGCAAGGAGCGCGACTCCTGGACAACAACTTCACAAGTCCAAGAAGCAATGCCACTACTAAGATGATGAAATGATCCACAAATGGTCCCAAAGCGACACAGGATCCAAAGAGCTCACATCAGAAACAGCTCTCGAAGTTCAAAAACGAGAACCACAAGAAATCTGAAAAGAATAAAAGAAATCCCAATCTAAAGTCAAAAGAAGAGAGAAATGATGACTTCAAAGTTCCAAGTCCAATGTCCAAAGCGAGATCAACACGAAGTAGCCAAACGACTTCAAGACAAAGAAGGCAAATCCAAGAGAAGGTGCAAGTTACAGCTTTGGTCACCCTTATAGCTCCACATATCCTAAACATTCCTCCATGGTCCCGTTGTCATTCATCACACCCCATGGCCACATTATAATCTTTAAAGACCTCTGACTTAGTAGTTGTGTATCCAATCACCTAAAAGTAACAGGTTGAACGCGTAAATGTAACAAATGTCAAATTTAAATGTTGAGATTTAACCAAAAGGAGAGCATGAGCGCAAACACTAAACATCAAGCCTAGGTTAGGAAGCACCACATCAAAATGTAAGCCTTGACCTTAGACGAGACTCGTTTGCACCTTTAGTCGAAGAAAAATACTGGGGGCAATCGGTCGTCTCGATCGATCGCCATAAACTCTAGCTTAGATTGTCATAAAGAAAATACTGGGGGCAATTGTTGGTTCCAACAATTGCTATGACAACACCAATTGGAACCCAAAGCTCAAGCACCAACATCACCACCACATAGGCCTATATAAGCCTTAACCTCCACACAAACACTCTCAGGCCCGTTATTGGTCCTACCTCCCACAAAACATCAGGCTCGTCATAATCCTGACCTCCATCCAAATCATACCCTAACCCCAGGCTTGTGACAAATCCTGAACATCAGCAAAAGCTTCTAGCACCACAACAAACACCACACACTTCCACCAGTGTCATGTTCATCTTCTAAGAAACAAATTGCAGATCTAGAACTCTTAGTCAGGAAATGATTATTTCACTTTCCTTTCTCAGTAGAGTTTTTCTCAAGCATTTCCATGATTGGCACATTTTCAGCTATTTCTTGCTTTATGCAAGTTTTTGGTTTTCACAAGCACTTCAATTTCACTTTGCAATACTCGGGTAAACCTTATCATTTCCATGTTTGGAACTTTGATAATTTGATTTTTACCACAATCACAATCATTTGCATAAAACTGTTTTGCATCATCAAACATACTGCATTCCTCAATAGCCTGGTCAAGTTTAGAACTGGTCTCGGTCTTTATAAGTAACGGAGTAGAACGGGTCTCGGTCTCCATAAGCAATCGAGTAGAACAGGTGTTGGTCTCCATAAGCAACTGAGTAGAATGGGTCTCGGTCTCCATAAGTAACCGAGTATAGTGGATCTCAGTCTCCATAAGCAACTGAGATAGAATGAATCTCAGACTCCATAAGTAATTGAGTTAGATGGATCTCAGTCTCTCTAAGCAACTGAGTTAGACGGATCTCAGTCTCCATAAGCAACTAAGTTACACAGATCTCAGTTTAATACCCCGGATCTAAAAATGGTGATTAAATTACTCTAATATGATTATTAAAGGCCTAATGGTGCCAAAAGGGTATTGGTAAAGAAAATAAAACCAAAAGTAAAGAGAAAACGCTTGAAAAGCGAAAAACGCTAAAATGCGCATTAAATGAAAATAAGAGATATATGATCTCGTAAGGGTCCGAGAGGGATTCCTAAGGATTAATTATGCCTAATTAATATGTGGGAATGATTCCCGAAGAAAACGGATCCAACTAATGGATTAAAACGCTAACGGAGTTTTTAAAGCACGTTTTTCGAGAAAACCCGAAAACATGACTTTAAGTGGTCAAACGGACCCATAAAAATTATAGTTGATTAAATAACTATAATTAACTATTAATGGAAGCTTAATAACCATTAAAATTTATTAAACGATAAAATTCCGGAAAACGGACCTGGTAAGTGAATAGTGCCAAACCGGGTAAAATAACGAGCGTTTTCTGTCAAAAACCGAAAAACGCTCCAGCATGTATGTATATAGTGGGGCCGATTTTTATGGGCTTAATTAGCCTTCCCCCTTACTAATAGCTAGTAAATATAACAAAGAAAGAAAAGAAAGAAAAAGTAAAAAAGGAATAGTATAAGTGGTATTAGTACTCTCTCTCCCCCTCTTTCCTTTCATTCACGATCGCTTTTTCCCCCTCCAACTAAACTCATTCTTCTTCCTCTGTAATATTACCGATCGAGAAGGAAGCTCACAAGCTTCATCTTCAACCTCTCCTCACTTGCTCATTTCTTCACCGAATCGCACAAAAATTGTACTGTTAGATTCGTATCGGCGAGGGCTACGTTTTCCACCCCTCAAAGTCTTGATTCCTACACCTTCACTTCCATGGGTGTTTTGCCTTTTGAAGCTTAAGGAGCTGATTTTGACTCTCCTTCACCACCTTGATGCCTTAAGGTAATAATAAGCAAAGAGTTTCACTCATTTCTAACTAGTTCTTCCAATTGTGGAAAAATTCCTCCACGTTGAATATTTTCTCCATTTCAGCCGGTTTCTTCATGTCCTTGTGGAGTGGTGGAACTTCACCATTTTGATTGCCAAGCTCTCTTTTAGGATACTCTAAGGTAATATCTAAGCTAGAGCCTAAAAACTAGTTCTTGAAATAATGTCAATTGAAGTGCTGGGAATGGCACTGTTCGAATGGTAAAAGAAGCTACCAAATCTGTTACAAGAGTTAAGGGAAAACAAGGAAACTAGTTATGAGAGTGTAAGTGAATTTTAAGTGAAATTAACTAGAGTTGTGAGTGCACATGGAGCTTAGTTTAAGGGGGTTTAGGTGGGAAATTAGGTGCTAAAACATGTGAATTATAAGTGGGGAAGATTGGGTAATTAAGGGGCTAAGAGCATACCTTGAACAGAATTGGAAAATGCTAAGTTTGTAAAATCTATAGCAGGGTCCGGGACTTAGGTCCAGGACCAAGTCCCGGACCACCCCCTAAAAATACCCCGAGAGTTTTTGATTGATGGGTCCGGGACTTAAGTTCTTGCCCATGTCCCGGACCACCCCTGATTTTACCCCCGAGAATTTACCCTGCACTTGGTCCGGGACTTGGAGTATGGACAAGGTCCCGGACCACCCCATGAAAAGTAGTCGAGAGTTATACCTTGTAATGGTCCGGGACTTAGGGTGGGGACCAAGTCCCGGACCACCCCCAGAAACCACAGAGAGTATTTTTAAGGCTTTAAATGGTGGGGGTTTAAGTGTTAATGATGTTATAAGATGTTAAGGCCTTGTTTGGTGACATGTAAGGGCCCTAGGAAGTGTAAGAAAGTGTTAGAAGTGATTGAGAAGTGAGAACTCAAATTAACAAGAGTAAAACCGAGTTAACGGGATAACGGGGTAAGTACGGGAGTAGCATTTTATTATGTACCGTATGAGCCTAGTATTAATAATAATGTTTGAATCATTATCAGAGAATCGTGCGTGACCTGAGCATGGTGAGATGACACGGTAAAAGTAAAAACCCCGGTGAAAGGTATGATTTTCTCATACTCCGCGTGCTAACCGAGTTACGTTGATTTGTGTGTTTGTGTGCCGGCTTATTCAAGATTAAAGCATGAAAATAATCCATTGTTTGATTATGTGTGCCTTGTTGTATGTTGAATGAGCTAACATACTTGTATGCCGGTGTGGTCTAACATAGTGTATGGACCGACTCGTAGTGAGTAACGTTAGGCTAGAGACCCATAGATCGGGTCAATGCTTATGATAACGAAAACGTGCAAACACACAAACTATCCATTAAAATATAACGATAACGCAAACATATGAACTCCCTAGAATGTGAGGAGAAGCACGGGTTGAGTAAATACCCGATAATGGTTAGAAAACCACATTGAAACAATCCACGAAACAAATGAGAGTGGAAAGATAAGTGAACCTCCTTCATGAGGATTTAAGTTAGTTCGAAGATGTGAACTAGTGATGAAGGTAAAATAGACCTGAGGGATTAGTAGCTCCCTTGAGACATGGTCGACCTCCTATATGAGGATTTTACCTGATATATGCAAATAACCGAAAGTATGAGTAAAGTAAATGTATGGGTAATTCTTAAAACCTAAGATTAACCAAACTTAAGTAATGTTCCCAAGGTCATTAGAAACATCGAGAGTGATGCTTCTAGACTAATATACATAATATTATTATAACTCCGAGAGAGGAGTGTATGGGAATGTAAGTAGTCCGAGAGTAGTCGGGCCTAAGTAAAGAGATAGGAACTAAGAGAGAGTTCCGTGAGCCAGTTGAACCTTCCCACCATGCTAGACCCAGAGTAGGGTCGAAACCGAGGAAGTAAGACTATGCTAGAGAGCCATGAGTTTTGGCCTAAGTATGTATTAAGAGTAACAAGCGTGACGTAGGAGACCTGTAGCATCTCGAGAATCTACAAGAGCTTGAGTATAATTAACCCAAGAGTGTGGGTGAGATAACGAGTATAATTAACCCAAGAGTGTGGAAGAGATAATGAGAATAGATAACCCAAGAGTGTGGGTGAGATAATAAGTATAAGAACCCGAGAGAATGGGTGAGTATTGAAATACCCCTAATCTTTAAAATATAATTAAACGATATATTAATGATCTAAGATGATTATTAAGCATCTAAATATTATCGGGGAACAATCTAAAAGATCTCAACAAGGCAAGACACGCCTTAAGATCGGTAAAGCCAAAAATGTGCTTTAAGACACCAAAGATTGTGTGACCTCAAATAGGATCCAAAGTGGATTCCTAAGTATTATAATGAAGTAAGGAACACAACAAAACCGTTCTCAAGGAGAACTAAGCTCGGGAACACCCTGTGACACAAAAATGTGCACTAAAACACCTTAAAGCACGTTTTTGTGAGATTGCCTTTTAAATTGATTTTTAATGGGCTTAAAAATTATAATTATCCTTAAATATGATATTTAATCATATTATATCATGTTAGGAATTTAATTCCAGAAATTTACGAATTTTTACAAATTTAATATTAAAATATTAATAAAACCCTAAAGTGGGGCCCGCATGAGTCAAATTGACCAAGTATGGTCAATGGTCAATAATGACCCATTTGACCTGAAGGAAACCGGCTGGCAAGGAGGTGGGAAGGCAGCACAAGTCCTTGATTGACAATAATTGCTACCTAATACATGACTTTTGAAAATAAACTTACTTTTTCAAATAATTCAAGCCTTTCCACTCTCTCCTCTTGCTCTTGTCCGATCCCAGCCTGCCCAAACGTGAAATACCCCAAATCTAAATATATTATTTAATCATTATTTATTGGAATATAATCCAAATATAAATCATTTCACGTACGCATGCAAACCCATGCATGAAAACGTTACGAAAAAAACAGTCGTTTCACCATAAACGCTAAAACGCCTTAGAAGCATATGGTCAAACATGACCTTGTATGACCCTCTAATATTCAAACTAAATGGTCATACAATTATTATATGAATATACAAATATATTCCCTAAGCTATATTCAGTCAAATACGCAAAATGCTCGGGAGTGCTCACACCCGCTCCTTAAAGCACGAAAAGTCCGGAGGAGTGCCGAGGTGGCACGAACTCCTATAAAATTAATTCCTAGAGTTCCTAACATCATTATTTATCATTCTAAAGAGAACCCACGAAGTGGTTTCTCAAAATTCAGCAAAAACCAAAGGAGGATTTCTTAGCGCTCCTTTTTGGCCCGGGAGTGTCCCGATGGCCCGTAAATTATGTCACGGGTTGATATAACCTCATATAACCCAATGTAACATCTTAATATATGTTAATTACTATTATAAGTGTTTACAAACACTTGGAACTCATAAAAACAATTTTTTTCCCAAAATTTCCTTAGAGCACAAAACACACCTTCGGGTGTCACGAAAACGCGTTTTACGCAATTGCCTTGTAGTTTTTGACATACCACGAATTGGTAATATTAAAAAGGTTAAAATGACCTTCTAAATCAGTTGGTGTGACTAGTCAACAAGACTCTCTATAGGGGCCGATTTTGAGAGCAAAAACTAGTATAAAAATTGCATTAAAAGTTTATAAAAAGCATAGAACATGGTGACTCACCTTCCCATGTGTTATATTACTTAATGTCTAAGTATGTAGGTCTCATTTGACCAGCAAGCTGTCGAAATTAGGCCATGGAATAAGGCCATGTGAGCTAGAACAAAAACAAATGAGAAAAAGTAAAAAGTGGATCTAGAATTCACTTTTCTAGATTCCTTCTTTCCATGTGACCTAACATGCTTGTCCTTGGCTCTTCAATGTCAATTAAGACACCCCATTTGACCCTTGAATTCGTGACTCTACAAGGGAGGAAGAAGACAAGCCTAACTTAGAAAAATCAAAAGAATAACTTACCTAAATTACCTTGTCTTCTAGCTCACAATCATCTTCTTTCCAACTCTTGCCTTGTCCACACCACATGTCCGAAATTATGCAGAGAAACATGGGCATTTATTGAGCCAATAAACCATGTAATAAACTAAGGAAAAAGTATAGTCATTTGACATTAAAAATTAACAAAACAAAAATCAAATTCTAAGGCACTCTCTTACCTTATACGTAAGTTTAGTGTCATTCCCCTCTTGCACTCCACACCTACGAATTTGGTAAGCTCTCTCCTCTCTCTTCTAAGCTTCATCTTCTTCCTTTGAAGCTCTTAAGTCCATTAATGGAGATGTAACTTCTATCTTCATCTTTAAGGTAATTTCTTAGCAATTCTTGTCAAGCCTTGAAGCAAAACTCTTCCTAGCTTAACAACAAGTGTTCGACATCAATTAGTTCTCCAAGGAGATTGTCCAAACCAACATTAAACCAAGGAGCATCTCAAGATTATCTTAAGGTAGTTTTAATGCTTGAAAATCCTTAAAGCACATTTTTATGTGTAACCAAGTTTACTTCTTCTAAGGTTCTTTCCTTCTTCATTTTCATGAAGGAAACCTTGTTCTTCATCTACCTTAGGAGTGCCGAATTCATAAGGAGAAAAGTCTAAGGTAAACTCTTGTAAAAATACTTACAAATCTACTTAGGATCTTTATTCAAGATCTAACTCCTAAAACTCCTTCACCACTTGCATATAACCGAAGTGGAGCATCTATATTACCTTGGAGAAAGCTTGGAGATTCAAGAAGAAGTTCAAGCACTTAACCACCTTTGTTAAGAAGTAAGTTCACTAAGTAAACCCTTATATTATAAGCTTTGTTAAGCTTCTAAAAATTGTACAAAAATTATGTACACCTCTTAGGTTATATAATACCGAAGCTATATGGTTTTATATGCCAAAAATATAACCTATAACATATAAGGAAAATATTTACCTTAAGACACATTTTTGTGTCACAAATTTTAGTTATGTTATATATCATTTTATGCCGAATTATCAAGGGCAAAAGTTCTTTATTTTGAGCTTAGAATTTATATAAGACATTACAATAATTTATACTTGAGTTATATAACTCCTATGAATTTAGTTATAATTATCTAGACATATAAATCCACTTTTATATACTATATGGTCACCAAATAAATATGGCCGAATGGTTTATGTGTTAAATGGATTTTAATGAGCTACTTAGGTATATAAATTTATATCATAAAGTTTGGTGAGTTAAGAATATTCTATTAGTGTCTAAATGACTAATTAATTAAGTTATGTGGGTTAAATGTAATTTTTACAAAGTTTAGTGTACTTTATTAAAAACCGAGAACTAAAGGGCTGTTTGGTGTAATTATAATATAATATAAGGTTAGGAATTAAGTTTATGAATTTTAGATAATTTAAACAAGCTTTAAAACAACTTTTTATTAAGTTTTGGGCTATTATGTAATTTATAAAAGTTGCTATGAAAGTTTGGAGTTTAATATGTGGCGAGTTCATAATTAAGTGAATTAGGAAGTTCACTTTTGAATTTTGGGGAATTAAATATTTAAACTATAGTTTATAAGTTATTATGTGACTATTATAAAGTTTTGGGGTGGAAATGTAATTAATGGAAAGTTCTAGGCTAAAGCCGAATTAGTTTGGGTTAGTTTGGTAATTTAAGAATTTAGATATAAATATTTAGCATTTATGGGGAATTAAAATTAAAACTATAGTTTATAAGACATTATGTAAAGATTATGAGATTTTGTGGTTAAATTGCAATTATAAGAAGTATACATATTTATGCCGAGATTTTGAGGGGCTAAGATGTAATTTTCGGAAGTTATAATATTTATAAGTTATGTCCAAAAAATTAGTGGTAGTTTTGTAATTTAATTAAATAAGGAATTAAAACCATGTTATATAAAGAGATTAGAATTTAATGTAAAGTTTATGAATTAGTATGGTAGTTTTGTAAATAACTGAAATATAAGTCTAAGAATTTAGATTTAAAAATATAGGTCCTATATGGATATTTGGAGGATTTAGAAGAAAGAATTTTGATTAAAGGAATTATGGAGTTAAAACTATGGCTTACAAGGTTATAAGGAATTAAAAGATAAACTATAAATATTATTTATGGGTAAAAGGAGAATGATAAAACTATAAGAATTTTATGTCTATGTATGACATATAAATATAGTTAAGAAATTATAAGTTGTTATGTCACCTAGACAAATAAAATAAACAACAAATGCAATGAACACATATACGTGCATTAAAGGATGTATAGATAAATCAAAAGGAATAACAAATAAGTTATACATTAAATCATGAGGTAATTAAAAGAAATAAACCTCACATGAAATAAACAAATACGAGATTTGTTAAATGATCCAATAGAATTATTATATAAGGGTAACATAAATTAACCCTCTCAGTCAATCCTATTCTAGGACTCTGTTTGACCAGACGTTGACCGGGAATTAAACGAGTACAGACTACGGTGAACGGTATGGGATTCTTGCAACCTGTTTTCTAACGGATTACACCGGCTTGTGTGCTATCTGTTGTTTGAAATAACGACCAAGATAATTAATGTAAACTGTTGTTTTACTCTTGCACACTGTGGTATTATTATGTGCGTGAATGTTGCTGACTACATCGTGTATGTCCCACGCATACAAACACTACTATACCAGTGGATTAAATACCTGCGTTTTAGTATACCGAGGACTTGTACTCAAGTCTCTCACTAACTTCAGTTTATAACAAATGTCATTATCCTAAACGTGATAATTGACAATACACATTGTGTTCTTGTTTAACGTCTTTATATGACACTTAACAACTCTATACTACGAGAGAATGAGGAGCCCAGTTGGATCTGGCCATGCATGCTACAGGAGTTGTACCTGTCTCAGGTCGTCTCCTATCTACGTCGCGACGGAACATTCAGTTGGGAGGAAGACTTTATTCCTTCCGGGATTCAAATGCCCTTCAGTTCGAGGAAGACTTTATTCCTCTAGTGGGTTCTTATTTCCCACGCCATTCAGTTCAGGGTTTAACTACGTTATCTCCTGGGTTTTTTATACCCAACCTTTCTTTATAACGAGGTCACTATACCTCCACTATTTCAGATATTCAGTTATAACGGTCAGTCCCATTGTGTGGACCGATTATCAGTAAAGAATTTCAGTTCAGCTAACTCGACCTTCTGTGTCTTGTTTTATGTGACATTATTGTCCTTGTATGGATACTTGTTATTATCAGACTATGCTTGTTTACAGCTTTATAAAAATGAACTGCATGTGTTCGACAAAGTAGTTGGTGTGGCCCGGTAGACGATGGGCTGCACGTTTTCCATACCAGCATTGTTTGCTGAGCCCCTTTGGGGGCACCCCCATTTTTCAGGTACCTGAAGTTGAGAAGATTACCACACCGAGTGTAGGTGGGGTAGATTCAAGCTATGGGAGTCTTCTTCTAGACATTTATTTTACTTAAGTATTTTACATTAGAGTTTGATTCCTAGTATCTCGGGTTGTATCTGTATTCCAGACCGTGACATTTGAGGATTGTATTTGGACTTAGCCTTGTTGGTCACAAGGGTGGCCAACGGCATTGTAATACTGCCCGGTTGTTGTATTTATTTCCGCTGCAGTTGTATTTTATTTGGGAGTGATCGCCGTTCAGTTTATTGGATTTCGGGTTGGGGTATTACAAAAAAATGGTATCAGAGCGTAGTTACGCTCTGGATACAAGGATACACCGAGATTAGGATATCTAAGACTTTAGGTTACGGGTTGAGTGATAGTATTGAAAGGAGTTTAAGTTAGTTTTACTTAGACCACTATCCAAGACCAAGATTGTGACCTCAGTATCTAATATACCTCAACATCCTGCAGATGTCAGGAAGAGGAGGACGCCGTGGACAGGCTGATGAGGAGCAAAACATGAGGCTGGCAGACATTGCCACTTAATCGCTCAGGCATTCGCACAGGCGGGGGTTGGACAGCAGCAGCAGCTACCCACCACCACCACCCCAGAGAGAGAGATTGGGTGAAGAGTTTGGCCGATCTGCCCTGAGGCCAACTGCATTCAAGGGGCAGACTGACCCTGCTCACTTGGAGACCTACATCATGGAGATGGAGACAGCGTTCGAGACGCTTGCAGTCCCAGCTAGGGAAAAAGTAAGACTTGCTGCCTTTTATCTGAAGGACGCAGCCAGAGATTGGTGGAAACAGTGAAAGCCGACCACCTGGATGACCCAGCTTTTACTTGGGGACATTACACTGCATTACTTAGGGGCAAATACTACCCGACCACACCAAGATGGTGAAGACTCGGGAGTTTGACGCCTTGGAGCAGACGGGAAAGATGTCAGTGGATGAGTACTATGCGAAGTTCACTTCGCTACTCAGACTATTACCCGGCATAGGATACTCGGACCAGGTGTTGGTCGACCGATTCTACGGGGGACTGAGCCCTCGACTTCAGTTTGGGATGGGACCAATCATCCCCACCAGTTTGCAGGAATGCTACCATGCTGCTTCCGTGTGGAGATCACTGTAAGAGAAGGGATGCTTTGAGCTCCCAAAAGAGGAAGGACGGACCTGGTGGCGAAGATGCCAAGCAGGGGAACTCCAACAAAAGAAACAAACCCTATCAGAAAGGACAGGGGTCCTATCAAGGGAAAGGGAACAAACTACTGGGAACCCCCAGTCAGGAACCTACGGAGTGACAACTTCTCAGAAAACCTACCCACCTAAGGGTAGGCACTCTAATCAAACAGTTAAATTTTGAGACTTTGTGATTACTCCTGCACCGTTAGAATGAAAAATTGACCTTGATTGTATTAGGTTCTGGATCTGGCTCAAACACGGGCCAGAAAATATATCCGCCGTTTCAACTGTAAACAGTGCGGGAAGGATCACCCCGGCGTGGACTGCCAGGGGGAGAAAGTCATGTGCCGCTACTGTCAGATACTCGGGCATCGTGCCTTCGAGTGTATCCGAAACCCGGAGAGCAGGAACTACCGTCCGGGAGCAAAGCCAAGCACAGGCCCAAAGAATGGAGCTAGCGATACTCGCCTCCACCAACAAACCAAACTCAGGGGTACAAGGGCAAAGGCCCAGCATCGGGACCCGCCCTGCATGTCATGGACCGCTCAGATGAGGCTGTCCTTCTACTAACCCAGGTATTTCTAAACCGTGTGAACCTATTATCGAGCAATGGATGATGTGAATGAGTGCTTGCATGCCTTGATTGTCTAATTGAGTAGGAGAGAATTAGTAAGACTCATTAGTAAAATTTAAACCACGTAGGAAGCTATAAGATATGCTTTCCTATCCCCTCACTGCCCTCCCTGGAAGAAAACATTATCAAAATCCAAGAACCAGGGAACGAACAATGTAAGGTTATCCAACCAGGATTGATACTACTCAAAGGATACCTAACACCGGAGACACAAATTGCAATCATCAGAAAGTGTCAAGAATTGGGAGCAGGACCAGGAGGGTTCTACACTCCAGAATTTCCAGGAGGATCAAAAATGAAGCTGAAAATGATGTGCTTAGGAAAGGATTGGAATCCTTACACAAAAACCTACCAAGATACAAGAAATGGAGATGGAGCACAAGTACCAAAAATCCCAGAGGAATTTTTACAATTGTGGAACAAGCAGTTAATACAGCTCAACAGCTAGAAGAAGATCCAGTTCCCAATCTAAGGGCTGATCTATGCATCATCACACTTCTATGAAGAAGGAGGCCGTTTAGGACTACACCAGGACAATGATGAAACAAAAGGGTCCCTTGAACAGGGAATACCAGTATTATCTTTGTCAATTGGAGATGACGCAGAGTTTCTTTATGGCGAGCAGAAGCGTGTGGACCTTGCCAAGAAAATCATATTGAGCTCAGGAGATTTTAATAATGGGTGGAAAGTCAAGGTTGCTATACCATGGAATTAAAAGGATTAAACTAAACACAGCACCTTCGACAGTGATAAACACCACTCACATGAGACCAGGAAGACTAAGTTTGACTTTTAGAAAGTATTAGTGTGTAATTGTTGGACATCCGAAAGGAGATCATATCATCAGTGAAGCATTATTGTTATGAAAGTGAATGTCTTTAGACCCCATCATATACCGAAGTACTTACTCAGATTCTGTTATTAGGTGGTGCTGAGGAGACGGAAGGTGCCTTAAGTATTCTTACTGAGGAGGAGGCCAGCAAGGGCGGCGCGATCCTCACTGGTACCTTTCCTGTTAATGGAGTGGATGCATTAGTACTGTTCGACTCCAACTCCGGAGCCTCACATACTTTCGTTTCGCCTACACTTGCGGGGGAAGTTGGGGCTAGACGCAGTCAGTAGAGTTACCTGACTTTAAGGTGGCACTCCCGTCTAAGGAGAAGATCAGTTGCACTCGTCTTTATAGAGGAGCCACTATCAGTATAAGGAGGAGGAATTTCCTATTGACCTTATTGAGTTCAGAGGTCTAGGATTCGATGTATAGCCGGGATGGACTGGCTGGGGCGGCACAGAGGCCGCATTCTTTGTGCAGAGCGCAGACTGTTGCTTAAGAGCCCATCAGGAGTGACAGTATCTTACCGTCAGAGCCCTAGGGCACCATCGATAAAAGTTATATCAGCTATGTCCATGTATAAGCATGTCAGGAAGCAGAAGGAAGTATACTTATGCTATGTTCAGGATGTGGAGTACGACCCTGACTTTGATTCAGATATGCCAGTGGTGTCAGAATTTCCGGATATTTTCCAAAGGAACTTCCAGGCTTACCGCCATCCAGAGAGGTAGAATTCTCCATTGAATTACTACCAGGTACCGGTCCTATAGCTAAGGCACCGTACCGTATGGCACCAGCAGAGATGGCTGAGTTGAAAGAGCAGTTGAAAGATTTATTAGACAAGGGATACATACGACCTAGCGTATCTCCTTGGGGAGCACCAGTACTTTTTGTGAAAAAGAAGGATGAAAGCCTTCGTTTATGCATCGATTACAGAGAGCTTAATGCAGTGTCGGTGAAGAACAAATATCCACTACCACGGATTGATGATTTGTTTGATCAGTTGAGAGGAGCAAAAGTATTTTCGAAGATCGATTTGAGATCAGGCTACCATCAGATACCTATCAGGGAGCAAGACATAGAAAAGACAGCATTCAGAACACGGTATGGCCACTATGAGTTTACGGTTATGCCTTTTGGCTTGTCAATGCACCTGCAGTCTTCATGGATTTGATGAACAGATTATTCAGAGAGCAGTTGGATAAGACCGTGGTTGTTTTCATCGATGACATCCTCATCTATTCAAAGTCTAAGGAAGAGCACGAGAGTCACCTCCGACATGTACTTGAGATCCTAAGGGAGAACCAGCTTTATGCTAAGTTCTCCAAATGTGAGTTTTGGTTAGACAGAGTTTCCTTTCTAGGACATGTCATCTCAGATGCTGGGATCGCGGTGGATCCAGCAAAGATAGAAGCAGTTCGCACTTGGCCTAGGCCAAAGACCGTTACGGACATCAGGAGTTTCCTTGGTTTAGCAGGATACTACAGAAGGTTTGTCAGAGACTTCTCCAAAATAGCCAAACCTATGACCAGCTTAATGAAGAAGGATGCACCCTTCACATGGACTACTGAATGTGAGACCTCATTCGAGCTTCTGAAGAATGCCTTGACATCAGCACCAGTTTTGACTATACCTGAAGGCACAGAGGGTTATGAAGTTTACTGTGATGCATCAGGCAGAGGATTAGGGTGTGTACTCATGCAGAATGGGAAGGTAGTCGCCTACGCTTCCCGACAGTTGAAGAAACATGAGGAAAACTATCCCACACATGACTTGGAGCTTGGAGCTATTGTTTTTGCCTTGAAGATCTGGCGCCACTACTTGTATGGTGTCCAGATGACCGTATATTCGGATCATAAGAGTTTGAAATATGTATTCACCCAGAAGGAGTTAAATATGAGACAGAGGAGATGGGTTGAATTTCTTAAGGATTATGACATTGATTTGCAGTACAAGGAAGGGAAAGCTAATGTTGTAGCAGACGCATTGAGTCGACGAGCATATTCTCTAATGCCATTGTGGCTAGCTCGAGTCTTATGGACGACATACGCAGAGCACAGCAGAGTGATCAGCGAATGATGGAGATCAGTCAGAAGTTGACTGACGGTACATTTGAGGGTGGAAAGTATGAGTTCCAGTTACATGATGATGGACTCATCAGATTGAAGGGAAGATTGTGTATTCCCAGAGACAGCACAGATATAAAGGAGCATATTCTTCGAGAGTCCCACACTTCTACCACATCTGTCCATCCAGGAGCTTCTAAGATGTACAAAGATCTGAAGAGGTATTCTGGTGGAGTGGTATGAAGGGCGACGTGACAGAGTATGTGATTCGATGTCTCACTTGTCAGAAAGTGAAATTCGAACATAGACGACCAGGAGGTATGGTACAGTCTATGCCAGTTCCAGAATGGAAGTTTTATGACATTTCTATGGACTTCGTGGTGGGACTACCACCTACGAGAGGAGGCCTTAATATGATTTGGGTTGTTGTTGATCGACTGACTAAGGTTGCTAGGTTTATTCCGATGAAAGACACTTGGAAAGTGCCAAGTTGGCAGAACTATTTGAGCAGGAGATTATCAGACATCATGGAGTACCTAAGACTATGTTTCAGATCGAGACACTAGATTTCTCTCACGATACTGGCGAGCTACTCGCGAGGCACTTGGCACTGAGTTGAAGCTTAGCACAGCACATTTCATCCTCAGACAGATGGACAGTCAGAGAGGACTATTCAGACCTTAGAGGACACGCTACGAGCATGTGCCTTGGATTTCCAGGGCACTGGATAGATAGACTACATCTCATCGAGTTTGCATACAATAACAGCTATCACGCCTCTATACAGATGTCACCTTTCCAAGCCTTATATGGCAGACCATGTCGCACACCATTGTGCTGGGACGAGTCTAGTGAGACCGTCATCATTGGGCCTGAGTACTTAGAGCAAGTCCAGGCAGAAGTACAACAAATCAGAAGTAACATGAAAGCAGCACAAGACAGACAGAAATCATATGCTGATGAGAGGCGACGAGACCTTGAGTTCGCGGTTGGCGACCAGGTATTTCTACGAGTATCACCCATGAAGGGTGTATTCAGATTGGTCAGAAGGGCAAGCTAAGCCCGAAATTTGTAGGACCCTACGCTATCATAGAGTGGGTGGGCCTAGTGGCATATCGACTTGATTTGCCAGCCGAGTTGGGCAAAGTACACATTGTTTTTCACGTGTCTCAGCTTAAGAAATACATGCCTCATCCTTCTCATGTTCTACAACCAGAGACACTCTCTTTAGAACCGACAATGCGGTATGTGGAAACACCGCAAAGAATCTTAGATAGAAAGACACGAGAGACTCGAAACAAGTCTGTGAGCCTCGTGAAGGTTCTTTGGTCAAACCACGATGTGGAAGAGGCCACATGGGAACTCGAAGCTGATATGCGAGCGAAGTTTCCCTCATTATTTACCGACTAGGCACTTTAGTCTAGGGTACGGGGGCGTACCCCTTTTTTTGGGGGGTAGATCCTTTTTCATTTTTGAGTTTAGTGTGCATTTTGTTGCACCTTGTGCATTGCATTTGTTGCTTTTGTGCATTTCAGTGTTGCACTTTTGTGCATTTTAGTTGTTGCACTTTTGTGCATTTCAGTTGTGGCACTTTTGTGCATTTCAGTGACATTTTGTCTTGTAAGTGTTCTTGTGTAACACTGTTCAGTATATTCAGTGACACTTTGTCTTATATGTGTTCTTTGTGACACTGTATTTGAATGTACCTTGTACTTCTACGTGATTGTATGTACTTCATTACACTACAATGGAAATATTATATGCACTACGTTGCACCATTTGAAACGAAAAGTGATTGTGTCACTACCTTGCTTTACACTGCAAGTATATGTTATGACATTCCAAGTATTCCTGTTGTACTTGATATACACTATGAACTTAGGGATATAGAGACTTGGGACTTGATCCCTAAAAATTAGATTGAGTTGTGGATACTTAGTGGAACTTGATTCCCCCACAACCTTATACTTTAGATATGAGACTTCGGGGTGAAGTCCTTTTTTAAGGGGGGTAGATTGAAATACCCCAAATCTAAATAATATTATTAAATTATTTATTGGAATATAATCCAAATATAAATCATTTCACGTACGCATGCAAACCCATGCATGAAAACGTTACGAAAAAACAGTCGTTTCACCATAAACGCTAAAACGCCTTAGAAGCATATGGTCAAACATGACCTTGTATGACCCTCTAATATTCAAACTAAATGGTCATACAATTATTATATGAATATACAAATATATTCCCTAAGCTATATTCAGTCAAATACGCAAAATGCTCGGGAGTGCTCACACCCGCTCCTTAAAGCACGAAAAGTCCGGAGGAGTGCCGAGGTGGCACGAACTCCTATAAAATTAATTCCTAGAGTTCCTAACATCATTATTTATCATTCTAAAGAGAACCCACGAAGTGGTTTCTCAAAATTCAGCAAAAACCAAAGGAGGATTTCTTAGCGCTCCTTTTGGCCCGGGAGTGTCCCGATGGCCCGTAAATTATGTCACGGGTTGATATAACCTCATATAACCAATGTAACATCTTAATATATGTTTAATTACTATATAAGTGTTTACAAACACTTGGAACTCATAAAAACAATTTGTTTCCCAAAATTTCCTTAGAGCACAAAAACACACCTTCGGGTGTCACGAAAACGCGTTTTACGCAATTGCCTTGTAGTTTTTGACATACCACGAATTGGTAATATTAAAAAGGGTTAAAGGACCTTCTAAATCAGTTGGTGTGACTAGTCAACAAGACTCTCTATAGGGGCCGATTCTGAGAGCAAAAACTAGTATAAAAATTGCATTAAAAGTTTATAAAAAGCATAGAACATGGTGACTCACCTTCCCATGTGTTATATTACTTAATGTCTAAGTATGTAGGTCTCATTTGACCAGCAAGCTGTCGAAATTAGGCCATGGAATAAGGCCATGTGAGCTAGAACAAAAACAAATGAGAAAAAGTAAAAAGTGGATCTAGAATTCACTTTTCTAGATTCCTTCTTTTCCATGTGACCTAACATGCTTGTCCTTGGCTCTTCAATGTCAATTAAGACACCCCATTTGACCCTGAATTCGTGACTCTACAAGGGAGAAGAAGACAAGCCTAACTTAGAAAAATCAAAAGAATAACTTACCTAAAACCTTGTCTTCTAGCTCACAATCATCTTCTTTCCAACTCTTGCCTTGTCACACACCACATGTCCGAAATTATGCAGAGAACATGGGCATTTATTGAGCCAATAAACCATGTAATAAACTAAGGAAAAAGTATAGTCATTTGACATTAAAAATTAACAAAACAAAAATCAAATTCTAAGGCACTCTCTTACCTTATACGTAAGTTTAGTGTCATTTCCCCTCTTGCACTCCACACCTACGAATTTGGTAAGCTCTCTCCTCTCTCTTCTAAGCTTCATCTTCTTCCTTTGAAGCTCTTAAGTCCATTAATGGAGATGTAACTTCTATCTTCATCTTTAAGGTAATTTCTAGCAATTCTTGTCAAGCCTTGAAGCAAAACTCTTCTAGCTTAACAACAAGTGTTCGACATCAATTAGTTCTCCAAGGAGATGGTCCAAACCAACATTAAACCAAGGAGCATCTCAAGATTATCTTAAGGTAGTTTTAATGCTTGAAAATCCTTAAAGCACATTTTTATGTGTAACCAAGTTCTACTTCTTCTAAGGTTCTTTCCTTCTTCATTTTCATGAAGGAAACCTTGTTCTTCATCTACCTTAGGAGTGCCGAATTCATAAGGAGAAAAGTCTAAGGTAAACTCTTGTAAAAATACTTACAAATCTACTTAGGATCTTTATTCAAGATCTAACTCCTAAAACTCCTTCACCACTTGCATATAACCGAAGTGGAGCATCTATATTACCTTGGAGAAAGCTTGGAGATTCAAGAGGAAGTTCAAGCACTTAACCACCTTTGTTAAGAAGTAAGTTCACTAAGTAAACCTTATATATAAGCTTTGTTAAGCTTCTAAAAATTGTACAAAAATTATGTACACCTCTTAGGTTATATAATACCGAAGCTATGGTTTTATATGCCAAAAATATAACTATAACATATAAGGAAAATATTTACCTTAAGACACATTTTGTGTCACAAATTTAGTTATGTTATATATCATTTTATGCCGAATTATCAAGGGCAAAAGTTCTTTATTTTGAGCTTAGAATTATATAGACATTACAATAATTTATACTTGAGTTATATAACTCCTATGAATTTAGTTATAATTATCTAGACATATAAATCCACTTTTATATACTATATGGTCACCAAATAAATATGGCCGAATGGTTTATGTGTTAAATGGATTTAATGAGCTACTTAGGTATATAAATTATATCATAAAGTTTGGTGAGTTAAGAATATTCTATTAGTGTCTAAATGACTAATTAATTAAGTTATGTGGGTAAATGTAATTTTTACAAAGTTTAGTGTACTTATATTAAAAACCGAGAACTAAAGGGCTGTTTGGTGTAATTATAATATAATATAAGGTTAGGAATTAAGTTTATGAATTTTAGATAATTTAAACAGGCTTTAAAAAACTTTTATTAAGTTTTGGGCTATTATGTAATTTATAAAAGTTGCTATGAAAGTTTGGAGTTTAATATGTGGCGAGTTCATAATTAAGTGAATTAGGAAGTTCACTTTCGAATTTTGGGGAATTATATATTTAAACTATAGTTTATAAGTTATTATGTGACTATTATAAAGTTTTGGGGTGGAAATGTAATTAATGGAAAGTTCTAGGCTAAAGCCGAATTAGTTTTGGGTTAGTTTGGTAATTTAAGAATTTAGATATAAATATTTAGCATTTATGGGGAATTAAAATTAAAACTATAGTTTATAAGACATTATGTAAAGATTATGAGATTTTGTGGTTAAATTGCAATTATAAGAAGTATACATATTTATGCCAGATATTGAGGGGCTAAGATGTAATTTCGGAAGTTATAATATTTATAAGTTATGTCCAAAAATATTGGTGGTAGTTTTGTAATTTAATTAAATAAGAATTAAAACCATGTTATATAAAGAGATTAGAATTTAAATGTAAAGTTTATGAATTAGTATGGTAGTTTTGTAAATAACTGAAATATAAGTCTAAGAATTTAGATTTAAATAAATATAGGTCCTATATGGATATTTGGAGGATTTAGAAGAAAGAATTTTGATTAAAGGAATTATGGAGTTAAAACTATGGCTTACAAGGTTATAAGGAATTAAAAGATAAACTATAAATATTATTTATGGGTAAAAGGAGAATGATAAAACTATAAGAATTTTATGTCTATGTATGACATATAAATATAGTTAAGAAATTATAAGTTGTTATGTCACCTAGACAAATAAAATAAACAACAAATGCAATGAACACATATACGTGCATTAAAGGATGTATAGATAAATCAAAAGGAATAACAAATAAGTTATACATTAAATCATGAGGTAATTAAAAGAAATAAACCTCACATGAAATAACAAATACGAGATTTGTTAAATGATCCAATAGAATTATATATAAGGGTAACATAAATTAACCCTCTCAGTCAATCCTATTCTAGGACTCTGTTTGACCAGACGTTGACCGGGAATTAAACGAGTACAGACTACGGTGAACGGTATGGGATTCTTGCAACCTGTTTTCTAACGGATTACACCGGCTTGTGTGCTATCTGTTGTTTGAAATAACGACCAAGATAATTAATGTAAACTGTTGTTTTACTCTTGCACACCGTGGTTATTTTATGTGCGTGAATGTTGCTGACTACATCGTGTATGTCCCACGCATACAAACACTACTATACCAGTGGATTAAATACCTGCGTTTCAGTATACCGAGGACTTGTACTCAAGTCTCTCACTAACTTCAGTTTATAACAAACGTCATTATCCTAAACGTGATAATTGACAATACACATTGTGTTCTTGTTTAACGTCTTTATATGACACTTAACAACTCTATACTACGAGAATGAGGAGCCCAGTTGGATCTGGCCATGCATGCTACAGGAGTTGTACCTGTCTCAGGTCGTCTCCTATCTACGTCGCGACGGAACATTCAGTTGGGAGGAAGACTTTATTCCTTCGGGATTCAAATGCCCTTCAGTTCGAGGAAGACTTTATTCCTCTAGTGGGTTCTTATTCCCACGCCATTCAGTTCAGGGTTTAACTACGTTATCTCCTGGGGTTTTATACCCAACCTTTCTTTATAACGAGGTCACTATACCTCCACTATTTCAGATATTCAGTTATAACGGTCAGTCCCATTGTGTGGACCGATTATCAGTAAAGAATTTCAGTTCAGCTAACTCGACCTTCTGTGTCTTGTTTATGTGACATTATTGTCCTTGTATGGATACTTGTTATTATCAGACTATGCTTGTTTACAGCTTTATAAAAATGAACTGCATGTGTTCGACAAAGTAGTTGGTGTGGCCGGTAGACGATGGGCTGCACGTTTTCCATACCAGCATTGTTTGCTGAGCCCCTTTGGGGCACCCCCATTTTTCAGGTACCTGAAGTTGAGAAGATTACCACACCGAGTGTAGGTGGGGTAGATTCAAGCTATGGGAGTCTTCTTCTAGACATTTATTTTACTTAAGTATTTTACATTAGAGTTTGATTCCTAGTATCTCGGGTTGTATCTGTATTCCAGACCGTGACATTTGAGGATTGTATTTGGACTTAGCCTTGTTGGTCACAAGGGTGGCCAACGGCATTGTAATACCGCCCGGTTGTTGTATTTATTTCCGCGCAGTTGTTGTATTTATTTGGGAGTGATCGCCGTTCAGTTTATTGGATTTCAGGTTGGGGTATTACAAAACGAGTTCCTCCCTTCCTAAGAAGCTCTCAAGCCTGGTTCTTGAGCATGGAAGCAGATCTAACTCCTAAGCTCCTAAGTGTTCTAAGGTTAGAACAAGAGCTAAACTCGTTTGAGACCAATAGAGGGACCAAGGTTGTTCAAATCTACATTTTAAGCCATTTGGAGCAAGGGTGGCCGAGATCCAAGAGAACTACTCTCTTTTAAGGCATTTTTCCAAGGTCGAAAATACCTAGAACTTCCCTTGCATTTTTATGTGGTGAATTTTCCTACAAGTGACCGAGCCCATACAAGGAATAATCAAGACTGTTAGAGACGACACACGGAGCATAGGATCTTGCTGATTCATACTCCACCGTAATACACCAGGGTGAACGGTATGTTATTTATGTGGCTTGATTGTCTCTGAGGACTTCCTCAGTTCAGACATTGTGTGTAAATCTGTGATAAGATTGAATGTCTGCCTGTGTGAATTAATATGCTTGAGTTGTGTATTAATGCTGCCTTATTATTACTGTCGTGCGATAACAGTACCGTTCGTATATATGAACATATTATAGAACGAACTAGCGGCAGTGATGCTATCTTGTATCTGTAACATAAGGAACGTAAGTAAACGTTGTAGCATCAGGATAATAAGATATATATATTATCTGAGACTTATATACGGAGCATTGGCCTCTTAACGCCGCTCTCGTATCTAACACTGGATCCCGAGTCGACATACTCAGGATTGGACTAACGACCTTAGTCTATTGTGTTAAAGAAAGTAATAAAACGATGCGATGGTATAGATAAGTTATCAAGAGGATGTGGCTCTTGCTGTGAAATGTGATCCATTAACGATACTAGGATACCGTGTGGTAACCGTAAGTATCAGGATAAATTTCCAACGAACTACAGATTGTTCGTGGGACGGAGACTCTACCGCTGGAGTGGCTACCGCCGTGGGTGACCCGCCAAAGAGATGGGTAACTTAGAGACACGTCGTTCTAATGAGACGTTGTCATTAGACATGACTGAACAATTACGAACGATTATAATAACTCGTACATTAGGCGAACATTATTTGGGCGTGCATGCCAAAGACGAGAGTTCATACTCGTTTATAATTCTCGTTGTTTTGTTTCGCCTGTGTTCATTGGTATGCTGTATGGTTATATGTGGTATGTTGGTGGTGTGTTGATTGAATAAGTCGTTGTTCTCATAAGTGTGTTGTGAATTGGATTAATTAAATAAACTGTACTTATATCTGTGTGTGAACTAGATGAGTCGAGTCACTGTGCTCGTGTGTGGATTTTGTGGATTGTTCGTCGAACGAGTCGACGTACTCAACTATGAACTTTCAGGTGTTGTTGGAGTGGAGTCTCCGTACTCATATAAGCGTTGTAACGCTTTCAGTGGTCTATTACAATGCGATGTGTGGAGCCGGGGGCTTATTTGTTATTTGAGTTTACTGCGAAATATAATGTTGCTTTACAGTTTTAACATTAAACTATTTGCATGAAAATGGTTTGCATGCTCTCGACCAAATAACTGAATGGTCCGAGGGTGCATGACAATCAGGTAATAACATACTCAGCAGGGGCTGATTCCATACCACAAACAACCATTTTTGCAGGTACGCAGCTTCCGGTGTCGGCAAAGAGAGTGACGCGTTGGGTAGTTTGTTTACAGTTGTTTGAACATGCACTGTTGCATTTCGATACGAACCTAGAAACGTGTATAGGATTGGGATACTTAGAATGCTCACTGTGAATGTATTTTATATTGGTTTGGGAAAGTTAGATATATCTCTTGTTGTCACTGCGAGAAAATGTTCGTATGTAAGAATGTATCAGGAAGCATGTTATTACTCGTATGGGCGAGTAAGAACGGTGACACCAGTAGTTGATTTGTTGAGATTACCGCTGCGATTATATTGTTAAGTAAGATGATTAGGAGTCGATTAAAGTAGGGGTGTTACAAGTATAGTACGAGTAGCCCAGGAGAATGGATGTGTATATGAACAAGTAACCCGAGAGAGCGGGTGAGATATTGAATAAGTAAACCAGGCATAGTGAGGTATAACCCTCAAGGCCTAAGAGTAAACAGATACAACTAACAACCTTGTTATGTTAGTTAGGAATTGTGTTCCGTGATTGGATGTAGATTCCTCGAGTATTACACGTACTCTTGTATTGCTATGATGCATGTTGTTTGACTAAAATGAACGCCATGTATATCCGACAAAAGTAGTCGGCGTACCCCGGTTAGCACTCGGGGTATGCGAATTTCATATGCAGCGTTAAGCTGAGCCCCTAGGGGCGATGTTTTTATTTTACAGGTACACCAAAGATGTTACCGTTCGAGAGAGTAGGACGGGGTCGGTGGGTTGCATGGGTAGTTAGTTTAATTACTTATGTATTGAAGGAAGTGTAAGACCGAATATGTTGTCGGCATCCATCATTGTAGACTCGGTATAGTAAAGAAAAGATTTGAGTATTGTATTTGTATTGTGTACTCGGTTGTTTCAGTTCGTCAGACCGTTACTGTATGTAAGAAAGGCCTGGTTAGCCATATGGGTGGCTAACGGCGTTGTTTCACCCCTCGTTGTAATTAGAGTTCCGCTGCGTGAGTAAGAGCATTTGGTGACAGTTTAGAGGTAATGACGTGTGTAACGGTTGGGGTGTTACACTCAGTCTCCATAAGCTACTGAGTTAGGCAGATCTCAGTCTCCATAAGCAACTGAGTTTGATGGGCCTCGGTGTCCATAAGCAACCGAGTTAGGATGGGTTTCACTTCCAAACCTTAGGCACACATAAGTCCTATCGCCACAAAAACAACCTCAAGCACCCATGAGACTTACCTTACATTCAATCCTTTTTGGCACCTATACGACCTACCTTACATTCAATCCTTTCAGGCACCCATAAGACCTACTTTACATTCAATCATTTCAGGCACCCATAAGACCTCTGTAACACCCCAACTACAATATCATACTTAACAACAATTTACAGCAGAAATCACAACTCAATATTTACTTAATTCATTGGTGTTACACGCCGTTAACCACCCACGTGGCTAACAAGGCTAATACTTATACTATTGTATTAGTCTGATGGACCAAATTCCTGAGCACCTACACATTACATTCCCATTCCATTTCCAACAATCAATATACATTTACATTTCAACTGTACCGTGTATCTACAAACTAATGCCGATAACAGTTTCGGTATTATTACTCCTACAATCCATAGACCGTTCAATAACAACCCATGTACAAACAACCACCCCGTCCTACTCTCGAAAGGCTGCCAGCACCATTGTACCTGAATGGAAAAAGGGTGGGCCCCAAAGGGCTCAGCACCGTTGCTGGTATGGTAATCGTGCAGCCCGCACACTACCGGGCCACGCACAACTAATTGTCGTCTAAGCATGCGGTTGATTATATTTAAATCATTCATGTAGAACCATAAACACATAACACATTCACAAACATACAACACTCATAAGCATAGGAATACTAATTGCATAGCATCAACAACATACATAACATAATAGGAACGAATCCCTTGAGGGAAACGAACCAAACACCAGTTAGTCCAACTTGGTAAGCCTAGAGAGTGACTTTAGTCTCATGTTAAGCTTGTTACACAATAACTTATTGGGGTGTGTGGTCTTAATATAGAACCGACCACACCGTCACACCATAATTTATTTATGTGTGTCGGATATAGTGACCCAATCACACCTTATACATAATTCCCTTAGCCCAAACAATAGTCGGGTAGGAAAGCCATTAATCTTAGACTTGTGGGTGATTGCAATCCAAGGAGGAAAAACAATCAATAACAGTGGGAGTCGAAGCGAATATAGACATCAACTCCCAAATAAACCTTACCATAATCCCCCTATCCCGAACAATAGTCAGGTTGGAAAGCCATTTATCTTAGGCTTGTGGGAGATTGAATTCCAAGAAGGAGTACAACCACTAACAGAGAGGGAGTTAAAGCAAATGTAGACATCAACTCCCAAACAAACGCGCGTGACCGAAACGACCGGATTCCTCACCCCCCATAACATATATTATTTAGAAGTTCCCTTATGGAACTTATCATATTATGACACCATATGATGTTACAAACTTGGTTTAACACACAAGGGAGGTAAGCACTTTTGCACCCACATCAACATACACCAAACACATGGATAGCCGTAGTTAGAACGTTCCTTAGGTTTAAATGTTAAAACTGAATACCATTCTCTTACACAATCCTAACCTTGGTTAACTAGTGGGTTAACACGTATTCGAGGTTAACGGCATCGGAAACACACCTGCTCAATAATATCAATGACTGTAAACTCATTTCATGATTTAAGTCTTACAAAGTCATAAACATCCAAATAACAACACATACACAAGCCGGTGTTATCCGGTAGGACACAGGTTGCAAGAAAACCATACCTGTCACCTCGAGGTTGGCTAGTCTAATGTGACACCCTCTTAGTCATGGCTGCCATTTCGACTAGTTCACATTCCTATAATTCATTCAATCGAACGATTAATTACCGTTCTTACTTTCCGGCTACTAATTACTTCACATAATTATGTTGTATACTTTCACTGAAATACCCCAAACCTTGATATGTTGTTTAAACATTAAAATATGGTATATTAAGGCTAAAACGTTCCTTAGAAACATTAGTGAGCAATTTAAAAAATAGTAAAAACAATAAAGTACCATAAACACAGTTTGAGCAAAAACATGCTTTAAGCTTGGAGTGAACTTGGTTAGGACCCAAAGAGCCTACCAAGACTTAATAATATCCAATTATGATTTGATAAGGCTAATTAAGTCCTTAGGAAACTTGGTAGGTAGTTAGTTAAACCAAACAAAACACAAGAAAACACCTTAAAGTCAATTAAGCAAATACTTGCTCTAGACTTGGTGTAACCTTGTATAAGACCTAAAGGTCATTCCTAGACCTTTTTAACATGATAAGAAACATTTTAAATCAATTACTAAAGAAAACCAAGCTTGAAAACAAGTTTTAAAACATAAAATGTGCTTTAAGGAGCCTTAAAGCACATTTTTGAAAAATTGTCTTGGAAATGAGTTTTGAGTGGCTAAATGTCCATAATTACTCTTTAATCAACATGTGTACTACTTAGTATCACATTAGGAAATTTAAATCAATGGGAAATCAAAAATTTCACAATTATGTGCTTAATTTGTGAATAGTGCTCAAATAGTGCTAGTTTAAGTTATAAGTCAACATAAGTTGTTTAATTGGTCAAACAAGGCCTTATGTGTATTAATTAAAGGATGGTGGACGGTTTTCTAGGTGGTGACTCACCACCATGTGCTACTTAATTAAAAAAGAAAGAAAGAAAGTAAGTAAAAGGTTACTTTTGCTTTATAACATAAATATCTCCAAATGTTACCTCTCTCCTCACTTTTCCTTCATTCTTCCTTGCTCCCACCGTCACTAACCTTCATCCTCTGAAATACCCCTAAATTAATTTACATTAATTTAGGGGATTTCTTTTTATAAAAACCCTAAATATTATTATTACACACCAACTTAATATATGGTGTTATTTAAAAATTATTTAGGGGTTTTCTCCTATTTAACCCTAATTATTATATAATATTATGAATTTAATAATAAGATTTATAAGTCCATAAATCTTGGGAAAATTTCTAAACACTCCAACTAATTATAAAGATTTTAGGAAGTGTTGGAACATTGTTTTGAAACATAAAAGTCAATATAAAATTCTAGAAACCTTAAAGCTTATTAAGCCTTGCTAGAGTTGACTTTTGAGAATGGTCAAACCAGGCCATGAAACCTATACCAATAAATAGGTTATGGAAAACCATGAAGATTGATAAAAAGAACGTCAAAAACGGATCATCCTAGCCAAAGTTATGATAGATTGAAGTTTAGAGCCAAAATTTTAATGACTGCCACGTGTCAAGCTCACACGCGCCAGGACTTAGGCGATTCCGGTTCCCTGAATTTCGATAACAGAATTCTGTGTTTAGCCCTAACTTTGGACGGCTATATCTCACTCATCTCTCATATTTTTCCATGCTGTCTTCTTCATTCTCTTCTTCAAAATGTCCTCTTTCCAACCACTACTCACACATACCCTAATTCGTTATACATCAGCCGCAAATTTGACCTAAAGTTAACCCTTACGAAACTCGTACCCAGAATTCCAGTTTCTCAACGATTTCAGGTAACTTTCATTGATAATAACTCATTTGTTTCTTAACCAAAATTTGATTACTTTAGCTCTCGTTTTAAAGATCTCTAATCCCTCTACAATTTTCATGTTTATGCCCAAGTCTGATTCGTAACCGGTTGGAAGATATAGATGTCTTAAGTTTCGGTTTCGCCAGCACATAAAATCATACCGAAACAGTAAGGTATAAACTCGTGACTTGCGATCTTAATTTCTTTCTTTGTGTTGCGAGTTAGGATTAGTTCTTGTTATCAATATGTAGAGGTAAGTTTGCTCTTTCGATTAAGCCCTTATTCATAGCCTAACTCGATTTGTACTGCTAGTTATAGATCCTCAAAGTTGGCTTCGTGAACTGCTCGAAAGTTCGAATTTTTCCAGATTTCCGAATTTAAAATCACTCAATTCACACAACTCCGGTAAGTTTCCGATCAATTGCTCCGTTATTGTCATTCGAAATCAAGTTACCGGTCTAACCCATGTCTCAACTTAATCAATTACGTGTTAGATTAGGAGAATTTGTTAGAATTGTGTTCGAATCGAATTCTGTTTCCAGTATGAACCCTAACTTCGAACTAAATTCGAAATCCATTGAATACCGCATTATAATTGGGGGAATTAGCATCATTAGAACCTGAATTTGATTTCGAAACTATAGAAACAAGAATCACTCGATTTGGTTCTGTAGATTGTGAGAATAGGCGGATTAGTACTCGAATCGGGTTAAGGTTGGCTGAAGAACTCGACGATTCTCGGCCGTCCGATCGAAGTTAAAAGAAACGGACGGCCGAGATTAAAAATTCCAGAATAAGTTTATAAAGGTTTTTATAAATTTCAGTAAATAACTCTAACTTGTTGAATTAATTTAAATACCTTCCCGAATGTATTTTGACTTGAAATTTTAACCATAGATTCCTTATTTAATCTAGTTTATTTTGATGTAAATTAATATGGTTTTGGAGTTTTAAACGTAAGTTATGATTTTTGCAAGTTACGGGTTTTCTGGAATTATTTGGGTAAATTAAAAAGATATTTTTATGAAATAAAAATTTTATAATATGTCTAAAATGTTATAGTTATTATATATTAAATTTGGGGATTTTTGGGCAATGGTAAAAGGTTTTAAAAATTGTGTTTATGAGGTTTTCATAAGAATAACTTATAATATAAGGTTTTTGACGTAACCAAAAATTAAAGTATGGTTTATTAATTAACTTTTAAGCTGGGGAAAATAAGGGAAACTAAATTAACATATTATAACAGTAAGTTTATAAATGTTTTGATATTATCTTTTAAGAGAAGTTAAATTATTTACATATATGTAGAAACTTATATTAAATCAAGGGATTAAACTAGTCTACATTTTTATTTATTATATAATGTGTAAGTTAATATACTTAATTAAAGCTTGAGGAAATACCTTATTTTTAAACCACTTATCAGATGTTAATATGTGTAAAAATTAATAAAGAGAATTAAATACAATGTAACTACATAAATGATGTTTCAAGTAAATCCTAGTATAAATATGTATATATATATATATATTAGGCATCACTAAAAGAAATAAAATACTTAATCCTATAGGTAATAACTAAGCAGATAAAATGTTTTGTGAATACAAGATGTGTAAGAGTTATTAAAAGTAATTAAATTTAATAAAATTTCTTAAAGAATGTTTGGGATAAATCCTAATATATGTATATAAATATATTAGAAATATTAGGAGATAATGTTAACATTTCCTGTGGGAAACTTAATTAGAAGAATATATATATATATACTGGTGCTAAGCTTTAGGTCTTTAATCCATGTTGTAGTAATTAGCCAACGATAACTTGAAAGTTTAATTAACTAGTCCCATGGCTAGGAGTAAGTAAGTAAAACAAAATTAGACATATCTTTTAGACAAGAAATTCAATGGCGTAGTTGGTCAAGATAAACCTGGAACTTAGTCGAGGTTGCACGTTCGAAACCCCGCATAATCCTTTTAGGGAATTTAGTTTAAATAGCAAAAGCGCAACACGGTCTTGGACTAACCTACTAAGCCCAAGTCTATGAACTTCAAAAGCCCATTTAAACAGTCCAAGAGAGTTTGGGCCGCTCTCAGGTTAAAACTTCAAATCATTCCGGATTAAATGAAATGGGCCTAACAAAAGAGTTAATTAACTAAACCTGGCCCAGATACTACGTGAGGATAATTGTAAGCTTTAAACTATTATCCATTAAGAGTAAAAGGTGTTTAGCTCTGTGAGCTACTTAACTGATCGATACTTGGAACACATTAATTATAGGTGATTAGTGGAAGTTCGCACTTTCTGTTTGGCTACTGCTCTACACATAACAGGTACGATTTCTCGTACTCATATGCTTGTTAACAGACTTAAGGGACGTTTTTGAAAAACGCTAACTGAGCCTAAATGGTTTTAATTAAGGAAAAATGGTTTGTGTGACTAACTCAGCCTGTGTGACTAACTGAGCCTTGGATGAACAACACACATGGTTACTGGTTTCTTCTTTCGGGTGGTTTCATTAGATATTATCTGCCCGGGGTTTACGCCTCTGCACTCTGTAGGACTGAGTGTTTTGGTATTGCTCTGGTGCAGTTAATGGTCTGGTGGAATTTTTGGAATGTCAATCTTGGTAATTCTTCTTGACTCTGGATATCGTTTCATCCATGAGCGGGTCTTGTTTGGGTGGCGTGCGCACGTCTTCATCGGCAACAGAGAGGGGATGTATATCCCCTGTCCCAAAAAGGGACGTTGTAGACAGAGAGGGGTTGTATATCCCCTGTCCTTAGTGGACGTAGTTAACAGAGAGGGGATGTATATCCCTGTCCTTTGTGGACGTAGTGAACAGAGAGGGGCTGTATATCCCCTTTAATACCCCGGATCTAAAAATGGTGATTTAATTACTCTAATATGATTATTAAGGGCCTAATTGTGCCTAGAGAGTATTGGTAAAAAGAATAAAACCAAAAGTAAAGAGAAAACGCTTGAAAAACGAAAAACGCTAAAATGCGCATTAAATGAAAATAAGAGATACATGATCTCGTTAGGGTCCGAGATGGATTCCTAAGGCTTAGTTAGGCCTAATTGGTATACGGGAATGATTCCCGAAGAAAACGGATCCAAATAATGGATTAAAACGCTAACGGAGTTTTAAGTACGTCATTCGAGAAAAACCCGAAAACGCGACTTTAAGTGGTCAAATGGACCCGTAAAAATTATAGTTGATTAAATAACTATAAATAAGTATTAATGGGAGCTTAATAACCATTAAAATTAATTAAACGAGAAAATTCTGGAAAACGGACCCGGTAAGTGAATAGTGACCAAACCGGGAGACGAAACGCGTTTAATTCAAAAAGACGGAAAAAATGACCCAGGCTATTAATTCACGTGGGCCGGTTTTAATTAATATGAATACACTCATTAATAGCTTGTTAGCTATTTAGTAATAAGATGCCAAAGAAATAAGTAAAGTAAAAGAAAAAGGGGGAATAGTAAAAAGTAACTTACTTACCCTCTCACCTCTTTTCCTTCCTTATTCTCACGCAGCCCAGCTCTCTGTCTATCTTCTTCTCCTTCCTCCTATGTTAACATTACCGATTTGAGAAGGAAGCACACAGCCCCATCTTCTTCCTCCTCTATCTTGTTCATTTCTCCACCAAATCACACAAAAATTGTACCGCTAGTTTCGTATCGGCGAGGGCTACGTTTTCCACCCTTCAAAACCTTGATTCCTCCACCTTCACTTCCATGGGTGTTGGGCCTTTTGAAGCTTAAAAGGGTGCTTTTGACTCTCATTCACCTCCTTGATGCCTCAAGGTAATTATAAACTAGAGTTTTGCTCATTTCTAGCTTGTTCTTGTAATTTGGGAAAAATTTCCCCACGTTGAAAAATTCCCTCCATTTCAGCCGGTTGCACCTTGCCCTTGTGGAGTGTTGGAAATGCCCTCATTTGATTGCCAAGCTCTCCTATTGAATATTCTAAGGTAATACCTAAGCTAAGTTTCAAAACTAGCTCCTTAAAATACTAGTTCTTGTGTGGAGGATGTGAATTAATTAGGTTGTTATGTGTGTATGGGGGAATGAGATTGTAGCTAGCAATCTATACTCCTTTGGTGGTGTGGAAACAAGAAAAGAAAGAGAGAGCAAGAGAAAGAGGAAGAAGAGGAAGAAAACCGAAAAGAAACAAGGTAAAAAGCTTACCTTGAGTTAGTTTTTATTTGACTTGTAAAACAGATTTTAGAGTTGGATTGATGCTCTTGAATTGGTGTAGTCTTGGTACTACAATATTGAGTGGGAATGAGAATGTTTTTAATGTGGTTTATGTGTGCAAATAAATCTAGAAACTAAGCTAGTGTACATATGTGAGCAAATGGGGATCAAAAGTGTTGTAGTTGTTGGTGCCTCATTAAACAGGGATGAAGAAGTGTTTGTGTGCATATATGGTGTGGTGTGAATGCATAGAAAGTAGGCAAGTGCTGTCAAAATTTCCTAGGGATGTATGGACTTGAGTGTTCTATTCAAAGGAAGAAACTAGGTGTGTTTAAGAGGTTTAAGTGAGTGGTTAATGGTTTGGAAAACCAAGCGAAGAAGAAGAGTGTGTTAGTAATGGAAATAATGTCATTGGAGTGCTAGTAATGGCATCATTGTGTGGAGTATTGAATGGTAAGAGACAATACCAAAATCTGTTACAAGTTAGAAGAACAGAAGAACTAGTTATGACATATAAGTGATTTTTGAGTAAGAAATTGGGTAAGGGTTTAACCCATGATTTGAAGAGGTTAAGAGCATGATTAAGGTGCTAAAATATGTTGGATTACATGTGGAAAGGTTAGGTAATGTTTAGAGGTGATTTAGGGGTTGAAAACTGCCCAAAAACAGACAATTTAAGTACCTACAGACATGGTCCGGGTTTGTAAATAAGTACACAAACCCGGACCACATCAAAAACGCACCAGAAAGCCATCCCAGGGGGTGGTCCGGGTTTGTAAACCAGGACACAAACCCGGACCACATGAAAAATGCGACAGAAACTGATTCCAGTGTTTGGTCCGGGTTTGTAACCCCGGACACAAACCCGGACCAGGCTAAAAATGTAACAGAATGTGTTTTTGAGTGTCCTAATGATGGGGAAGTGAATGGTAATGGTGTTAGATGATGTTAAGGCCTTGTTTGGTGACTAATTAAGGTCTTAAGAAGTGTAAACAAGTGTTAGAAGTGAGTGAGAATTAAGAGCCTAAATTTACAAGAGTAAAACTAAGTGTAACGGGAGTAATGTTTGTTTATCTACCGGAAGCATTGTTGTTAATAGAATCACTTGATATGTGATTAGTGTTTCGGGAGTGAGATCCGAGGAACGAGTGGTGACCCGGTAAAGTAAATCCATGGTGAAAGGTATGATTTTCTCATACTCCGCGTGCTAACCGAGTTACGTTGATTTGTGTGTTTGTGTGCCGGCTTAATCAAGATTAAAGCATGAAAATAATCCCTTGTTTGATTATGTATGTCTTGATGTATGTTGAATGAGCTAACATACTTGTATGCCGGTGTGGTCTAACATAGGGTAAAGACAGACTCCTAGTGAGTAACGTTTGGCTAGAGACCCATAGATCGGGTCAATGCTTATGATAAAGAAAACGTGCAAACACACAAACTATCCGTTAAAGTATAACGAAAACGCAAACATATGAACTCCCTAGAATATAAGGAGATGTGCGGGTTCAGTAATTACCCGATAACGGTTAGTAAACCATAAAGACACAATCCACGAAACAAATGAGAGTGGAAAGATAAGTGAACCTCCTTCAAGAGGATTAAAGATAGTTCGAAGATGTGAACTAGTAAGGAAGGTAAAAGAGACCTAAGGGATTAGTAACTCCCTTGTGACATGGTCGACCTCCTATATGAGGATTTTACCTGATATATGTAAATAACCGAAAGTATGAGTAAAGTAAATGTATGGGTAACTCTTAAAACCTAAGATTAACCGAACTAAAGTAATGTTCCCAAGTCGTTAGAAACATCGAGAGTGATGCTTCTAGACTAATATACATAATATTATTATAACTCCGAGAGAGGAGTGTATGGGAGCGAGAGTAGTCCGAGAGTAGTCGGACCTAAGTAAAAGAGATAGGAACTAGGAGAGAGTTCCGTGAGCTAGTTGAACCTTCCCACCATGCTAGACCCAGAGTAGGGTCGAAACCGGGGAAGTAAGACTATGCTAGAGAGCCATGAGTTTTGGCCTAAGTATGTATTAAGAGTAACAAGCGTGACGTAGGAGACCTGTAGCGTCTCGAGAATCTACAAGAGCTTGAGTATAAATAACCCAAGGGTATGGGTGAGATAATGAGAATAAGTAACCCGAGAGTGTGGGTGAGTATGGTACGAGTAGCCCAAGAGAATGGGTGTGTATATGAATAAGTAACCCGAGAGAGCGGGTGAGGTATTGAATAAGTAAACAAGGCATAGTGAGGAATAACCCTCAAGGCCTAAGAGTAACCAGATACAACTAACAACCTTGTTATGTTAGTTAGGAATTGTGTTCCATGATTGGATGTAGATTCCTTGAGCATTACATGTACTTATTGTATTGCTTTGATGCATGTTGTTTGGCTAAAATGAACTCCATGTATATCCGACTAAGTGGTCGGCATACCCCGGTTAGCGCTCAGGGTATGCGAATTTCATATGCAGCGTTAAGCTGAGCCCCTAGGGGCGATGTTTTTATTTTACAGGTACACCGAAGATGTTACCGTTCGAGAGTAGGACGGGGTCGGTGGTTTGCATGGGTAGTTAGATTAATTACTTAAGTATTGAAAGAGGTGTAAGACCGAATGTGTTGTCGGCATCCATATATTGTAGACTCGGTATAGTGATGAAGTGAGTTGAGTATTGTATTTGTATTGTGTACACGGTTGCTCCAGTCCATCAGACCGTTACTGTATGTGAGATAGGCCTGGTTAGCCATATGGGTGGCTAACGGCGTTGTTTCACCCTCGTTGTAATTAGAGTTCCGCTGCGTGATTAAGAGGTAATTATGAGATTAACGATTGGGGTGTTTCCTGGAAGGACGTATTCGGCATTGGGGTTTATTCTACTCTTGGGTTATTGGATTCTTCATTATCTATCAATCATTCCTAGTCCTGGTGACTACTTGGACTTTCTACTCCTAACTGGAACTTAATCTGACTATGGCAATGGACACTCACTAACTCATGGTGTGAATTTGTTACCAACTTTCCTTTCTATTGTTGACTCTATCTTTAACTTGCTAACCTTGACTTGGTGATTTTTTTTAAGTGCTTGTTTCTTTGTTTTGTTTTAATTATTGATTCCAAGTTACTGCTTGTTTAAAGGTTATTTTTAAAGTTCTGTTTTGGAGGTTAGTACCAGTTCCATTCCAGGGAACTGACCCACCCCTTTTGGGGTGGGCTGCTTGGTTTCATCTTGCAGGTACGAATTGATTTACAGGTGGCCACGAAGAGAATGAGCGTTTGGGATGGGACTAGGTTTTGTGGAGAGTTGTTGTAATTTATCTGTATTTTAATCATGTTAAGTTTCTCGAGTTCAGACCGTAGCTTTGTTAATTGTAAGTTGTAATTGGTGAGGTTTGATGCCGGGTGTTTGGAACCCGATGGTCTGTAATCGCCTTGGAGTTTTATTTCCGCTGTAATTATGGTTAATAGGGGCGTTACAGAAAGTGGTATCAGAGCGTAGTTACGCTCTGAACCCGAGAAAACAAGCCGAGTGAAATACTTAGATTATAGGTGCACTTAAAACTGGGGAATTGGGGTAGAATTGGGAAGTGAGAATTCCAGAAAGGCGCGCGACCCTTACCCCATACTTATTTACTTCACGTACCTACGAACCGTCCTTAGGACGTTATAAATATTGCACATCTTACTACATAGACATTTATACTCAATAATACGCCTTCTGAGTAACAAAACCGTCAATACCAGCTAGATGTCTCGAAGAGGAGGAGCTGGTCCCTCAGGAGGCTATGGACCCGACGCTGTCACCCCGGAGGTCATAGCGCAGATTGTGACAGCTGCATTGGCCCAGCAGCAGGCTCAGATCCCACAGCCACCACCGCCACCACCTAATGGTCCCCGGGAGTTCAACTGGCTGAAGGCGGTTAACGACCTTCGTCCTCCAATCTATGAAGGCCAACCAGAACCGAAGACTTAGAGAAATACATAGACGAGATGCAGAAGGCCTTCACCTCTCTGCATGTTCCAGTGAATCGCCAGGTGGACATAGCGGCCTACTTTCTTCAGGGACCCGCGCATCGATGGTGGCAGACTGCTAGAGCCGAGCTGACGGCCCAGGCGAACTTTGACTTTCAGGCATTTCTAGTGGCCCTGAGAGCTAAATTCTATCCATCCTATCTACAGAAGAGGATGAGGAGTGAATTCGAGCAGCTGAAGCAAGGGAATTCCTCTGTTGCTGAGTACTACAATAAGTTTGTGGAGTTACTTGCTGTCATTGGAGAGGGAGCTTACGCTCCAAGATATCTGGTGGACAAATTCCATACCGGCTTGAACTTCAAGATCATGACTATGATCGGTTCCACCAGAGGGATGACCCTACAGGTATGGAATATGAGTTAGAATTTCTGGTGCGCAAAGATTTCCCCACTAACACATCTTGTAACGACAGGAACTAGCTGAGGATGCGAACGATTGCGAGACCACCATTGCCTATCAGGATTCTGTGTTAGGCAAGAGGAGGAATGACAATGGAGGAGGAAATGGAAGAGGACCCCCTCAGACCCATGAAAGGAAGGGAAAATTTTTCAAGGGAGGGAACGAGAAGGCCATCGTCCCTTCTAATGCTAATGTTAAGCCTCTCCGCTACGAACCACCCAGGGGTGAGAAAAGTTAGAATCTATAATATGGTTACATTTATGCTATCACGTCACTAACCTTGCACTGAAACAGGAGACAACCCGGTGAGAAGGTATTTCTGCAGGTGGTGCCAGAAAGACCACCCGGGCAAGGACTGTAAGGGAAACCTGGTGGAGTGCAACTACTGCGGTAGGATGGGACACCGGGGATTCGAATGCTTCGCGAACCCGGATTCCAGGAACTACAAGCCACGCACCGGGTCGGCGACTAGAGGCCCAACTACCAATGCTACAGGAAGAGGAGGAGGTAGAGGTGGCACGGGTGGCGCTGGACCTTCTACCAGCCGCCCTGCCCAGAACCAATCACAAAGGCCGGGACAAAATTACCCTCAGAGGCCAGGCAAAGCACCGGTCCTCAACCTGGTGGACCGTGTTGAAGCAGCGAGGGATGACCCGAGTACACATGGTGAGGACTATTATCCTAGCGAAGAAGCTTAGATGTTACTTTCCTTACATCTCACGAGCTATTCTTTTTCCTTCTTAATGTAAAAGGGATGAGTTATAAATCCCTCTTTTATTGTGCACTTTTCATTGCCAGATGTGAACCTTATCCTAAACTGCTTAATAAGAATCATTGTTTTCATTCAGCTTTCGATATTTGCTTCCCTATATTACCTCTCCACACCTACCATCCCCTTTGAAGCCAAACCACACCCACCTGAGAAGTGTGAGTTGTTGAGACCCGGGATGATTCTATTACGGGAGTTTTTGACCCCAGCAGTCCAGTATGCATTGATCCTCATGATCAGGGAGTTAGGTGTGAAAGGAGGAAACTTTTACACCCCTACCTTCAAGAACGGTTCAACCATGAAGGTGAAGATCATGTGCCTAGGTAAGCAGTGGAACCACACCACCAAGAGTTATGAGGAGGTGGAGGTGCCACCAATCCCGGAAGAGTTGCAGACCATCATTGGAGCTGCAGTTAAGACAGCACAAGAATTGGAGGATGAGCCCGTTCCAGACATAACCTCAGACGTCTGCATCATCAATTTTTATGGAAAAGAAGGTAAGCTAGGGTTGCATCAAGATAAGGATGAATCCCTAGAATCCATCACCAAAGGAGTTCCAGTGGTTTCCATATCACTTGGAGACGACGCGGAGTTCCTATTCGGTGACCAGAAGAGGATGGACCTTGCACCAAGATCCTCCTGAAGTCAGGGATGTGCTAATATTTGGGAGCAGCAGACTAATTACCATGGGTGAAGAGAATCAAGCCAACACAGCCCCCACATTATATAACCAGACTCACCTGAAACCTGGCCGATTAAACCTGACCTTTAGACAGATCTAGCCATGTACTTTACAATTTCAGCTTTGTAATCATTAAACTGCTCATGAAGCTTTCAATAAGAATGGAAATTCTAAGAATTTATTTCTTCGTGTAGGAGCTGGAAATTAGAGGTCAGGCTGAATGTGTTGGACCAGGCTCAAGCAAAGAGCAATGGAACGGTCATCACAGGTATACCAATTAACCTTGAACAACTACTTGGAAGAGTTAACTAGAAACCTTAAAACTTCACTCAATAATTGCAGGAACATTCCAAATTAATGGAGTGGAGGCCACCGTCCTATTTGATTCTGGAGCCTCCCACTCCTTCATATCCCAAGCATTTCATACTAAGATAAATGCCCCCACAGAGGATATCCATGATTGCTCCGTTCTGTTGCCATCCAAAGAGTTGATCAAATGCAGTAAACAGTGCAAGAATCTGAGCTTGCACATCAAGGGAGCAGACTTTCTTCTCGATGCCATTGTCTTCCCTGGCATGGGATTTGACATAATTGTGGGCATGGACACGCTACAGCGGTACAGAGGTAGACTACACTGTGCAGAGCATCGTCTCCTCTTGAAGTCAGCCACAGGGATCACAGTATCATACCGAATGCAGCCCAAGCAGCCGACTGTGAAGGTTGTATCAGCATTATCCCTGATGAAGGAAGTGTCCAAGGGCGCGACCGCCTACTACTGTTATGCCCAGGATCTGAGGACGGATCCGAAGTTCAGGAGCGACGTTCCCATTGTGTCGGAGTACCCCGATGTCTTTCCAGAGGAGCTGCCTGGACTACCACCGCTGAGAGAGGTTGAATTCAACATCGACCTCGTACCTGGCACGGGACCGATTGCCAAGGCTCCTTACCGGATGGGCCCTACAGAGATGGTGGAATTGAAGAAACAATTGCAAGAACTACTAGATAAGGGCTTCATCAGACCCAGTGTCTCACCTTGGGGCGCTCCTGTGCTGTTCGTCAAGAAGAAGGACGGAAGCATGAGACTGTGTATAGACTACAGAGAGCTGAACAATGTCACGATCAAAAACAAGTACCCACTGCCCAGGATCGATGACTTGTTCGACCAGCTGAGGGGAGCTAAGGTGTTCTCTAAGATTGATCTGCGTTCCGGATATCACCAGATAGCTGTAGCTGAGTCAGACATAGAGAAGACAGCCTTCCGGACCAGATACGGCCACTATGAGTTCACAGTGATGCCGTTTGGACTGACCAATGCACCGGCGAGATTTATGGATTTGATGCAGAGAGTCTTCCAAGCCCAGCTAGATAAGTCGGTAGTCGTATTATAGACGACATTCTATCTTCTCCAAGAGCAAAGAGGAACATGAGCAGCATTTGAGGACAGTCTTGGAGACACTGAGGGAGAAACAATTGTATGCCAAATTCAGCAAGTGTGAATTCTGGCTGGACAAGGTGTCATTTCTTGGACACGTGATCTCAGCTGAGGGAGTTTCAGTAGACCCAGCTAAGATCGAGGCAGTGAAGAGCTGGCATAGACCTCGCACCGTGACAGAGGTTAGGAGCTTCCTTGGGTTGGCTGGCTACTATAGACGCTTTGTGAAGGACTTCTCCAGGCTAGCCAAGCCCTTGACCTCTCTGATGAAGAAGGACAGCCCTTTTGTATGGACAGAGGCTTGTGAGGTCTCCTTCCAGGCGCTGAAGGACGCCTTGACCACAGCTCCAGTATTGACTATCCCAGAGGGGAACGAGGGGTACGAGGTATATTGCGATGCTTCAGGCAGAGGGATTGGTGGAGTACTGATGCAGCATGGCCGAGTAGTAGCGTATGCTTCCAGACAGCTGAAGAAGCACGAAGAAAATTACCCCACACACGACCTTGAGCTCCTCGCCATAGTCTTCGCCTTGAAGATCTGGCGACATTACTTGTATGAGCCACGGTCCAAATTATGACAGAACATAAGATTCTGAAGACATCTGGACCAGAAGGAGTTTGAATCTGAGACAGCGGAGATGGGTCGAGCTACTGGCCGATTATGACATCAACCTCCAGTACACAGAAGGGAAAGGAAATGTTGTGGCAGATGCTCTGAGCAGAAGAGCTTATTCACTTCTTGCTTTGATAGAGACGACCACGATAGCTGAGGAGGTGTATGCAGCCCAGGACAGTGACGTTTATCTACAGGGCATCAGACAGAAGTTAGCAGACGGGTTGACTGACGGTTGAAGTATGATACGAGCTGGACAGCGAGGGACACCTTCGAGTCAGAGGCAGACTCTGCGTTCCTCAGGATGCGACAGAACTTCAGACCAGGATTCTTTTAGAGGCTCATTCCTCGACATTATCAGTACACCCTGGAGCCACCAAGATGTACAAGGACTTGAAGCAATTATTCTGGTGGAGCGGGATGAAGAGGGATGTAGCTGATTTTGTCTCTCGGTGCCTCACATGTCAGAAGGTGGAGTTTGAGCATCGTCGACCAGGAGGCCAGATTCAGTCACTACCAGTACCGTGCTGGAAGTTTGACGACATCAGCATGGATTTTGTGGTCGGTCTCCCTCCAGCTAGAGGTGGACTGAACGCAATATGGGTTATAGTCGATAGGTTGACCAAGACAGCTAGGTTCATACCTATCAAGGATACATGGAAGGTGCCCAAACTAGCTGAGGTGTTCACCACGGAGCATATTCGGTACCATGGGGTACCGAAGACGATCGTCTCCGATCGTGACACTCGTTTCCTCAGTAGATTTTGGCGTCAGGTGCATGAGGCATTTGGGACTCAGCTACGACTTAGCACGGCTTTTCACCCGCAGACTAGGGGTGTTCATGGAAAACCGGAACCGCCAAACCGGACGGAACCGGTGAAACCGAAACCGGAAACCCGGTTAACCGAAGTCGTTTGCCGGTTCGGTTAACTGAACCGTTTAGTTTCCCGGTTCCGGTTCCGGTTACGGTTATTGGTTTTGACGAATCCGGTTAACCGAAAAAACCGTTTTAAGCATTTAATTTATTAATTATTTTAATTTTTTTGACTATAAGTATAAAACTATATGGTTAATTATTAGATTTACCAAAAATAAATATACAATTATATAGTTAATGGTTAGAATTATACCAAAACCAATAAAATCTGATCAAAATCGGTGGTTAACGGGTTTAATGTCGCAACAAAACCAGAAAAACCGCACATTGTTTACTAATTATATGAAAAAAACACATAAATCTACATCATTTCGGTTAACCGTTAAACCGGTAAAACCGCACCGAAACCGACGGTTAACCGGGGAACCGCTTCTAAATGAACCGGTTACGGTTATTAAATTTGACTAACCGACAATCCGGTTAACCGGTTTCCGGTTAACCGAAAAGCCGGTTAACCGGTTATGAACACCCCTACCGCAGACTGATAGGCAGACTGAGAGGACTATTCAGACATTGGAGGATATGTTGCGAGCAGTCGCTCTAGACTATCAGGGGAGTTGGGTAGAGCGTCTACACCTGGTAGAGTTCTCCTACAATAACTCTTACCATACGTCTATCGGCATGGCACCATTCCAGGCCCTATATGGCAGGCCGTGCCGGACTCCCTTATCATGGAGTGACCCTGCTGAGGCAGTCTTGATTGGGCCCGAGTATATTCAGACACTGTAGGATGACGTCAGAGTTATTCAGCAGCACATGAGGGCAGCGTAGTCCAGACAGAAATCTTACGGGGATTAGCGCACCAGAGAGCTCGAGTTTCAGTTGGGAGACATGGTCTTCTTACGAGTGTCTCCGATGAGAGGCATCTTCAGATTTGGGATGCGGGGGAAGCTAAGCCCTAAGTATGTCGGCCCGTACAGGATTACGAAGCGAGTGGGCCCAGCTGCATATAGATTGGATCAACCAGTAGAGTTGGGGAAGGTACACGACGTGTTTCATGTATCTCAGCTGAAGAAGTATATGCCTGACCCTTCTCACGTACTGCAGCCCGAGAGGTTGGAAATAGAGCCTACACTGGGATATTAGGAGACTCCTACTCAGATCTTGGACACGAAGGTCCGAGAAACGAGAGGCAGATCAGTTAAACTGGTGAAGGTTCTTTGGGAAAACCATGGGGTCGAGGAAGCTACTTGGGAGACTGAGGACTCCATGAGAGTGAAGTACCCACATCTTTTTACATGATAGTTCCCTACATTTAGTCTATAAGGATTCTCGTTAGTAGAGGTACGAGGGCGTACCTTAGCTCTTTTTAGGGGGAACTGGTGCATACTCCTCCTTCGTTACCTCATCCAGATTATGCCGGTTACTTTATTAGTGGGATGAAGGAGAGGGTATGTATGTACTTGAGCTACACTATGTATGTACTTGAGCTACACGTGATGTGTTTTGTGATTTCTATCTATGAAATATTTTGGTATATCTTGGTTCGGTTTGATTCTGAGTATCTTGTGTGAAAATTGGAAGTGGGAATGGATGGAAATTAAAGGTTTGGTATGGAAGTTACAAATGGGAATGTTTATTGGAACTGTTAGTTGATTCTAAACTTCGAGTCGAAGTTTCTTTAAAGGGGGATATACTGAAATACCCCTAAATTAATTTACATTAATTTAGGGGATTTCTTTTTATAAAAACCCTAAATATTATTATTACACACCAACTTAATATATAGTGTTATTTAAAAATTATTTAGGGGTTTTCACCTATTTAACCCTAATTATTATATTATTATATAGTATTATGAATTTAATAATAAGATTTATAAGTCAATAAATCTTGGGAAAATTTCTAAACACCCCAACTATATTATAAAGATTTTAGGAAGGGTTGGAACATTGTTTTGAAACATAAAAGTCAATATAAAATTCTAGAAACCTTAAAGCTTATTAAGCCTTGCTAGAGTTGACTTTTTGAGAATGGTCAAACCAGGCCATTGAAACCTATACCAATAAATAGGTTATGGAAAACCATGAAGATCGATAAAAAGAACGTCAAAAACGGATCACCCTAGCCAAAGTTATGTTAGATTGAAGTTTAGAGCCAAAATTTTAATGACTGCCACGTGTCAAGCTCACACGCGCCAGGACTTAGGCGATTTCTGTTTCCCTGAATTTCGATAACAGATTTCTGTGTTTAGCCCTAACTTTGGACGGCTATATCTCACTCATCTCTCAATATTTTTCCATGCCGTCTTCTTCATTCTCTTCTCCAAAACGTCCTCTTTCCAACCATTACTCACACATACCCTAATTGTTATACATCAGCCGCAAATCTGACCTAAAGTTGACCCCTTGCGAAACTCGTACCCAGAATCCCATTTCTCACCGAATTCAGGTAACTTTCGTTGATCATAACTCCTTCGTTTCTCAACCAAAATTTGATTTCTTTAGCTTTTTTAAAGATCTCTAATCCCTCTACAATTTTCATGTTTATGCCCAAGTCTGATTCGTAACCGATTGGAAGATATAGATGTCTAAAGTTTCGGTTTCGCCAGCACATAAAATCATGCCGAAACTGTAAGGTAAACTCGTGATTTGCGACTTTAATTTCTTTCTGTGTGATGCGAGTTAGGAGTAGTTCTTGTTATCAATATGTAGAGGTAAGTTTCTTCTTTAGATTAAGCCCTTATACATAGCCTAACTCAATTTGTACTGCAAGTTATAGATCCTCAAAGTTGGCATCGCGAACTGCTCGAAGTTCGAATTTTTCCAGTTTTCCCGAATTCGAATTCACTCAATTCGCACAACTCCGGTAAGTTTCGATCAATTGCTCCGTTATTGTCATTCGAAATCATGTTACCGGCCTAATCCATTCTCAATTTAATCAATTACTTTAGATTAGGGAATTGGAGAGAATCGAATTCGAAACCGTTTAGAACCCTAACTTCGAACTGAATCGAAATCCACTGAATACTGCATTATAATTGGGGAAATTAGCATCATTAGAACCGAAATTTGATTTCGAAACTATAGAACAAGAATCACACGATTTCGTTCTGTATATTAGGAGAAAATTGGGAATTAGTACTCGAATCGGGTTTAGGGATGGCTGAAGAACTCGACGATTCTCGGCCGTCCGATCGTAGTTAAAAGAAACGGACGGCTGAGATTAAAACGTTTCAGTTTAAGTTTATTAAAGTTTTATAAATTCCAGTAAATAACCCTAACTTGTTGAGTTAATTTAAATACCTTCCCGAATGTGTTTTGACTTGAAATTTTAACCACAAATTCCTTATTTAATCTAGTTTATTTTGATGTAAATTAATATGGTTTTGGAGTTTTAAACGTAAGTTATGATTTTTGCAAGTTACGGGTTTTCTGGAATTATTTGGTTAAATTAAAAAGATATTTTTATGAAATAAAAATTTTATAATATATCTAAAATGTTATAGTTACTGTATATTAAATTTGGGGATTTTTGGGCAGTGGAAAAAGGTTTTAAAAATTGTGTTTATGAGGTTTTCATAAGAATAACTTATAATATAAGGTTTTTAATGTAACCAAAAATTAAAGTATGGTTTGTTAATTAACTTTTAAGCTGGGGAAAATAAGGGAAACTAAATTAACATTTTATAACAGTAAGTTATAAATGTTTTGGTATTAGCTTTTAAGAGAAGTGAAATTATTTACATATATGTATATATACTTATTTAAGTAGAAACTTATATTAAATCAAGGGATTAAACTAGTCTACATTTTTTTTATTATATAATGTGTAAGTTAATATACTTAGTTAAAGCTTGAGGAAATACCTTATTTTTAAACCACTTATCAGATGTTAATATGTGTAAAAAAATTAATAAAGAGAATTAAATACAATATAACTACATAAATGATGTTTTAAGTAAATCCTAGTATAAATATATATATATTAGGCATCACTAAAAGAAATAAAATACTTAATACTATAGGTAATAACTAAGCAGATAAAATGCTTTGTGAATACTAGATGTGTAAGAGTTATTAAAAGTAATTAATTTAATAAAATTTCTTAAAGAATGTTTTGGGATAAATCCTAATATATGTATATAAATATATTAGAAATATTAAGAGATCATGTTAACATTTCCTGTGGGAAATTTAATTAAGAATATATATATATATATATATACTGGTGCTAAGCTTTAGGTCTTTAATCAATGTTGTAGTAATTAGCCAACGATAACTTAAAAGTTTAATTAATTAGTCCCATGGCTAGGAGTGAGTAAGTAAGTTAAATAAAATTAGACATATCTTTTAGATAAGAAATTCAATGGCGTAGTTGGTCAAGATAAACCTGGAACTGAGTCGGGGTTGCACGTTCGAAACCCTGCATAATCCTTTTAGGGAATTTAGTTTAAATAGTAAAAGCGCAACACGGTCTTGGACTAACCTACTAAGCCCAAGTCTATGAACTTCAAAAGCCCATTTAAACAGTCCAAGAGAGTTTGGGCCGCTCTCAGGTTAAAACTTCACATCCTTCCGGATTAAATGAAATGGGCCTAACAAAAGAGTTAATTAACTGAACCTGGCCCAGATAATACGTGAGGATAATTGTAAGCTTTAAACTATTATCCATTAAGAGTAAAAGGTGTTTAGCTTTGTGAGCTACTTAACTGATCGATACTTGGAACACATTAATTATAGGTGATTAGTGGAAGTTACTGCTCTACACATACCAGGTACGATTTCTCGTACTCATATGCTTGCTAACGGACTTAAGGGACGTTTTTGAAAAACGCTAACTGAGCCTAAATGGTTTTATTAAGGAAAAATGGTTTGTGTGACTAACTCAGCCTGTATGACTAACTGAGCCTTGGATGAACAACACACATGGTTACTGGTTTCTTCTTTCGGGTTGTTTCATTAGATATTATCTGCCCGGGGTTTACGCCTCTGCACTCTGTAGGACTGAGTGTTTTGGTATCGCTCTGGTGCAGTTAATGGTCTGGTGGAATTTTTGGAATGTCAATCTTGGTAATTCTTCTTGACTCTGGATATCGTTTCATCCATGAGCTGGGTCTTGTTTGGGTGGCGTGCGCACGTCTTCATCGGCAACAGAGAGGGGCTGTATATCCCCTGTCCCAAAAGGGACGTTGTAGACAGAGAGGGGCTGTATATCCCCTGTCCAAAAGGGACGGTGTTAACAGAGAGGGGCTGTATATCCCCTGTCCTTGTGGACGTAGTTAACAGAGAGGGGCTGTATATCCCCTGTCCTGAAAGGACGTATTCGGCATTGGGGTTTATTCTACTCTTGGGTTATTGGATTCTTCATTATCTATCTATCATTCCTAGTCCTGGTGACTACTTGGACTTTCTACTCCTAACTGGAACTTAATCTAACTAAGGCAATGGTCACTCACTAACTCATGGTGTGAATTTGTTACTAACTTTCCTTTCTGTTGTTGACTCTATCTTTAACTTGCTAACCTTGACTTGGTGATTTTCTTTTAAGTGCTTGTTTCTTTGTTTTGTTTTAATTATTGTTTCCAAGTTACTGCTTGTTTAAAGGTTATTTTTAAAGTTCTGTTTTGGAGGTTAGTACCAGTTCCATTCCAGGGAACTGACCCACCCCTTTTGGGGTGGGCTGCTTGGTTTCATCTTGCAGGTACGAATTGATTTACAGGTGGCCACGAAGAGAATGAGTGCTTGGGTTGGGACTAGGTTTTGTGGAGAGTTGTTGTAATTTGTCTGTGTTTTAATCATGTTAAGTTTCTCGAGTTCAGACCGTAGCTTTGTTAATTGTAAGTTGTAATTGGTGAAGTTTGATGTCGGGTGTTTGGAACCCGATGGTCAGTAATCGCCTTGGAGTTTTATTTCCGCTGTAATTATGGTTAATAGGGGCGTTCCAACCCCAGCCTAGAAGAAGCCCAAGCAAGCATGAAGTGGAAGATCTCATTAGCAACCACCACATTGTCCGTGATCAGGCGTCCGGGGACAAAATCCTACTCGGAAGGTGAGATAATGTCCGGTAGAATCGCCCTTAAATGGTTAGAAAGAACCTTTGTGATCAGCTTATACACCATATTACATAGAGAAATCGGCCAGAAATCCCCCATACTCACCACTGAGGTCTTCTTCGGATTAGAACCTCATGAGTGTGGTTCAAACCTGAGTAGAGAACACAACCATTCAAAACCTGGAGAACATGGTTAGTCACATCTGCACCCACAAATATGCCAGAACTTCTTATAAAATAAAACATTCATCCCATCCGGTCCTAGGGCCTTATGATCCCTTGCAAGGCCACATGATATTCCTTCGTTGTATAATCGCAACTCAACCAAGACACATGAACCTCACTCACCTTCCAGAAAGTGACACTAACAGGTGGGCATTCAAGACCCGAGGAGATGTCCGAAACAGACTAACAAAGTATTTCTTAACAACCTCATGATCTGGGCCTCTGAGGTCACCACCTCCCCGTCCTCTTGGACGAGAGAAGAAATGTAATTCCACATTATTCTTACCGACGCACACACATGGAAAAACTTGGTATTTCGATCACCCCCTCGCAACCAACCCTGTCGCGCTCACTGCCGCCACAGAGTATCCAGCTTCCAAAGCACACTCTTGTGCTCTCTACGAAGAGCCTTATGTCGAGAGATCACCTAGGGATGTCAATGTTGACCCGAACCCAAAACCCAACCCAAAATCTGACCCGTAAAAAATCAGGTTTGGGTTGAAATTTTTTACCTGAATTTTTTTGAGTCAGGTTTAGGTTGGGTCACTAATACCCGTTTCGGCTTTCGATTGAACGTAACCCGAAAATACAAAAAAATAAATATAGAAAATATGTACTCCCTCCGTTCAACAATGTATGTCGTTTTAGAAACTTGCACACTTATTAAGCAAAGTAGAAAAATGGCGTATGTACCCCCTACTTTTTACTTTTCTATCTAGATAATAATTACTTTTGTGTTGAATAAAAGGGTCAAAAGTGGAAAAGAGGTATCAAAAAGCTAGAATGCCTTATAATTTTTGAACAAGATTCAAATCAAAAAATGACATATATTAATTAATGGAGGAGTAATATTTAATGACTTAATTAGTGTTTAGTGATTAATTTATGACTAAACTAAACATTTAATCAGTTAGTTATGATTAATGTAGTACATAATAATTAATTAATGTTGAACTATTATATTTATTTATTAATAATCTAAAATTTTAAAAACAAACTATAAACTAAAAAAATTGGTCGGTTCGGGTCTGCTAGGGGTTTTGGTTGAAAAAATATAAACTGCTTCAGATTCAGGTTGACCTAAACTACTTTTGGGTCGGGTCTGGGTTGAGCTCAACCTGACCTGAAACCCACTTTTGACTCCCCTAAGACCACCACCCCAGAATGACCCCCACTTTGTAACCTATCAAACTCTCTCTAGAACATCACACCTCTTCTCTAGCACAGCCGGGGACCATCAGAATTGAGAAGACAAAAGGCCACCACAACAACGCAACCGATCCCCCAACGACCTCTCACCCTTGACTCTTCTGCCAAGACTTGGCCACAAAACACATTCACAGGTCGCTTTCTGCACCCAAGCATTTTCAAACCAAAAACCTCTTCGCCTCCTATGAACCATACCTCTTAGATCAAGAAGGGGGCAATGATCTGATATCTATTGGGGTTGGTGTGAAACCAGGGCCTGAGTGAACAAACAAATCCAATCCCCATCCTTATCCAAGCCTCTTTCCACATTCGCATCCCCAACCCTCCGATTATCAAAATTGAAAGGATGCCTTACAAAACCCAAGTCCTCCAAACGACAGTTCACTAGTACAAAACAGGCCTATTTCGATGGTTGTTTTGGGTCTATTTTGGCGGTTGTTCAATTACCGAAACGGGCGTGGCCGAAATAGGTGTGCGACCTATCTCGGCGATTGTTAGTTAAAAACTGCCAAGATAGGCCCGTATTAGAACAAAAAAAACACACCTACTTCGGCGGTTCTTAGCTAACAATCGCCGAAATAGGTTTTTTTTTTTAAAAAAAAATCAATTTCCGCTTCATCTTCAACCTCTCAGTAGCAGTTCTAATGATTTTTGACACAGAGGAGCAGATACGAGAATGAGTAGAGGCGCAGAGATGTATGCAGTTCCAGTGATTTTCGACACAGAGGTGCAGACATGAGAATAAGATAAGTTCGAGTATATTACCGGTTGACTAGAGAGAATAGGATAAGTTCGACTATATTACCGTGAGTGAAGAGATTGAAGAGGCGCAGACTTGTTCGCCAGAGAGAATAAGATAAGTTCGAGTATATTACTGGTTCGCAATGAACTACTTCAGCCTCTGCATATGTTTGTCAGTTAGGGTTGCGAAACTACCGTGAGAGAAGATAATAAACACAGGCGCATAGCATGTATGTTCACCTGTAAAATTACCGTGAGAAAAGAGGATGAAGAGAGGTGCGTAGAGCATGTTTGTTCACCAGTCAGGGTTGCGAATTTACCGTGGGAGAAGGGGATAAAGAGAGAGTTGCCGGTTTGGGTTGCGAAATCACCGTGAGAGAAAGTGACAAAGAGAGGCGTAGACCATGTTCGCCAGTTAGGGATGCGAAATTACAGTAGTGAGAGAGAAGAGAGGATGAAGATATAAGGCCGGCGAGGAAATATGTAATGACTTACAATCGCCGAAATAGACTGAAATGTAAGCGACATTTCGAAAATTTTAGAAAATAAATCCCGGGAAACGCCCTCTACAACTGTCGGGCTCCGAGATTTCTATTGTCTGAAAAAAGATACCTATTTCGGCGGGTTCTAGGTAGGAGCCACCGAAATAGGTGTCTTTCAAAAATCTCAGAACCCTATCTCAACGGTTGTCTCTATAACCACCGAAATAGGCGTTTTTTGTACTAGTAGTCCACCCGACCTCCGTGGACTAACCAATCAACCTTTGAGGCTGATGAACGGGATGATAAAACAAATAAAATTTCAACTACCCAAATGTTCATATGTCAAAATGTAAATGATTCATTTAGAAAGAGTATCATACCCAGGGGCGGACCTATTAAGGTGCGTAGTGTGTCTACTGACACACTACAAAAAAAAAATCCTAAAATTTTACTTATATTTTGATACATATGTTATGAGACTTAAGCTTTTTAGATACATGATCTTATATTTTGACACATATGTTATGAGATTTAAGCTTTTTAGATACATGATCTTATATTTTAACACATATGTTATGAGACTTAAATTTTTTAGATACATAATCTTATATTTTAACACATATGTTATAAATTCCTGGGTCCGCCATTGACCATACCCCTCTAAAGTGAGAGGGTATCCAAGAATTCACAGATTGAATAACCTGCCCTTTTGCACCTCAACTATATATCAGCATTTATAAAGGAACGCGGGCAGCATTACTCAGACATGCCGATGCTCTCACACTCCCAAAAAAAAGGAGGATACATAACCTTTCAAAAAGCAATAAACTAACTAAAAAGCAATTGATGATGGACGTCGAGTTCCTAGCGTACATCCTCTTGGGCGCCCTTCTCATTATTACCCTTCAAATCTTGTACCGGTCAGTCGACCCAAATCTACCACCGGGCAGCATGGGTTGGCCAGTGATAGGTGAGACCCTGCAATTCCTGTCGGCAGGTTGGAGAGGCAGACCGGAGAGATTTGTCCTGGACAGAATGAAGAGATTCTCACCTAATACAGTTTTCAAGACGTGCATATTGGGTGAACCCATGGCCGTGTTCTGCAGTCCACAAGGGTTCAAGTTTTTGTTCTCCAATGAGAATAAACTGGTTGTTCCTTGGTGGCCTTCTGCGGTTAACAAGATCTTCCCATCCGCGCAGAATTCAGGGCCAGCTGGGTCTGTTAAAGAAGCTAAGAAGATGAGGAGATTACTGCCTAACTTCTTGAAACCTGATGCTCTTAAGGGTTATGTTGAGATCATGGATAAAACTGCTAAGATGCATTTTGGGGATTGTTGGGAGAATAAGGAGGAAGTCTCGTCTTCTCTCTTGCTAAGAAGTACTAATGTTATATGATGAAAAAGAAATTTTAAATTATATGTAGACTTTAATGGATGCCCAGATCGATTATACTAATTTTGAATTAATGTTTCAGGTACACATTTGTTATAGCTTCCCGACTGTTTCTAAGTCTTGATGACCCAGGTTGTATAACAGGATTGACCCATCAATTCCACTTATTGACTTCAGGGATCATATCATTTCCATTAGATTTTCCAGGAACACCTTTTAACAGAGCTGTGAAGGCGGCTAGATTCATCAGGAAAGAGCTTAGTGTCACCATCAAGAAGAGAAGGGTTGAATTAGCAGAGGGCAAAGCGTCACCTACCCAAGATATAATGTCTTATATGCTTACCACACCAATCCCCTCGACGCCCACTTCCATTTCAACCGAGCAGCAGCAGATCAGTAATAATAATAACAATGTTGACGACCCATTGCCGTCACCACAGTTTATGACTGACCTGGACATTGCTGATAAGATAATGGGGCTTTTGATTGGCGGGCATGATACCACCACCGTTGTTACTACATTCATCGTCAAATACCTTGCTGAGCTTCCGGATATCTATGACCAAGTCTATAAGGGTACCAAATTGCACCGTTTATAGCTAGCTATTTACATCTGTTCGATCATATGCATGACCCAATTATATACTTATAGTGGTATAACTCCTCATTAATTATACTTAATTAGAGCAAATGGAGATTGCAAGATTCAAATTGCCGGGTGAATTATTGAAATGGGACGATCTTCAGAAAATGAAGTACTCATGGAACGTAGCTTGTGAGGTACTTAGACTCCATCCACCACTACAAGGTGCATTTAGAGAAGCCATTCATTCATTCACTTATGAGGGTTTTCATATCCCAAAGGGATGGAAGGTATAACACTCATATACTATATCATGATTAGTTACATTACTTACATACCCAATTGATTATTCTTTCAATTGCGTACTACTTACTACTTTAGGTATATGTGAGCATGCAATCAACCCATCGGAACCCTAAATACTTCCCTGATCCAGAGACGTTTGACCCGACCAGATTTGAGGGAAGTGGGCCAGCACCGTACGCTTTCCTCCCGTTTGGAGGAGGGCCCAGGATGTGTCCGGGTCAGGAATATGCCCGACTTGTTATACTGGTGTTTATGCATAATTTGGTAACGCGGTTCAAGTGGGAGAATCTGGTTCAGGATGAGAAGATTGTAGTTAATCCTACACCTGAACCGACCAAAGGACTTCCGGTCCGGTTGTACCCTCACAGTCATAACAAGCGCCAGTGTTACAGCTAGATACAAGGAAACCAGAGATCACGAGAAAGAGAACGTACATGATAATATTGTTGCGTATGGAAATGTGATTTTATTATTATTATTGTATTATTATTGCTAATTGTGTAACTGATGTCGTAAATGTAGCACACGGCACGCCTTCTGTGTGATCGTGATTAAGTTTGTTTGTTGTCATTTCAAAAGAAAAGAAGTTTGTTTGTTGTCTTCTGCTTGTTTCAGGCTGCCATACCCGTTTTACACATAATAATAAGTTCCAATTTGTGGTATCGTGTGTTTGTTGCCGTATTAATTTGTCATTTGTACGTGTTTCATACTTTTAATTGACCCATACGTAGTGAGGGCAAATTATGAGCTATATTTTGTGAAATTCAAGTGATAGATTAATGTAGGATATCAGGTATCGAGTCAGCCACAAAATAAGGTACGATACTACGACCGTATACAGAACAATGACAATAGCATGCAATATACTTCCCACATGGACCCTCTCTCCCGATACCAAACCCTTCTACGCAAACACCACCGCACAACCACCATGTCACCACTCACCACCACTACTCAGGGGCGGACGGAGAGAGGGGGCTAGGGGGCTCTAGTCCCCCCGAAAATTTTAAAAATTTGTTAAATTAGTCTTATAAATTTTTAAAAAATACAACATAATATAAAGTTTTAAAGAAAATTAGTGTTAAAAATTTTTTTAGCCCCCTAAACAATTTTTGGGTGTCAAAAATTTTTTTTTGCCCCCCCCCCTAAACAAGATTTCTGGATCCGCCACTGCCACTACTAAACACCACTCCTTTCAGCCTTCACATGCACCACCACAAACAGCCTTTCTATCCAGGGGCGCAACTAGGATTTGAAGTATATGGGGTCACTACTATTATTGAAAAGTTAAAATCTTGTAAACTAGTTATATTTATTCTAATTATATTAAGAAACAAACACATTTGCAAAAAAAAAAATTGGTTAAATTTTTTTTTAAAATCCAACAAACCAGAATAAAGGTTTTATAATTATATAATAAATTTCTAAAACTAATAATAAGGAATAAAAGTAAGAGGTGAGATTTGAAAGTGTAATTGAGGAAGCATAATTAGTATAACCTACCAATGTAAGCTTTTGAAAACTTAGAAAAACTTATGGGGATCTGGTTATACTGATTGTAAATTTGATGAGTTATTCTTAGGGATGGCAATGGGTCGGGTTTGGGTCGGGTGGACCATCACCCGCACCCGTCACCCGTCTTCACCCGCTCCACCCGTACCCGACCCGTCACCCGCGGGTGAACCCGTTTACCCGTTTGTTTTTCTTTTTCCTTGATCACCAGTTAGGTTTGTAAATTACAGTGAGTGCAGAGAAAATAGAGGTAGAGCATATATGTTCTATGTACAACAGTTAGGGTTGCAAAATTTACTTCAGAGAAAAGAATGAAATATTGCACAGAGCATGTATGTTCCATGTTCACCAAGTATGGTTGCAAAATTATCATGATGAAGAGAGAAAATAGAGGTGCAAAGCATGTATGTTCAATGTTCGCCGGTTAGGATTACGAAATTACCTTAAGTGAAGAGCGTGAAAAAACTTCGCAGAGCATGTAAGTTATTTATTTTTCAGTTAGGGTTTCAAAAGTACCGAGAGTGAAGAAAGAAAATAGAGGCAGCATCTATGTTCCATGTTTTCCAGTTAGGGTTGCAATTACCTTCAGTAAAGAGAATTAAAAACTAGGCACAACAAGTATGTTAGGGTAGTAAAATTACCGAGAGTGGTGAGAATAAAGAATGGCGCAGTCACCTGTTCACTAGTAGGGTTAAAAAATTGTGAGTGAAAGAGAATGAATAATAAGTAAGAATTTAACATATAATATATATATAATCTATGCGGGTGAACGGGTCGGGTGATGGGTGAAAAATGTTCACCCATCACCCGACCCGCACCCGTACCCATTCCACCCGTCACCCGTTTTTCACCCGTTTTATGCGGGTTTTTCACCCGGTTTAGCGGGTCGGGTGTCCGGGTGAAATGGGTACCCACGAACCCATTGTCATCCCTAGTTATTCTAGAGTGGCCCAAGTATTAAAAGAAGAGTAAGAACAAAACTAGAAGATAAAAAATGAAGGAAAAAAATTGAAAAAAAAACGGTTGCTTTAATTGGGTAAGAAAAAAAATAAAAAAATACATCACTGAGATTCGAACTCAAAAAGTCTCCTTTTTGGTTCTATCTCTTACCACTAGAGCAGTACCAACTTAATAATATATATATGGAGTCACTTATATTATATATACATATCATACAAATAAGAATCTCTAAATTAAAAAAAGACGTGGGTCACATGACCCCACGTGCACCACCCTGCATCCGCCCCTATTTCTAGCACCACGAACACAAATCGTCTTGCCCAACATTTTCCCAAACCCTAAAATCCATCCAAAATACCAGACCACAAGCGAGACCCAAAATGTCTCTGGTGACGGAGGAATCCAAAATGGTGTTTATCGATAACTTGCACCAAGATACCAAGCTAGGCACGTTATGGAAAAGGCAATTTCTTGGCTGCTTGTAGCTAGGATGGCTACATCTATGGGTGGTTTTGTAATTTAGAAAACAGGGAATGATGGTTTTGTAATTTATAAAACTTGGGGAAAGCGGGACGGAGAGCGCGCATCATTCAAGTTTTGCTTATTATTTTATTTTTCTTTTTTGTTTGTGAAATAATTTTATTTTTTTTCTTTTTTTTATCACAACTATAATAACTTTAAATTGTTTTAATTTTTAATATATAAGTCCAAAATGAAAAAAAGTTATATCATTGTTCACCTAAATTCGAGCTCTTCAAAACAAGATCACTCATGGATATGTTTTGACAACTTTTTAAAAAAATTATTTTTACATGTATACAATGATTTTTTACCGTGAGAATGTATGTATATATTTTGATGTGAGAATGTACATGTTTGAATGTGTCGATGTACATGTTCAAATGTGAGAATGTACATATTTTTAATGAACATTTGTACATGTTTGTATGACCATTTGTACATGTTTGTATGACTGTATGTACATGTGTTCTTTCTTATATGTACAGGTTTTAATCTAAGAATATATATATTTAGTGATTCGTACAGGTTTATGTGACCTTCTGTATGTTTTTAATGTACATGTTTTTACGTGAGGATGTACATGTTTTAGTGAACATTTGTACATGTTTGTATGACCATCTATACAAGTTTTCTTTTACGTTATGTGCACTATACATGTAAAAATGATTTTTTTAAAGTTGTCAAAATATATTCATGACTGGTCTTGTTTTGAAGAGCTTGAATTTAGGTGAACAATGATATATTTTTTTTCATTTTGGACTTATATATTAAAAGTTACAACAATTTAAAATGTTTATGATGAAAAAAGAAAAACAGAAACAAAAAATACAAACTCACGCGTCTCTCCTCCAGTGTGTATTCACCCAATTCTTGTAAATTATAAAACTTGCCCCATATGTAGTCAACATAGCTACATCTAGGTGTAGCTCAGACTGACTGTATGGAAAATGTTATGCCGATTTGGACACATTGATCGTTAACGTCGACCGACCCCTGAAAAGAAGACTGGCTACAACTACAAGATATGTGTTCGTTGAGTTCGAAAACAAAAACCAGGCTCTAAAGGCCATTGAGGAAACAAACAGCCCATGGGTGGACAGAGTACGGATAGCGATACAGATGGCTAGGCCATTGAGAGCAACAAAGAAGATATGGAGACCCCGCCAGCCGCCAAATCCATCTTCAGAGGTAACCCAAGAAGAACAACGACAAGAGAGCCAACAACACGTCCGAAGCTAGGAACAAATGAAGAATAAGGATTCGGGAGGCCCGATAAAATTATTCTAGTCTCAGATATTCATACCTCATCTAGAGAGATGCATCACAGTACATGAACATAAGAGCACAACCACAGAGGAAGTCTGGAATGGACTATAGGCAAATGGAGGAATAGAACATGTCATATGTAGGTCCCTGATAGAATGTCTAGTTATATTTCACTTGGAGAGGGAGAAAGAGACCTTCCTGTAACTGCAAAAGTGGAACTCTGAGGAATGGTTGGTAAACGATTGGAATGAAGATGAAACCCAAAAAGGGAGAGTGGCAAGCATTGTAGTAAGGGGTCTCCCACTGCAAGCCTGGTACCAAGAATATGTGGAAGCAATAGTGGCACCAATCGGAAAAGTCCTGGAAATTAAAACAGACATGAGGACTATTCCTGAGCATATGGACGTGTTTCTCAAAATTGAAACAAAAGTGACAAAGATCATAAATGAAGAAGTAGAGATAATTTTGATCAAAAAATGGCAACGGTGGGAATAGTAGAGGTGTGGATGGACGAGCTCAGCCAGAAGTATTACGAGCTGACATAGAACAACAACAGTGCCAACATTAGCGGTAGCGACACCGGGGGATCAAGTGGCGGAGCAGAAGAGTCGGGAATGATTAATAAGGAAGGTCTAGAGGCAAATGAATCGAGGATCAAGCCAACTCCTATCGGAAAAGAAATCATGATGGAAAGGAATGATTCTCAAGAGACAAAAGCCATTGAGAGACAGCCGGAAAACATCTCCCGAAAAATACTCCCTCCTATTCTAATTATAAGTCGTTTTAGACTTTTTCACAATTTTAAGAAAGAGTTTAAAAAGACTAGCATACTCTTACTTTTTGTATGGGAGAATAAAAAAGTAAGTATACTTTATTGGTAGGATAAAAAGTAGAGTGCAATGATAATAATTAAAAAAAGTAGAAAGGGTAAAAGTAGAAAGATAGATACAAAAAGTCTAAAATGACTTATAATTTGAACATAATTCTAAAGCCTAAAATGACTTATATTTAGAATAGGAGGGAGTAATAGAAACTAACGGTCCAAAAAGCTCTTATTGGGGTAAGAGAAGCGACGCTCCCACATGGAAACTTGAAGTTGTAAGTTACTAGACATCGGTGATCTGAGCCAGCGACTCAAAAGGTGTCGGTGATTTGAGTTCACGACTCGGGAAGAACGAAGATAAAGAAGGGAAGACCAAAACAAAGTAAATGTTGAACCTTTATTATAAACACATATAACAACTATTACACAATCACGTGTTCAAACCTCACATTAGGAACACTATCTTGACATAACCCACATGTAATTTGAGTTTACAACACAACTAGCTGTAAAACTCCCTTTTGATTAATCTCACTTTTTATATTTTTCTCTGTTCTCCGCTTCTCTCTGCTCTCTTCTTATGAGTGTATATATAGATCTTTGTGCTATTTATCTACCAAAGATAAATTCCTAAATATCTCCTAAATTTTCTTTACGTATACAAAGTATTTAATTATCTAACTAGAAAACTATATCTCTGACTGAAGAATATTAATCTCTAAGGAGGTATAACCTAATTTAGAAGATCTGGAAATATTTGCTTGATTTCTCTTCACCACATATTTCAGAAAGATAAAAAAATCAGTAGTCAGTTCAAGACTGATCTCTTGACAGTGCTGAATATATGAATGAGTTTGTAGATCAAAACACTGCATCGACAGTTTCCCCCTCTTTGATGTGGCAAACTCTATAAGTCTTGAACTAATGAATATTCCCTGAATCATTGTATACATTCAACACCAATTGGTAAACTTTGTAAGTCTTGAATTGATTAATGTTCCCTCTGAATCGTTGTATACATTCAAGACCAATTTCCCCTTTTGCCAAATAAAAAAGGAAGTCACTCTCCGCAGGTAAATAAATGGTGAGGCATATGGTGATAGTACTTATGGAAGTGTGTCATGGTCTAATCACCGTGAAGGAGATAAACAGTATGAAGAAGGTGAGATGCCTTCTTGGCGAGTATGATAGGGCTGATTAGACTTTGGTACCCAGACTTGTTTGAACTCAGTTGTAGACTCAGACTTAGAATGGTTGATAGGAATCCACCTTTTAGTATGCAATCTATTGGTTTTGTATGAGCTTCGTCTCGATGAAGCAATTGTTTTCTCAACAATTTGGGACACCATCCGATCTTGTGTCCCAGCTAATGACAATATCGACATGAGTGCAATCTTGGTTGAGGTCTCGTAGTTCCAGTCTTTAACTTCTCAGTCGTAGACTGAGAGAATGTCTCAGACTTATATCCCAAGCCACATTTTTCTGAGTTATTATTCCGCATCATTTGCTTCAGATTCGCCTTTCTGGTATACCAAGTTGGATTAGTCAAAGTCTGAAGTTCTAACTTCTGATTTGCCTTGGCTACCATGTTTGAAAGAGTTTCACATTCTCTTTTTAACGATTTGTTGCTATCTAAAAGGGAATTCTTCTCTTCTTGTGCCCAACAAGGAAGAGTGAGAATTCTAGTTTTCAAAGGAATAACAAAGTTAATACTTGGCTTATCTAGACTCACTATGACACAGTTTTTGTTTTTAGTCAAAGAATGACTCATATTTTCACCTTAGCCTTGAGTTCTTTAATCTCAATATCATACTGATGCTTCAAGACTTTTATCTCAGATAGTGCAGAGGTTAACTTAGTAAGCATCTCTTCTTTCTCAAGAGTGTCCTTCCATTTCCCCTTCTCCTTATATTGTACTCAGTATTGATGTCATCATCTTTGTGACCAACTGCTATCAAACACATATGTGCGTACTCCCCGGATTCTGAGTTTGTATCTAAGATATCATGTCCCCATACAGTTGTATTTGTGTGTTTCTTTATCTTCTTCTTAAAATTTTCCTTCTGGTGAAGAGGTTAATCCTTGACAACATGACCAAGCTTGTTACACTTAAAACATGTAATGTATCCCTTCTTTGACTTACAATATTGGTTTGACCTTTGTTGTGTACTAAATAGCCTCCAGATGCGATTTACAATTGAGGTAATATCCTCATCTATATCAAAATCGTCATCCTCTGACTCTGTTCCCGTGTCACGTGCTTTCAGGACTAAATCATTGATTGGTGCTGACGAAGTAGCTGTTTCTCCCTTCATCTTTCCTTCATAAACCATGAGTTCTGAACTCAGTTCTTCTATGGACATTTTTGATAAATCCTTAGTGGTTTCCGGGAGAGTTGTATAATATATCCATTCTTTTCCTAGGCTATCCAGACATCTTTCATTGATAATATCATTGGATAGTGTCACTCCCACATCCTTTAACTCATATATTATTTGATCGAATCTTTCCAATGTGTGAGTTACAGACTCACCTTCCATCATCTTGTAGTTGTAGAACTGCCTCTTAAACTGTTTGCCTTTGGCTTTTTTGATGGAGTCTATCCCCGCATACGCATTCTTGAGTAAATTCCAAATCTCCTTCATTGTCTCAATTCCTAAAACTTTTTGTTGATCAACCTCTGACAAAGAAAAGGCAATTATCCTCTTTGCTTTCTTATTTTTGCTTAGCAGCTTCTTGTCATTGTCATTCCAGTTTTTGTTAGGCTTTGGTTTAGTAATTCCTCCTTCAACAACTTGAGGAACTAAGTCTCCTTCTGAGACCACAACCCATAAATCGTAATCTATGGACATAAGTTGATCTCCCATTTGTTCACATCAACAAGAGTAGTTGAACTTGGTGAGCTTAGGCGCCTTGACATCAGTGGCGGATCCAGAAATCTTGTTTAGGGGGGGCTAAAAATTTTTTTGACACCCAGTAATTGTTTAGGGGGGGCAATGTTTGACACTAATTTTCTTTAAAACTTTATATTATGTTGTATTTTTAAAAAATTTATAAGAGTAATTTGACAAATTTTTAATATTTTCAGGGGGGGCTAGAGCCCCCTAGCCCCCCCCCCCCCCCCCTCTGTCCGCCCCTGCTTGACATTGTAGGAACTCATCTTGATCAACCCTAAAGAAGTTTCTTCTGGGTTAAGGGTTACCTTGCTCTGATACCAATTGTAAGTTCCTAGACGTCGGCGATCTGAGTCTGCAACTCAAAAGATGTCGGTGATTTTAGTTCACGACTCAGGAAGAACGAAGAGAAAAAAGGGAAGACCAGAACAAAGTAAAGGTCGAACGTTTATTATAAGCACGTATAACAGTTATTACACAATCACGTATTCAATGTGAACACAAACCTTCACGTTAAGAACACTATCTAGACATAACCCACAAGTAATTTGAGTTTCAAACTCAAATTGCCTACAACACAACCAGCAGCAAAACTCCCTTTTGATTGCCTTTCTTTACTATTTTTATCAATTTTAATCAAATGTGTGGCTTCTCAAATATAATTATACCTTTTATTATTCTTCATATTTTTAGATATATATATATGGTTTTTTTAGTTTTTTCAGTTTTAACCCATATATAAGAAAAAGTTAACTTTTGCTACTTACTTTTTATAATATATATTAATAATTTTTTGTTGTATTTTTGAATTAAATATATATAAAGTGATATTATATAAAAATATTATATACTATATACAAGCTAAATAATTTGACAAAAAATAAAATAATAGTTAAGAGTATTATACTATAATATATTTTTATAATATCATTTTATATATTTTAATTCAAACAAAAATTAGTAAACATATGTTGAAATAGTAACTAGTAAAATTTAACATTTTTCGTATAAGGGTTAAAATTGAAAAAATAAAAAATAGCATGTATATAATAATAAAATCTCTAAAGAATTATAAACAGTATAATTCATTAGAGAAGCCACAAATTTGATTAAAAATAGACAAAAACAGTAAAGAGAATGATAATTTATTTTATATAAATTTAATTTTTTATAATACTATTTTACATTACTAAAGATACATTGAGTAAAAATATTATAAAAAATTTTGAATTATCATTATATTATCTAATTTTTATTTTTAATTATTTTTTTTAGTTTTTAAATGATATTTTTTTATATTTTGCAAAAAAATTAATTATATATGTGTCTTTTTATTTTATGAAATTCTAACTAATAAAATAATTAACTCAAATTTTAAATTTTTTAACTGTTTTAATATATATTTTATTAAGTTTTGTGGTATCTTGTGAATTAATAATATTTACATGGTATACCGTAAATTATATTTATTAACAAGTCAGAGTATTTTGATCTTGAAAAGTTTTAGGCTAGTAATTTATGGTATGTGATGAATTAAAATTATTTTTTATGGTATATGAAAAAACTTTTAAAAAAATTGTAATTTTGTATGAATTAATAAACTTTTTAATGATATCTAATAAATTTTTTTTAAAATTATTTCACGAGAGACATAGAGAACCGTAGTACGATAAACGTGCTTTTACTCTCTAGCGACTAGCGCCGAACTTAAAAGCACGGTTCCACTTGCAACCTTGCTTTTAAGGTTGCGTTCGTTCCCCACATTAATCTCCCCTTCAAGATGAATGTGACATTAATGTTTATTTTGCTTTACACATGTCAACATGTTATTTGTCCACTTAAATATTTGGTCCTACTCAAATTATAACTAAAGCCACATGTCCTCTCTTTATTTGTTAACCAATGTTACAAAAGTAACCACACCAAGATGAATTGGAAACGCTTCAATTGCAGCGTTTGATCAAACGACCCCTAAATCAACAAAATTTTCCCATTTCTTTTACATAGTAGTTAAAAGTACGACTAGCTTGAGAACCGTGTTTTGATATTTTCTCAAGTACGTTTTTTTTTTAAACCATGGTTTAAAGGGAATGTTTTAATATAGGGGCGTTCGGACTTCTACTCAAAAAGCTTGGTTTACAAGCTTTTTGTTTAATCTCCCTATGGTTATCCTATTAGTTAAGGCCATGTGTCTTTTTGTGGACCCAAAAATTAAAATACTCCAAAAAGGATGACACATGTCAGTTTAATCTTCTACTTTAACAAATTGTGAGTATAGAACGGGACCATAATTTTTCCCAACAATTATGTTTGACGGATTACACCTGATTTTGAAGTCGGGCAAACTTTAGGTTGATTCATTCGGAAAATTTTCATAAAAATACAAAATTAAAAAAAAATACATACGGTGGTCGCTTTTGAAAAAAATTACGTGGGTGTACCAACACCATGCAAAGAAGCAGCCACGAAGTCATGGCTGCTTGCCAGAAACAGCCACGGGACTACGACTGCTTCTACATTAACCCGCTTCAGGCAAATCTGCTGAAAAAAGCCACAGAGTTGGGGCTGCTTCTTTGCATTGTAGTCCAGAATTTTTTTTCCAACTTTTGAATCATTCGTACTATGCTTTAACGGTTCCAGAACTTGACCAAATTTTGTACGACGATAGTTGAACGGTTATACTATGGATCTAAGTCATTTCTCTGGAGTTTTAGGACCATACGGGACCCACGCGACTTCATATAAATGGCACCAGAGTTAACATTTTCTTAGTTTTGAAGTTTTCGGGTAATGTCATATTTTGTGTTGTTAACCAGTTTTGTACTGATATTAAAGTCCTACGATGCATTTGCATCCATTATAACTTCTTACGGCATTAAGACGACTTCATTGGGTTGGTCACTTGAGCTAGTGTTTTTTCCAATTTTTAGTGAACATGTTCGTTAATTAAACAATGCCTCCAAAACAAACAAAAAATTGTAAAACAACAATCAAACACCCATACTTTCGGATGTAACCCCAACATTTTATAGATTGTACCAATTCTTAAAATAAAAGGGCACATTTATATTAAACCCTCAACATAAAACACACTTCATTGCTATTTAGAAAAAAATACATTTTTTTGTGTGCTTGCTAAAGGCACTACCTGTCTATGCAGGAGCATATTTAACATCTGAAAACCACAATCAATTATACCCTCTGTTAGGGCAATTCCTCCTGTTATGACCCGTTTGTAAACAATGTCGACAACGTCTACGTTCTATAGTCGTTTCATTTTCATCCATTTCATTTTGAATCCTAGAATACCTAGGTCTTCCCCTGACAGTCCGAATGGCATCCGGTTGTGGTACCACCTTAACCCCTGTATATGCTGACCAGTTTTCTTCATTACCCAGCGGTGTAAAAGGATTACCGCCATATGCCTCGATCATTGTATCCAGCTTGTACACCGAGTGCACGTAATTCTCCCACAACATACTGGTTCTGCAACACACGGCCATGACATGAGAGCATGGGTATTTGAATGCTTGCCACTCCCCACACTCACAGTTCATATCATCGAAGTCGACCTTGTACTTCCCTCGGTTCCTCCTCATAGCCACTGAGCCAAAATCTTCAACCTCGTACACTTGGTCGATCTCATTGTAGCGGGTAACATTGTGACTGTTAGACAGTCTACGGTTTTCTTCAATCTTGGAAGTCGCAAGATCTGTATATAATGTGGAACCCGCTATTTGCTGGCCGTAGTATGTGTCAAGGTTGTCATTAAAATAAGTTACCAACTTGTACAGTGTGCTGGTAACAATGGCGGTGATGGGTAGAGTACGTACACTCTTTAGCACTCCATTGATGCATTCTACCAGATTGGTTGTCCTGTGGCCCCACCTCCTTCCTTCATCATATGCCCTAGACCACTTCTCAAATGGTAGGTCATTGAAGAATCGCTCAATGTCGGTATTCTGGGATAGAAGGTGATTATATCTTCTCTGGACATGATGCCTTTGAAATTTGTACGCTAAATACATGATAATAAGTCAACGTTAAACATTGAAAATACTCAATTTAATTATTGAAGTACATTAATTGAAAAATTAAGATACCTGTGTTGATCAGATACTTTTTCAACCTTTTGTTTTTGAACCTTGAGTTAAAATTCGATGCAATATGTCTTATGCTGTAGAAATGGTGAGCCATTGGGGGTCTCCATAAATTGTCTGACTCCATGATGCTTATTATAGCAGGTGCACGATCTGTAATTATTGACACATCGTTCCTTTGACCGATGACATGCAACCTTACCTTGTCGAGGAAGTACTTCCAAGAATCCAAATCTTCAGACTCAACTATAGCGAATGCAACAGGTATAATTTTGTTGTTTCCATCTTGTGTTGCCGCTATCAAAAGCTTACCTTTGAACTTACCATATAGATGTGTACCATCTATCTGCAGCATGGGTTTGAAGTGCTTGAATGCTGAGATGCATGGTCCGAACGCCCAGAAGCATCGTTGGAAGAATTTGACTTGCGTTGTTCGAGTCTCATCTTCATAACCTGGAACTGATTTCAGATTAACAACCGATCCAGGTATTTTATGTTTTATTGCCATGAACAACCTTGGTAGTTGGGCATATGATTCAACCCAATCCCCGTACATTTTTCCTATTGCTTCACACCTCGCCAGCCAAGCTTTTCTGTATGAAACGGTCATATTGTACTGGCCACGAACTTGTTCTATTACATCTAGAACACTCATGCCTGGGTTACGGCTGATATGGGGTAGAATGGCCTCCACAATGAAATGATAATTCATTTGTCGGTGATCGTGTCTGTCGGTTTGAGGAGTGCATGAGTGTGGCCTCTGTCTTGTTATCTTCCATTCTGTCTCACCGGACAACAACGTTCCCCTTATATAAAACCTACATTCTTCCCCACTTGCACATTGGACAGCATACGCTCTACTCGAGCTCCTTACAACACGAGAATCAAGATTATTTCGAATGTGAAAGTCTTTAACAGCACTAACCAGACTCTCCTTGTCATCGAACTCTTGTTGGACTTCAAAATTTCCTCCAGACTGCCATTGTGGAACACCTCGTCGTTCAACATCAGTACTCAATGCGTTGATAGCATTCCAATCCACGTAATGATAGAACGGCACATTTGGGCCTTCTTGACTAGTGCCTTCATCAACATCTGGTTGATGAAGAAATTCTTCTGGTATTAGTTCGACCTCATCATCTGATGATAGATCATCATCATCCCTGGGCTCGTACAGGTCATCATCTTCATCATCATCACCATCCATCTCCACATGAATCTCCATGCTCTGGGAGAGGTCCCAACTACACTTGTAATTGTCAATCATTGCTTGAATATCTCCATCAGTGTTCAATTGAAGTGCAGAGTACACCATTGGTTCTCTTGAAAACAAATTTCGATAAGTCATCCTTCCTACATCGTATCCGCAACCTAGTTGACGAATGGCCTCCGTGATAGATTGCTTCAGCATTTCGAAGGTGAAATTATCAGTGACCCGAAGGTGGAAGGTCTTAGTTTCTTGGCTCCAAGAGAAATAGAGGCTACCATGTTGATTGTAGGATAGCTCAGCATTAACGAAAATTAGACAAGGATACGCCATATGATTGTGGACTGATTGAAAGAAATTAGGAAGTTGTATGAGCTTGATAATGCAGATATTTAAGAGAGTGATAGATCAGATTGAGAGAGAGGAAGAGAGAGCTGAATGCTGAGAAGTGGTGCAATTGAAGTTTGCCACAACTACTTCTATATATAATAAACAAAAGACGAGTCATAAGGTGTACCATGTGGGGCACATATTTGAATTCAAGGATAACTCTGCAGACTCATTCAAAAAAGGAGTGGCTGTGAGTAATTTGTGGACATTTTGGCAGATTTTTAATCAAAGCTCTGTCCACTAGAAGACAGGATGCTGAGTCATAAAGTGTACCATGTGGGGCACAGGTTTGAATTCAAGGATAACTCTGCAGACTCATTCAAAAAAGGAGTGGCTGTGAGTAATTCGTGGACATTTTGGCAGATTTTTAATTAAAGCTCTGTCCACTAGAAGACAGGATGCTGAGTCATAAAGTGTACCATGTGGGGCAGAGATTTGAATTCAAGAGCACGCTGCAGAGTCATTTCAAAAAAAGAGTGGCTGTGAGTAATTCGTGGACATCTTGACAGATTTTTAATTAAAGCTCTGTCCACTAGAAGACAGGATGCTGAGTCATAAAGTGTACCATGTGGGGCAGAGATTTGAATTCAAGAGCACTATGCAGAGTCATTTCAAAAAAGGAGTGGCTGTGAGTAATTCGTGGATATTTTGGCAGATTTTTAATTAAAGCTCTGTCCACTAGAAGACAGGATGCTGAGTCATTAAGTGTACCATGTGGGGCAGAGATTTGAATTCAAGGATAACTCTGCAGAGTCATTTCAAAAAAGGAGTGGCTGTGAGTAATTCGTGGACATTATAAATGTAAAAAAAATTGCATAACATTATAAAAACAATAGCATAATTAATTAAGGGATAAAACCACCAAAATTGGTGATTTTGTAACTCATAAAAAAATTGGTAAATTTAATTACAAATTTAAATGGGGTTAGTGGGCATTATAAATGTAAAAAAAATTGCATAACATTATAACAACAATAGCATAATTAATTAAGGCATAAAACCACCAAAATTGGTGATTTTGTAACTCATAAAAAAATTGGTAAATTTAATTACGAATTTAAATGGGGTTAGTGGCCATTATAAATGTAAAAAAATTGCATAACATTATAACAACAATAGCATAATTAATTAAGGCATAAAACCACCAAAATTGGTGATTTTGTAACTCATAAAAAAATTGGTAAATTTAATTACGAATTTAAATGGGGTTAGTGGCCATTATAAATGTAAAAAAAATTGCATAACATTATAACAACAATAGCATAATTAATTAAGGGATAAAACCACCAAAATTGGTGATTTTGTAACTCATAAAAAATTGGTAAATTTAATTACGAATTTAAATGGGGTTAGTGGGCATTATAAATGTAAAAAAAATTGCATAACATTATAACAACAATAGCATAATTAATTAAAGGATAAAACCACCAAAATTGGTGATTTTGTAACTCATAAAAAATTGGTAAATTTAATTACGAATTTAAATGGGGTTAGTGGGCATTATAAATGTAAAAAAAATTGCATAACATTATAACAACAATAGCATAATTAATTAAAGGATAAAACCACCAAAATTGGTGATTTTGTAACTCATAAAAAAATTGGTAAATTTAATTACGAATTTAAATGGGGTTAGTGGCCATTATAAATGTAAAAAAAATTGTATAACATTATAACAACAATACCATATGTTGGGAGGAATAATGATAAACTTAGAAAAAAGTTAGAAGAAGTAATGGAAGGTAGTAGAGGGAAAAATACAACTTAATAAACAATTAAAAAACTAAAAATAATGACTATAATTAACATAAAAATTAAGCACTAATAAACAATACAACAAAAAAAACAATGGAACTTACTTGTTCCAAATTCGGAGAGATAGAGAATGAAAGTTTGAGGAGTGTTTTGTGTGAGAAATGTGGGGAGAATGGGTGAGATTGGGTGGGTTTTTATAGAAAAAAAATCCTGCTGGAAGAAGCCACGATTCTGTGGCTTTTTCTTTACAAACCCGTGGATAAGTGGGGTCCGTGCGATCCGGCGACGGACGGCTGTGATTGGTCGGCTGGATTTCCGGATAAGGGGGAGAAATTGCAAAGAAGCAGCCCCAACTCTGTGGCTTTTTTCGGTAGATTTGCCTGAAGCCGCCCCAAACCCGTGGCTACTTCAAGCAAAAAAATGTAGAAGCAGCTGTAGTCCCGTGGCTGTTTCTGGCAAGCAGCCATGACTTCGTGGCTGCTTCTTTGCATGGTGTTGGTACACCCGCGTAATTTTTTTCAAAAGCGACCACCGCATGTAATTTTTTTTATAATTTTGTATTTTTATGAAAATTTTCCGATTCATTCATCACTGTAGCACGCTCCTCCTTAGATAACGGATGGGCTTTGGTGACGGACAAGAAATCTCCGTCCCTGGACGGAAACAATTTTAGCCGTCCATTCTTTTCTTATATCAGATCTAACTAATATTGTATAATAATAAGAAAATAGATAAATGCACATGCGTATTTAGATGGGAGATCAAATGTATGATGAGTCATCCTTCCAGTGACCTTACCTATCCGTCACATTAGTTTCTTTTCTTACTCGGTAGACTAAAGTTACACATATGTCATTTAGTCATTCTTTTAAAAATTTAAAAATAAATTTTAATTATTCCAAACCTGATTGTCTAATTAATTATTTTTTATAGTTTATCATTAATATAAGTTATTTGTCTATGTATTTATTATAGTTTTGTGTTAGCAATGAATTCGGATGAATATATCATTTCTTTTTTCTCACATCTCATAGTATATAGGTTTTATAACTGAACAATTTGGCGTATTTATAATCTATAATTACTGTGTTCGTCTACTTTTGAATTCTTTATGTTTCTATTTTTGTAAATTTATTAGAATAAAATTCAAAAAATTGAATAATTATAAAGAAGAGGGAAATGAAACCGAACAATATATATTGTATTAATAAATTACAAACCATAAGAGTATCATAAACCCTACACGTTAACAAGTCCTATAAATATTGTAACCACTTATAGAATCAAGGGTTTTGGGATTAAGCGTTCTAGTTTATAGATGTCATGAATACATTTTTGTACAATAATTTTGATATCTTTACATTCATGGATACATTTTTAATTGATACAAATCTTAACCAAATACATCAAGTTTATTTTAATCATTAACGGAATGGGTTATGCACTCATTTTTACGTTTTTAAAACAACAACGAATACATAAAGGAATTAAGTTGGATGCATTCGAACTATTGATGAAAATTTTAATATACTATCATAGATACAATTTTAATCCGAAAATATTTATAACCTACTAGTATCTTTAACCTGGTCATGAAAACATTATAGGGTATCTTTTTGTGATTCATTTTTATACTCGTATAATGCTACAATGTCTCAGTAGGTTTTTAGGGTTTGAGTTTATGGTTATATGGTAATATTTTTTTAACTCGTTCTATACTATAATGTCTCAACTAAATCGAAATTTATTTAGGGTTGTGGCGACTCTAAATATGCCCCTACAAACCCTAATAAGCCTTCTACATTTTAACTCTCCTAGGGTGGTTTTTAGGGTGTGTGGTGTAAGGTAATATTTTTTTAACTCAATCTATACTTTATAATGTCGTCATTGACTCGACATATTTTTAGGGTTTGGGGTTTGGGGTTCAGGGTCATGAGACCCTAGACTCTTCACTACAAACCCTAAAATAAGCCTTTAACGTTTTAACTCTCCGATGGTGGTTTTTAGGGTGAGTGACATGAGGTAATCTTTTTTTAATTTGTTATATACTTTATAATGTTTCCACTGACTTGGTCAAGATTACGGTTTACGGTTGTTGGCTGATGTAATCAAAAAAAGAAAAGCAATGTTAGATAAGTATAAATATCCAAATATGGCATTTTTAGCTTTCATAGGGCTGTCTTTAGGATGTGTGGTGGTAATCTATTTTGAAGTCATTCTATAGTTTGTATTGTCGTCACTAACTCGAAAGATTTTCACACCACAATTATAAATAATGTTTCCAACGTGTTCATTTAAACGTTTTCACATTTCTACAATTCCATGATTATCCATAACGTTTCCATGCCACGATTACATATAAACGTTTCTACTACATGATTATATATAAACATTTTTATAATTATATATGATGTTTCCATGACACAATTATATATAATGTTTCCACCGTTATACATAAAGAAGTCAACGAGTTCAGATAACCTTTCCACTTTTTTATTTAAACGTTTCCACCTTTCTATTTAAACATTTCCACATTGTTATATATAAAAGTTTCCACGTTTTTATTTAAACGTTTCCCCGTTTCTACGATTCCATGATTATATATAACGTTTCCATGGCATGATTACATTTAAACATTTCAATAATTATATATGATTGTCTCCATGCCACAATACGTTTCCACAATTTATATATAAACGTTTACACGCCATGATTACATATATACGTTTACACAATTATATATTTCATGCCACAATTAAATATAACGTTTCTACGACACATTTCCACACCATTATACATAAACGTATCCACGAGGTTATATAAACATTTCCACGTTTTTTTTATAAACGTTTCCACGTTTTAATATAAACGTTTCCACGTTTTTATATAAACGTTTCCACGCCATGATTATACATAACATTTCCAATAATATACATAAACTGAATTGTTCGAGTCGACTTTACGTAATTATTAACATTTGATTTTTATATATGCACTACACGATAACTTATAACATGAAGGTTAAAAAATTAACGTGCAATATTTAAAAAAATATATTATACATCACTTTTATAAATTTCAAAAATAATATAAATATTAGCTTGGTATTTTTTTATATTAGCAATTTTCTTAATATTAATCAGTTGATTGGTGTATTTTAAATTGCTATACTCCATTTTTCACATATATGTATCAACAACAAATATTATAAAATTAGAAAACTATAATACAATAGCGATGTCATTCAGTTTTTTTCTTTAAAAAAGTATAAATATTTAACTTGGTGTTTTTAATTAAACTGTTATATATCATTTTCTTTGACAACTCTTATCAATCATAATATATAAAAATATTTTCTTTTCATTTATTAAATTAAGAAAATTTATTTAGTAATTATATATACGCACCTTTTAAAAGAAATTATTATATTATTGAGACTTATAAATAATTGTTTATGAAATTATAAATAAAATACAAACAATATATTATAATGTAAAAAATGTATACACACATGTTCAAAAGGGAAAGATGCTTCTTTTGATTGTTTCATACGTATTGGACTAGAGAATGTGATCAGAGGCAAAAATAAAAAAATTGTCTGATGAAAATGAACACTACGTGCCAAGCCAGCTTTTCTTTTTGATCTTTAATTTTATCAATGATATATGCCGCCAACATTTCCTTTCCCCGCACAGCTCAAATTCTGCGTGTGTCCGTCAGGGACGGAAGAAATCTGTCCGTCACAGGATCCAAGCCCCTTAGATAACCCATTAGTCGTTGCGAAAGTTCATAGTGACAGTTGAATCTGGGAAGTATTGTGAAGTGCATGGTCCTACCCCATAACCCTGTTACTTTATTTTTCCATTTATAATACAATACACCATCTTGCTGGGATCTATTAGCGGGTTTCGGGACAAACCTGCTTCATCCGGAGACTACTGCACATCAAGTAGTGTTTGCAGGGTAGTCAACTAATGCTTATATTGGATTGTCGAAGACGTGATTTTGCACTTGTCCGTATAGTTCGCTTCTACTCTCGTCGGAGGTGGTCCGGAGACATTTGTTCTCCGGTTCACTTCTTGAACACCAGAGCTATGTTGCACGGAAATGTTTCAAAGTTTGGGGACGGGGATGTTTCAGGGATGGCGAAACGGTAATTTTAAAATATAATAAAAATGGGGACGGGATGTCAAACAAATAAAATTTTATTAATTTTTAAAATCTATATTATAATAAATTAAATTATAAATAAATACTTTTTACAATTGAGAGTATTCAATCAGTATCACAATATCTCTACCTATAATTAATAACATGTATAGTATAATAGCCTAATATGGTGAATTTTATTTTAAAAAAATAGTTTCTTAGTTAAAAGTATTATTACCATTGTCCAGTGAAACCGTATATTCGTAATCGCATTGCCAAGTTCAATTAAAAAAAAGAAAAAAAAGGCGTGGCTTGGGATTACCGAAAAGGAAAAGGAAGGGTACCTGATTTGTGTTGGGACTAGCAAACTTTTACTCCCTCCGTCCTGAATTGACCGTCATGTTTGCTTTATGACATGTTTTTCCACTTCAATATTAAGCATATAAGATAAAATAATTTTATAAAACTAAATTTTGTAACATATAGTTTATCATGTAAGGAATCATATGCAAAACTTAAAATTTTAAAATTAATTTATCTTATATGTTAAAAATTGAAGTCAAATGTTCAAATAATAAACAGGACGGTCAATTTAGGACGGAGGGAATACTTTATTGAGACTAGTAGTGGAGTGAGACGATTCACATATGTATAAGGGAGGTCACACAGGTGTAGGGGACGTTTCGAAAACTATGAAACGTTTCAACAAAAACTAAAGATAGTCCGAAACATTTCGAACGTGTTTCGGGACGTTTCGGGTACGTGAAACATTTCGGAAGCGTGAAACGTCACACGCGTGATTCGTATCATCTTCTCCACCACTACATCTATTTGCTCTGCTTCTAGCCTGGAGTTCTGTTGTCCTTTTCTAGCGGTATTTTAGTGTAATTGTCTACTATTGTTTTCTTTGCTCTGTCGAGGTTCTGGTGTCGATCTCGGACCAAGCTCTGGTCTTGGTGGTGAAATTTTCTAGATTTCTTGGTTGTTATTGTGGTTGTGTATATGTCTACTGTTGTTTCTTTGCTATGTCAAAGGAGGGTTCAGTTGGCGTTGATTTCAGACCTAGCTCTGGTCTGGTCTCGGTGGTGAATATTTCCAGATCTATTTGTTGTGCCCTTGGTAGTGTATCTGTCGACTGTTGGTTCTTTGCTCCATCGAAGGAACGAGTTCCTCTGGCTAGATTTCTCTAAAGGAAGTTCTCCCCCAGTTGTGGCGGCGCTTTCAATGTTTAATGAAGCTAGTTTTGTTTCCATTTATTGGTCGGTAATATACGTTTTTGCAAGTAGTTTCGGGAGTAGGCTGTACTTGAGTTGAGGCTGGTCTCTGGTTGCTCAAGGTTAGGTGGGTGTACAAGTGCTCAAATTTCCAGTTTGGTTTTTCTTGTGATTGTTTCGTCAATGATATTTCTATAACCTCTATTTTTGTGGAGGGGTGCTTTTTTGGTCTAGTGCTTCTGTGATTCTGGTTCTTCTGTTTGTTTATGATGGATTGTTGTTGTTGGAGATTTTAGGTTTGCTATGCTTCCCAATTACCATGATCAGAATGTTGCTTAATGCATCCTTTTGTGTAGAATTTACTTTTGCTAGGTTTTTGGCTTACAACTTTACCCCCTTTGGTTAGATGATCTTGAGTTTCCCGGTTTTACAAGTTTCAGATCTAGTATGATTCAAGCTGTTTGGGAGGGGTGTTTTTATGATGTTGGTTCCTCTACTACTGCACAAGGTATTCAACTGTTTGTTTCCAATGGGTTCTACTTCAACATGGTCAAAGTGTTTTTATCTAGCCTAGATTACATCAGTCTCGACCTACTGTCTATGCCTTTTGGATAGTCTACTACCCCAATATTGGCTTCCTCTATGTGCAGGAAGCTCCTTGGTTGGAATGCATCAGTCCTTCACTCAGCACAGACAATATGATTTTGACTAGTTTCATAATATGTCAAATCGCTTTGGAGCTTACCTTGCAAATGGGTAACCATAACATGTGTACAGCTAGTGCTTAAGTCTAATAGGAAGACTCTTTTCAATGACTTAATGCACAATAGAAAGATTTGGACAAAGCTATCATTAGTTTAGGAAAATCTTCAGTTAGGAAGAGTTATGCATAATTCTATTATGTAATTCAGTTTGACTTTTATCGTAAAAGTATGGAGGATGAGCATATGAGCTACTATATGTAAGTCCTTTTTGAATTTAGAATTGAAAGTTTGTTCCTTTCTTTTAAATTTCTCCTACATGGTTAGGGAATAAATTTGTACTCTCATAATCTGCTTTTAAAGGAAAAAAGTAACAAGTTATACATATAGTATAAAAAAACTACAGCTCATATTTGTAATTCATTAATGACAAGTGAATTGAAAGGAAACATATGTTAATAACATATAAACACCAATCATGAAAAGTAACTACTAACACATGTATATACAAGAAATACTCCGGCTAATTGTTTGCCTTCTGACATGTGTGTTGACCTTCTCACCTCGCTCATTCTTCTTTGTGTGAATGGGATAAAACAAGTCAAACATATTAGGTTCTATGCCATGCTCCCTAGTCTGTATCATTTAATAAATTGTTGAAAATCTCTTTTTCCTCCAAACTGTAGGTAGAACCTTCCCTAGCTACACCATGCCTACTACGTAAATTATATTTATCAAATTGAACTCAAACATAAAAGAGTGTGCATATGAACGAAGTAACAAGACAATTGATAATCTTCATTGAATTTTTCCCAAATTAACATAAGAAAACAGCATGATTGACATAGTTAACTATTAAGTAAACAATGCAAACAACACGAATCAATCTTTCAAGTTTTTGGAAATCTCATCAATGTAGTTTAGAATTTCAGCACAATCTCCCTGTAACTGTAACATTAATCTACGCCTATTTACATTACTTTGATCAAATTCACCGCAAATTAATATACAATAGACAACAAATGAATAGTTAACTGGAAAATATTTATTATTGTTTATTAAATTGACAAAAACCCAAATTTTCAGCAGAACTTACAATATCTTGATAAAATGCATGCATTGTTTACAAGGTTCATAGCACCACCAACCCAAATATATAATTTTGTATGCACTTATAAATACTTTCTTGTGTTCCTCCATGGAACAAGATCCACATGCGTGCTTCGAGATCCAGGTTGACTCTTTGAGGATCATGCCACTTCTTCTCTCATGCCATGATGATGATAGATGGGTTGTTAGTAGCATCTCGCGTATTTTGCACTGCCTAATATTAAGGAAATTAGTCACTAATTATTTATGTTACTCATTTTTTTAGTTTATGTAATTAGATTTACTATTTTGTGCTAACAACCTCAGCAACTCCCTTACAATTCTCCACTACCCAAATATTTAAGGTCTGACAATCTTCTTGAGCGGTGTACAAATCTGTATAAATTGGTGAATTACTGAATGGAAAAGACAAGTTTTCTTCAATACGTTTATATGGTATCAGCCTAAAACAAACGATCCCTCTCTGCAACCTGTCGCCAAGCTGCTGCCCACTGCTTCCTTGCGCCACCACCACCCTGTGCGCATCCACTACCCTTCCCTCCTGGTCGCACCACAGCCAGGCTAGCGCCTACCTTCCGGTTGTCCAGCCGTATTGCTCTCGCACTCCCTCCGCCAATCAGCTTGCGCCACCACTTACTAATGCCCACTTCGGCCGCCCTAACTCCCCCGACCTGCACCACCGTCTCTACCACCCTATCTGCAGCTAACCATCGCGCCCACCCCAACCCTCATCAATGCGACTCTCATCGCTCGCATAACCCAGGTGCTTTTGCCGCTTACCGGTCAAAGGACGTCTATCACCACCAACCGTTGCGCCTCCTTTTTCTCCGCTATCTCCAGGTCGCCTCCCCCCGGCCGCTGTTTGGCACCACCGTTTGGGACTTCCGTCCATTGCTATTTTTCAATTTCTTCACAATAAATTTCGTTTTTGTGATTCATTATTATGTGACTCATTGTACGCCTTGCCAAATAAACGAAAGTCATAAATTGTCGTTTTCCACCTCTTCCCTATACTCCACTCACTTTCTTGAGATTATTTTTAGCGACGTTTGGACCTCTCTCGTATACTCTTACAATGGATACAAATACTACGTCGTTTTGTCGATCATTACACGCGCTACACGTGGCTTTGTCCCCTCAAAACGTAAAAGTGACGTTGCTCACATCTTTCCTCAATTTCACAAACTTGTCACGACTTACTTTGAAAAAACAATCAAAGTATTATACTCCGACAACGGCGGAGAATTCCTCGCTTTACGCTCTTATTTACAGCTCCTTGGCATCAGCCACTTCAACTCCCCGCCTCACACCCCCGAACACAATGGCATCTCCGAGCTCAAACACCGACATATTGTTGAAACCGGTCTTGCTCTTCTCTCACATTTTGGTTTACCTACACTTCTCTGGCCACATGCCATGTTCACTGTCGTCTATATCATTAAACGATTACCTACCCCACACCTTCACCACGACTGACCCAACACTCGCGTGTTCAATAAAGATGTAGACTATGTCAATTTGTGAAGTGTTGGATGCTTGTGTTATCCCTGGCTTCGGCCACTAACAAACTGGATCTCAAGTTCATCGCTTGTGTTTTTGCAGGTTACTCCACCTCCCAACACGCCTACTACTACCTGGACCCTCTCACACATCGAGTCCACGTCTCTCATCATGTTTGTTTTATCGAAGATGTTTTCCCGTACACCAAGCTTCAGTCCTCTTCCTCATCGTCCTCTACAGCCGAGTTCTCACCTTTTGCATGGAATGATCTCAATCTTCTTGTGGCACAACCCACCAATACATCACCAGATTTGCCCCCATCCTCCGCTGTCCCGGACTCGCCGTCCCCTACTTCCACCACCATCACCCCTCTATCTACCCCCACCACCACACGCTCACCACTTCCCCTCCCACCGCGCCTGCACCACTATCTCAGCCACCCTCCACACTTTTGTCTTCCCATCCCTGCACTAATTCACCACCCCCTCAGACTATGCCATCCCGCACCGTGGTTACTTGCTCTCAGCATGGCATTACCAAACCCGTCCACAAACTCAACCTCACTGTTACCCTTGATCCTCTCTCTGAACCCTTCACACCATCACCCAAACACTTAAACATACCTCATGGTGGGCTGCTACGCAGCATGTATATGATGCACTCCTTAGAAATGGCATATGGATCCTCGTCGTCCCAAATCTCGTCGACACCAAATAGATTTACCGCATCAAATACAACCCGGATGGGACCGTTGATTGATTCAAGGCCCGCCTCGTTGCCCAGGATTTCACTCAGTGACCTGGTTGGGGCTTTCACAAAACTTTCAGTCCTGTAGTCAAACCAATCACCATTTGCATTGTTCTCACCCTCGCTGTTACTAACGAGTGGCGTCTTCATCAACTTGACATCAATAACGCCTTCCTCCAAGGCTCCCTTAATGAAGAAGTTTTTCGCCAACCTCCTGACTTCCTTGACACCGCGCATCCGGACTATGTCAATCATCTCAACAAAGCACTGTACGGTCTTTGTCAGGCTCCCCGCGCCTGGTACACTGAGCTCAAAACCTCTCTTACCCATCTTGGCTTCCGTCCCTCTTAGTCCGATGCCTCCCTCTTCATCTCTCATCACGACGGTTCCACCCTCCTGGTCCTTGTGTACGTCAATGACATTATCATCACTGGCAGTCATCCCACATTTGTCAATCAACTCCTTCGTAAACTTGCCGCTCGTTTTTCCTTGAAGAACCTTGACCCCTTGTCCTATTTTCTTGGGGTCGAAGTTCTCTCATGTTATGGGGGCCTCTTTCTCTCGCAGCGTAAGTATATCCATGATATACTAAAAAAAGCGAGTATAGTGGACTGTAGTTTGGTCCCCACACCAATCTTTGCAACCACCCCACTTCTAAAATGATTTGGCGATCTTCTCGACACCCCAACTACCTATCGCAGTCTCATTAGTAGTCTTCAATATCTCATCCTAACTCATCCTGACATTGCCTTTACCGTCAATCGACTCTCTCAGTTAATACAAGCCGTGACGACTCAGCACTGGACTGCCCTTAAACGTCTTCTACGATACCTTGTCGGTACCCTTCATCTTGGTGTTGCCATCCTCCCATCCCCCACTACCACTATCCATGCCTTCTCTGATGCTGATTGAGCTAGTAATCACAATGACTACATCCCCACCTCTGGCTACATAGTCTATCTCGACTCCACGCCCGTCTCGTGGAGCTCTCGCAAACAACAGGTTGTTGCCAGATCATCCACTGAAGCTGAGTACTACGCCCTTGATGACACTACCTCTGAAGTTCTCTGGCTTCTTTCTTTCCTTCAAGAGCTTAACCACCGTGTTCATCAGCCCATCCTTCACTTGGACAACATGGGTGCCACTTTCCTTTCCTTTAATCCGGTCTTCCACTCCCAAATGAAGCACATTGACATTGCCTATCACTTTGTTCGTCAAAAGGTTCATGTCGGAATCCTATGTGTTCACCACATCTCCACCAGGGACCAACTTGCCGATGTGCTTACCAAAGCCTTACCCCGTGCACAGTTTGATCAAAACGTATCCAAGCTAGGACTCACCTTACCATCATCCAACTTGCAGGGGCATGTTAAGGAAACTAGTCACTAATTATTTCGGTTACTCATTTATATAGTTTATGTAATTAGATTTATTATTTTGTGCTAACAACCTCAACAACTCTCTTACAATTCTCCACTACCCAAATATTTAGGATCAGATAACCTTCTTGAACGTTGTACACATATGTATAAATTGGTGAATTACTTAATGGAAAGGTATTCTTCAATAAGTTTATACCTAATTTATACCTTTGTTTGGCCTTTTTCGCAAAACTTTGTGTATTTCAAGTCATCAAAACACTACCAACTAAATTGCTTCTACAATATGCCAAAATATTGAAAGAGAAGTACAAACATTTAGTGTCAATGTATTTACCAAATCATTGAACTTACTATTGGAATAAATCACATACACTTAAAAAATCACCTTGAACTGATTCAAAATAAAACTGCTTCTCCTCACTTGTTAATGCTTTCCATGCCATTCTCCAAGAAATAACTTTGTAAAAAACTATGAGGAAGATATGGTTGAACTCTAACCTAGGTAGTATTGCGCTTACTAAAAGGATGAAACTTAGTTAAATGTTGACGAATTTTTGCAGTGGTGGTCCGGCAATGGTTTGCGGTGGTCCGGTGGCAGTAGCAGCGGCGGTTCAGAAACATTTTTAACCCGTTGATTTTTAGTGATGGGACTCATGCCCACGTCTTTTGTTATTATCCCGATCACATCATTAAGTCGTTCATTATTAATGATGAGGCTCATGCCCTTGCCTTGTGTTATTATCAGATGACATTATTAATCCGTTTCATTATTGGTGATGGAGCCTATGTCCAAGCATTACGTTATTATTCAGATGACATTAATTATTTACCTGTTCATTATTGGTGATGGGTCTCTGTCCCATGTGTTGCGTTAATATTCGGATGGTGAAATACCCCTAAGTGATACGTAATTAATTAAGTGTTAATTAATGAATTATAAAGGCTAATGAGCTTTAATTGATTAAGGAATTATACCACTTCTAAATATATTCATATACAACAATATATATATATATATAGTCTAAAAAGGTTATTAAACCTCACATGAAATACTGGACTAAAGAATGAGTAATAATAAGATGGAATCAACTAATAAAGTTGATGCAACATGTAACATAACAATACATGAAATAAGAGCACAAATCATATGGAAGAACTATGTAATATACATTCTACAGTCACTATGAATAGTAAAGTATACTAATCACTCAAAACACAAAGAATACACTTAAACATAAAATAATACACCTTAACTGCACAAGTTACAACCTAACACATAAAACAAGTCCAAAATGTACAACATATGTGTCATAATATCATAAGACTCAAAAAATTTCAAAAGTAACCCCACAATTAAAGGCTGGCCAATTTGAAGGGAAATTAGGCTACCAAAAAGCACTTTTAGCATGGGAGGAAGCTTCCTAAAGTCAAAAGTCTTGCCACCTAGGGAACTACAACTCACACCTTACTTTCTTTCTTCCTTGCCAAGGCTGCCGAATGTGCCCACTCCCTCCCAGCCAAAAGTAAGTCTCTATTTTCTCCTTCATCTTCTTCCTTTGAAGATTTATTGATGAACAACTTCTTGACAAACACCTCTCATAAGTCCTTGTTTTTACATTAAATCTTCTCCTTCTTCATTAAGAACTAAAGCACTCTTCTTCTTCTCCTTGTATGGCCAAAAAGCTACTGTTTGAAGGCTAGAAAATTCGAAAATAACACAAGGGAAAGTTCAACAAAGAACAAAGGTAAAATGTGCTCTAAGACTACAAGTCTTTTCCTTCCATTTTTATGTCCGAAAATGTGACTCAAGTAGTCCTTGTTTTAAGTGCTTAAGCTATATTTCATCTTTAGATATACCAATAGTCTAACCTGCTACATGTTACCTAGGCCTCGGCTAAAAATTTTAAGAGGAGAAACTTCCATTTTGATTCACAAGGTAAAAACTACCCTTAAGATCATTTTTGTTTTGTAAGCTTTAAGATCTTGTTTAAGGAGTCTAAAAGGCCCTAACTTTAAATCTTTCTTTTCCTTGTGACATTGCCGACAATGGAGCCTCTTAATATCTGATGGTTGGCTGAAGGTCAACGAGAAAACAAGGAGAAAAATCAACACTAAGATGGTAAGACTTTAATCTAAACTTTGGTACTTAAAACATATGTTTAAGCCTTGGATCTGTACAAGGGAAACTTAGAGCCCTTCCTTATGTATTTTAGGGCCAAAATCTAAAGGAACTCTAAGGGAAAACTCTACTTGGGAGGTTAAGGTCAATACTCTAACCTTAAAGCACATTTTTTAAGGTTTTAAGTTGTTTTTGGTGGTGAACTGAGTATGGCCGAAAGTTGTGTGATAAAAATGGTATATTATGACCAAAGAATGAACATAAACTCATATTTAAACATTTGTCTAAGTAAGTAATGAGTTAAGGACTTAAACATCAATTTTATAAAGCTTAAGTGGCTATATTGTGAAAATAGAGACTTGAGCAGTGTGGGTACTTGTTGGTTGGAGAATCATTGTTTTTTTTATGGTTGTTTTGGTGTATTAAATGTTTATATTATAGGTTGTAATATGGCTAAGTGTTAGGCCTTGTTTCATAAGCATTTTGGTGTATGTCTTTAAAAGCATAGGATAAAATATTTATATATGAGTTGTGTAAATATGGAATTATGAGGCCAGTTTGATGGTTCAAAAGACTTCAAATGTCGAGAGTTAAAATACTTACGAAAAATAAGCTATTGTTAGAAGAGTTTAGAGTCAAAAATTGACCTTAAGAAAATATATAAGTTTATTAAATGAATTAGTGGTTATAAGGATCAATATAGGTTGTACAATGCAAAGGAAATTAAATTAGGGGTGTTGGGTAATATTGGAGCCGATAGTTTGGGTATTAGGATGGAAATAATGGAAGTTATAAGCTTAAATCAAGTTTTGGGAGTTTATTGTAAAATTTGTAAATGTTGTGGGCCAATTCGTAAATACTGGAGTATAATGAGAAGTATAGGATAAACTTGGTCAATCCTAATTGGAGATAGAGTGTTGAACGAAATTGGGGAAGAAATGTTGAAGTTTGAAATTAAATGAGAAATATAGTATATTTGTAAGGATTATAAAACTAGAGGGGCAAATCCATGAATATGGGAAAGTTGATGTAGAAACCAAAATGACATTGGGGTCTGTTTGGTAATTGCCAAAAGTATAAGGAAGATTTTGGGATTTATTAAAGAAATAATTTAAAATTTAAGGATAATTGAATTAGTGGTAAATTGTAAAAATTAAAAAAATTGTGGGGCCAAACCTTAAATAAAAGAAAATCTTGGCGGGATTTGAATTACAATAGGTGTTGTTTAGTTATTGGAAGGAAATGGAGATGAAACTTAGGAATATTTAAGTGGGGAATTAAAACTATAAGTTATATAAGTATAAAGGGATTTATTTGTAAACTTTGGATGACATTTGGGGAAATAATGTAATAAACAAAATATTGGAGTATATAGATGTGAGGATGCGTGACATACTAGGTGAATACCAAAGAAACTAATACAAGTTGTTATATCACATTTGGATAGATAATAACATACAATATAAAAATAAATATAAGTGTATGTATATATAAGGATCATAAAATAAACTAGGAAGGTTAATGTCATATAAATGTGACATTGGAACTTATGAGAGCAAACTCATATATATATATATAATTGGAAGATTGGAACAATTGATTAAGAGATTGGAATTATACAATTGAGGCTGAAATGTAAGTTGGAATTATTTGGAGGATTAATACAATGATATTAATAACATTAACAATTATAAGAACATATGTGTCTATATAAGTACACAAGGGTTAAGTAGATAAATATAACGTTGGTATGTCATTTGAATTGATGGGAATACATATATACGCATAGTTAATAATTTAACTACAAAGGATGTCATTAAACGAAAAACCGTTACATCCAAAAACGCTAAGGAATTAACACATACCGTTAATCTAATTATAGGAATGGGATAGCCAGGGGTGTTACCCGGAAGTAGACGAGCATCTAATTGGCCAAGGTATGGTTTTGTTGTAAACCTGTGTGTTACCGAGTTACCTCAGCTTGTGTGCTGTTTATTGTGTGAAACAACTATTAAGATAATTGCATGAAAATAGATTATTGTTTTGTTTGTGTTATTGTATTTTCTAACCTTGACCTTTATGTGGTGTGCTACTAACTACGCATTAGAGTAGACATGAACACACATACGGTACATACGATAACGTTTGGAGAACTTTAGAGATTTGAGTATACGAACTATCTAACAGATAAATTATATGAGAACTTACTCACTAACCTCCTTTGAATACTTAGTCAACATCCATTACTGTGATGATTCAAACTAACACTTGATACTACTAATGAACTTGGTTACTAGGGGGTTGAGAGGAAGCCCGGGATGTTACCGGCTATGTGCGGAGTTTGGCCGGAGGGCGGTATCTGCATCAGATCTGACTTCCACATTTCTTGTATCCCAGAGTCAAAGATTGGCTTGGCGCCCTTGGAATCAAATCATCGTCGGGGGAAATTTGATAGTATGTCACCACGACGGAAGTTTTTGTTGAGTATTTATACTCAATTTGGACAGGGTTCAAAAATACCCGACTTAACATACGTCACACTGACAGTATTTGATTTGAGAGTTTCATACTCGCCTAACAGGGTCATACATACCCGTACACATTTGATAATTGGATTTGGAAAAGGCAATCCCATTGTGAGGATTCCAAATACAATCTCAAGGCCTAGGACTGAACAGAGATCGACTCACTATAATCAATGTCTTACTCTTGTTCTTGATGGAATGTTTGATTGATAGAATGTTGATTGAGTGTTTATATTACATGCTATCATGATGTGTGTTTACTGCACTTCACTATATAGTTTAATAAAATCAATCGTATGTTCACTAGACAATGTGTGTATCCTGGTACCACTAGGATTACACGTTATCATACTCAGCAGTTGTGCTGAGATTGTGGTCTAACCATTTTAGGTACTTGATCGACGATGGAACCCGTTCAGAGTGTAGACAGGGTAGAAATATTTTTGGTATACTTTTGGGGGTTGTGAATATGTTTTGGCGTTGTTATACGCATATGCTCTTGTTAGTTAAGTACAGGGACACTTTTATTTTGGGAATAAGAATTTAGTATAACTTGGTATGTATTTTATGGAGTTTTAAGTTTGAATTTCCAGTTATTCAGACTGTAACGTTTATATTGGAAGGCCTTGTCAACGTGGGTGACTGGCGACGGTAACACCAGTTGTTGATGGATATTTCCGCTGTGAATTGTTGGACATTAGTATTATTGTTAGACATTAATATTTAGATTACAAGTTGGGGGTGTTGCAGATGACATTATTAACCTTTTCATTATTGGTGATGACCATATGCTACGGTTACATCCATACTCTCCTTTATCCAGATCTATCATGCAACTTAGGTAAACCTATAGAGCAACAAGGGATTGACAGATCTCGAGGGACTTCCAGATCAAACCGACGGGAACCTTCATCTTGGAAGCATGACCAACCTCGGGTGAGTTAATCCATAAAGTATCATCCAGTGCAAGATCCTTTAACACATGATCATCAACTTCTGGATGCTTAATGTCTGTGGTCACCTTTCCATATATGGGGACTTCCAAACCAATTTATTTAATTACATCATTGAATATATTGATATCCTTGAAGATGGACACTATGGGAGTGGAGTAGTAGTTGATTTTTCATATATGAATCAGGATCAATGGAAACAAGTACAAAAAACAATGTACACTGATATGAAGCATACAAAATCATTGAAATTTTTATACTAGGCCATGCATGTTCAACCAGAAAATATATAATGAGATGCTAAGGGAGATAAAGTTCGCTGGAGATGGCCCAACTCCCCTAAATAAGTGGATGGGTTCCAAATGGTTTTCTAAAGTAACAAAAAAAATTGTACTACAACTAGCAAAATTTACTATTCATTAATTGTGAGCTTTTTAATTATGTAGACGATCAAATATTGTTTTCTAATATATATATATATATATAGCTTTTTAATTATGTAGACGATCAAATATTGTTTTCTAAATATATATATATATGTATATATAACAGTACATTATTACATTATTAATGTGATTTAAAATAATTTTATACTCTGATTAATAACAAAGGGTTCTTTAAACTAACTATATGATAAACTCAACTAAAAAACTAACGCTCAGTTGCACGAAGAGTCCACCTAGAGCCTTCACCTTACGGCGGGTGCTTTGTGTGACCTTCCTTTTCACCTTCGTGACTGTCTTCTCGGGAACTGGTGGTTGGTGGCTTTGGGCTCTACGTTGGGATTTTCTCCTTGGGGCATGCAAGCAAGCGATTTATTTCTTCTATAATAGTTTTCACTGTCTATTTGGATCTTCTACTTCATTCATATGCACATGTCTTTCGGCATGCAAATGATTACTCACCACATGTCTAGTCCCTAGGGTTTCTTCACCAACACTTTTCGTCTTTTGGCGTGTTTGTGTTTTATGTGCGAGTCTTTTGTTTCTTTGGCATTCACTCCTTCTATTCTCTCCCCGTTCTTGTGCTCTTTCAACTTCTGGCTGGCCCTCTCTTCTTATTTTCTTGCACTCTCTTCAGGGTTTGGTTGGGTGGGATGCATGGTTGAACAAGGGTATAATCTTGAGGATCTAGATTGCGCTACGCTGATATGGCTCTCACTGCTACAGAGAAGAAGTGCATGGAAGTGGGGGGCCTTCTTGAGTCACCTACCGCTCTTCCTTTTGGGTGTTGTCTGAGTGGGCGACTGTTTATGGCTTGTGGTGTTGATCTCAAGGCCATAGAGCGTACGATGGAAAGTTTGGCAGTTAAAGGAGGATCTTAAGGTGCGTAATCTTGGTTCTGGAATGTTTCTTTTCAAGTTTGGGAATGTGAAACGCATGCATGCCATTCTTGGTTGTGGTCCATGGACTTTTGACGGTTGTTTGCTAGTTTTGATGCGGACACCCTTTTGGGTCGATATAAGGCCCCAAGGGACCATGCCTTCCAGTGGACACCCTTTTGGGTCCGGGTGCATGACGTACCCTTTTGGTATATGACACACGATTTTGTAAAAATAGTTGGTGACAAGATGGGAGTGATGTGCCACGAAATGGCTCCCACATTGGTTGGAGGGGAGAACGAAACATTCCTTATAAGGGTGTGGATACCTCTTCATGGTAGACGCGTTTTTAGTGGTGTAACTAGTTGACCCTCAGAAACAAAACCGTGAGTTGCGGCAAGCGGACAATATCTACCAGTGACTTAAAACTGGGTTGTTACATATGGTATCCGAGCTAGACTCAGGTCGGTATGTTAGTGGGCTAAAGAGGGCACTGAACTCCCAAGGGGGTGGAGTGTAACACCCGATGAGGGCTACCTCCTACATCGATTGGAGTGGAGAATGAAGCATTCCTTATAAGGGTGTGGATACCTCTCCTTGTTGTGACACATTTTAGGGCTAGAAAACCCCGAGAACAAAACCGTGGGCAGCGGCAAAGCGGACAATATCACAACAGTGGGTACTTGGAGATGTTACATGGGCATTTCACACATTACCAGGACCAAGACCAGCTTTTCAGTGGTGGCTTTATACGTTTGAAGGTCTGGGTTGATGTTTCTCGCCCTCTTATGCGAGTAATCTCAATATCTATTTGGTGGCCAGCCTACGGTTCTCCAGCTTACTTATAAGTGCCTTCCAAGTCTATGTTTTCATTGTGGTATGTTCACCCATCACTCGCGAGATTGCACTACTCACATGAGTGCTATGCTACCACTAGTGAGTTGCCATATGGAGTTTGGTTACGGGCAGGGGTTATTGGTAGTGGCCGGTTGTGCTTAGATACACTTGAGGTTGGTATGGAGGAGCATACACATGCATAGCGCGACCATCATCGACCAATGCTGTGGCGGAGGTGAAAGTTGACAGGGCTAAGAAGGGGGATGGACAACATTGAGGATTTAAAGAAGATCGAGAATTCGAGTGAAGGGGTGGTTGTTCTTTAGAAGGAAGGTGAGATTCCTGATCGTTTTGGTTATAATCGCAAAATGTGTGCTTTTGAATATGATTCAACGTATATGAGTTGGAGGAAGCTGCTAAAAGGGGTATAAATATGTCTGAATTCGTTGTCTTAGAGGTGACCCTAGGGGAGTCCCAGGGCCGCCTAGCATAATGTTTGCGTTTGGTTGTGAACTGTTGGGGCCTTGGTGATCCCCGTGCAGTTTGATGGGTCCTAAATTTGATCCAGGAGGAGTCACCAAGTTTTGTCTTCATATTTGAAACCATGCAAGCAAGGTTTGAGTTACGCCGGTTCGCCCATCGTTTGAATTCCTATAACAGAGTGGCGGGGGTAGTCTTGGTAGGTGTGGTGGGGTGGCATTGTTTTGGGATACTGGGGTGGATGTCACTCTCTTAAGTTTTTTCTGATCATCATGTAGATTGCATAGATATTGGCGTTATGGGGAGCGATGGAGGGTGATTGGGGTTTATGGTTGGTGTGCAGCTTTGAATAGATGGCGAACTTGATGCTTATTGCAGAAGTTGCATGGGTTTTGGTCAGGGTCGTGGCTGGTTGAGGGAGATTTGAATGAGGTCCTTGGTTTTGAGCAGTGCGGGCGCTGTATCAGATCGAGGCGGGGTGTGGAGGCTTTTTCAGGGTGCATTGCTGATTGTGGGCTAACTGATTTGAGGTTTGTTGGAGGGAGGTTTACATACACAAGTAGGCGTAGAGGTCCATGGAACACGAAGTGTCAGTTAGATCAGTATCTCTGTAACGGTGCATGGCTTGGGCTTTTCCCGCATGCTCGTAATGATCATTTGCGTTGGGGCCGTTCCGATCATCAGCCGATCAAGCTCTTGTTGTAACCTCCTGTTCGGCGTGGTCGAAAGCCTTTTCGTTACGAGAATCATTGGGCTCAAAATGAGCATTGTCGGGCTATTGTTTAGGAGGTGTGAGCTGCAGGCAACCGGTCTAAAGAGGGATATCAGGGGAAGGTGGCGATTTATGGGTTGAAGCTACAATAGTGGGGTTCTAATAAGATTAGGGAAGAGCACGCGGCTGCCCACTGAGTAAAGTGTGAGCTTTATCGTCTTGCCTCGGCCACTCCTTCATAGGAAACCATGCAGTCTTGGTGTGCCCTCTCATGGCAGTTGGATTGTTTGCTTCATCGGGAGGAGATCCGTTGGCACCAAAGGTCATGACGACAATGGTTGTTTGTCGGTGATTGAAATTCCCATCTTTTCTTTAGTTATTTCGGGCTCGCTCTAGGTGTAATACAATTCACTCTCTCTTGGGCGATGTTGGGGCTGCAAAAATAGATTGGGATGGGATAGAAGGGTCGCGCGGGGGTACTTTGAGAATCTTTTCACTTCTACCAACCCTGACCCGTTGCTTGCATGCGTTGAGGGTAGAGTCCCAATGGATTAGTCGACATCCGGCACACCTTACACTAGGGAGGAGGTCATGCAAGCATTGAAGGGCATGAACCCATGCAAGGTGTTAGTTCCTGATGGGGTAAACGGTACGTTCCTTAAAACTTAATGGGATATTATTCAGGAGGATTCTTTGACACTGTTTTGAATTTCCTGAATACCGATGCTTTGCCTTTAATATAAATAGTACACATCTGGTCCCAGTTCCTAAGAAGAAGGGCGCATGTTCTATAACAGATTTTCATCCTATTTTGCTTTGCTATACGATTTATCAAGTCATTTCAGAGGTTTTGGTTAATCGATTAAAGGTTGTTATGCCCTTAGTCATCTCGATAGTTAGGCAGCTTTTGTAAGTGGATGCCTTATAACGAACTAGGTGATAATGGCACACGAATTGCTTCACATGATGTGTGAGTCTAAGGCCGTCAATAGGGGAAACCTTTGCTTATAAAATAGATATGTCTAAGGCTTTTGATAGAGTTGAGTGGAGTTTTGTCTTATAGGTGTTAAGAAGGATGGGTTTTCATCAGACTTGGGTTAATCTTGTTCGTAAGTGTCTAACGACGGTTACTGTGGCGGTTTTACAATAGGTATCTAAGCTAAACCTTTTCTCCGGGGAGGGGACTTAGGCAAGGGGATCCTTTATCACCCTATTTATTCATTTGTTGTATGAAGGTATTGGCTTCAAGTTTGAGACTTGCGGCTGATGTGGGGGTTTTTAAGGGTTTTCGTGTATGCGGGCTTGATCACGATATCATTAATTTTTTTTGCTGATGATTTTGTTTTGCTTGTGGAAGCAACTATAAAGAATGCCTAAGTTATGTCTAATATCATTGATGATTTTTGGTTGGCGTTAGAGAAGTCTAGAATAATGTTTTCGACTAGTGTGCCCCTTAGTGTTTGTGCTGATATTATCAGGGTTTTTGGGATTAGGGAGGTTCAGGATTTTGGGTTGTACTTGAGTTTCCCGAGTAATGTTGGGGGTAGTCATGTGAGGATCTTTGAGTATCTTAAAGATAGGGTAGCTAAAAAGATCTAAGGTTGGACTAGGGTGGTCTTTCAAGTGGGACGTGGGGTTCTTATCAAATCCATTCTTCAGGCTCTCCCTGCTTATATAACAAGTGTAGCGCGATTGTCGGTTAGTGTGGTGTGGGAGCTAAATAAATTAATAGCAAGGCTTTGGTGAACAAGTGGTATATGGAAGAAAGGATAGCATTGGAGGAAGTGGTTAACAATGTGTCAGAGTCTTGATCAAAGGGGTTGCGGTTTCAAGATTTAGATAGCTCCAATCAGGTCCTGTTGGTTAAGCAATGCTAGCGTCTTATTACTGGCCCTACCTTATGAGTTTCTAGGTTGCTTAAGGCACACTTTTACCACGATGTTGAGCTACTCCAGACTCAGCTAGGCTATAGGCCAAGTTTGATCTAGCGTGCGCTTTGGGGTGTTAGGGAGTATGTGTAGTTGGGTGCGCAGCGGTTAATTTGAGATGGTGCTGGTACTAGGTTGATAGATTGGTGGGTACCATGATGACCAGGTGGTAAGGATTTTTTATGGGCTTTACCGTAACGCTCACGGGATGAAGGGACAGTTTCCTGGCTAGTTGATCTGGATACGTGAACTTGGAGAGAAGGATTGGTGCACCAGTGGTTTTTGGAAGATGCTCACTAGTACAAAACAGGCATATTGCAGCGGTTGTTTTGGGTCTATCGCAGCGTTTCTAGAATCACTGTAATGAGGTGCACTGTGATAGGGTCTCGATCTACCTCGGCGGTTATTGAACCGCTACAGTAGGTAACCTATGGCAGCAGCTCCTAGCTAACAACCGCTGCCATAGGTGGGCTTCAGGACAAAAAACAAACCTATTGCAGCAGTTGTTAGCTAGGAACCGCTGCCATAGGTGGTCTTAGGACAAAAAACACACCTATTCCAGCGGTTGTTAGCTAGGAACCACTGCCATAGGTATTTTTCTTTAAAAAAAAACAAATTAGCTGCTTCATCTTCTTCCTTGTGCAGCCGTTCGCCAGTTCACGGTCGATTTCTCTTATCAGATGGCGCAAAACGTATTCCTTGTTCGCCAGATCAAATTGTAAAATTACCGTGAGTATATAGTGGAAGAGGCGCACAACATGTTCCTTGTTCACCAAACCTGTTGCAAATTTACCGTGAGAAGAGAATATAGAGGCGTAACCCTTGTTTCTTGTTCAACAATCAGAGTTGCAAAATTACAGTGAAAGAGGCGCAGATATGAGAAGAGAACACAACATATATGTTCTTGTTCGCCAGTTTGGGTTGCAAAATTACCGCGTGAGATTATATAATGAAGGCGCAGAGAATCTTGTTCACCAGTTAGGGTTGTAAAATTACCGAAGTAAAGATAAGTTCGAGCATATTACCATGAGGGAAGAGAAGAAGAATCAATGAATGAAAAGAAGATGAGAACGCAGAGCATGCGTACCTTGTTCGCCATTAACCGTGAGTGAAGAGAAGAAGAGAGCGCAGAGCATTTTCTTGTTCACCGGGCCAGAAGAAGAGAGCACGGTGCATTGCCTGTAAAATTAACATGAGTTATCAGAGGAGAAACTTTTATATTAAAACAAAAAGTCTATTGCAGCGGTTCCTAGTAACAACCGCTACAATAGGCTTAAAAACCGGAAAAGTGAAATTTTTAAAAAGAATAGCCGGGAAAATTTTGTCTACTGCAGCGGTTGTTATAGGAACCGTTGCGATAGATTGCTAATTTTTTTTTTGAAAAATAGACCTACCTACCGCAACGGTTCATAGCTAACAACCGCTGTGGTAGGTGATCCGAAAATTTTAAAACATCATATTTCAGTGGTTCCTCTTACAATCGCTGCAATAGGGGCGCCGCGGTAGGCCTGTTTTGTACTAGTGGCTGCTGCTATCCTTAGTATTCCTTTAGATATTCAAGGAGGAGGTTGTGATGGTTGGGTTTGAGGCCTCACTAAATCTGGCTTGTTTATGACGTGGTCTGCTTATTATGCCATTAAGGGTTGTTTGCCTACGTCTTCTTCAGGTTCTAGTTCGAGCCCTATAAGAGTAGCTTTACGGCGGGTTTGGAAGTTTGAAGTTCCATCTCTTGTCAAAGTTTTTGTATGGAAGTTCCTGCATGGGGTTTTGCCATGTCGAACAGTGCTTCACTCACGTTGTGGGGGGTTTAGTGGAGCCTTTTTGTTTTTGCGTGGTTCTTGAGTCTACGCTGCATGTTTTCATTTTGTGTTAGGATGTCTCGTCTTTTTGGGACTGTGTAGGGCTTTCCCGACCTGAGTTTTTGGAATCTAATTTGGATTTACAAGATTGGTTTATTGATGCATGTATCCACCATGATTTAAGTAATCTTTCAAAGCTCATTTGTTTATATGGAAAATCTGGTTTGCGAGATGTCAGGTAACTTATGGCAAGGCGTGGCATGCAATGGGGTTGGTATCAAGATGAGAGTTTTTTACAGCTTGCGGGTACAGGAGTGACCTTTCATGGCATGTCCTTGGTGGCGTGGGTGCATGTGCCAAGAATGTATTAAGATATATGTAGATGGCAGTTTTGCTGGAGGAGGGCAGTATGGCTTCGGGGTGGTGGGCAAGCGACATGATGGTTTGGTCTGTGAAGCGGGGTGAAGGGAGCAACTGTGAGCAATTCGTGGATGGTAGTGGAGGTAAAGACCATGAAGTTTGGCCTACAATGTGCTAATAGGGGGATTCTATCGTGTTTGTCTTTATTTAGATTGAAAATCAATTAATGACTCTGTTAATGGGATGGGGGATGCGCAAAAGTGATGTTATAGTTGTGTTGGATACTATTACTCTTTGTCACGAGTTTTGATTTTATTCATTTTGATTTTGTATCAAGCGCTCACAATGTTGAAACTCATATGTTAGCTAACTTGGATCCAAGGGATTGAGTTGAACATATTTAATTTGATGATGTACCAACTTGGATCTTCAAGTCTTTGTGATATTTAATGCATCGTCACTAAAAAAAAAAGATAAATAAAATACTAACGCTCAATTGCATTTTACTGTCTACCTGTCCCCTTCCCTCAGCTCCTTACCTCTTTTTGTTTTGTTTTTGTTCTGGGTTTTTTTTTTTGCCAGCTCCTTGTACTTTTCTAAATTTTCTCTCCTATTCTCTGCTTTGCTTATCTACCTAAACTTCAACAACCCTGGTAGTAGCCAGGAGAAGCAGGAAGACTCCGCCCCGCATTCACCACGCAGAACAGAGATGTCTTCACGGTCAAGCAGAAGCCCGAAGCAGAAGCTTCTACTGTTCCACCTGCTAGGGTTTCTGCTCCTCCTGCTCTACTCTCATGCTGCTGAGGCTCGATTCGTCGTGGAGAAGAACAGCTTGAGGGTTACTTCGCCGGAGGGAATAAAAGGTACTTACGACAGTGCGATTGGGAACTTTGGTATACCTCAATATGGTGGTACGCTTGCTGGGACCGTGGTCTACCCGACCGACGACCGAAAGGGTTGCAAAGAGTTCAGTGATTCAGGCATTTCGTTTGGAAGAAAACCCGGTGCTATGCCTACTTTCGTCTTGCTCGATCGGGGCGGTATGTGAATTCTATTCCGATCTTTCTAATAAATGTCGTTTTTGTATTGGGGGGTGGGGGTGGGGGGAGGTGTTCTTCTATCTCATTTGCTTACATAGTTCTCTGCTGGGTAGGTTGGATAGCGATTTATCTGCTGTTACTTTCACGTTGATCGCATCAGTTGCTGTGGATATTTTGTGGAAGTATGTTGGATTTATGGGGTTCTTCGACTGCATTTGCTTACGTGGTTCTCTTCTACGTACATGATTATTGCTTAGGATTTTATCATTTTATATGAACTTTATAGACTAGTATGTTAAGATTTTGGTCTAAGAATAGATTTTATTTATGATTTTTCGTTCATATCATTTCAAATCGCTGACTGTTTCTAGGCATGTAATAGAAAACGTTGACTTTGATTTAGAAATATGTTTGAGGTCTCTGAAGACGATCATAGGGTAGAAGGCGATGACACAACGAGAAGATTGTATTGGAATACACTATTATAATTTCAAATTAATGGTGAGAGGTTACGTGTACATGAAATTGTAAAACAATACACAAATAAAGATTTTTATGGTTGGCCTGAGCATGTGCTCATTATTGTTCTTTGATGAGCCCCTTCCCCTATTTGACGATATAAACGCTGTCCGCTTGATAGAAAGACCTCAAGGTTAGGCGAACTAAGTTCTAGTATTTTTTTACCATCTTTTTGTAATAACTGTCTCACCCACCCTTTCCGTGATTGCAACTCACTGGGTTGGGAAAGTATCATTCCACTAGTGACATTGAGCTGTTTGGGCACTGTTTCTGATCCCTGATAATGACCTTTTGCATGTTGATGAGGGAAATCATGCATGATTCTAACCTGGAGCTCTCCATCCTGTATGAATATCCGCTCAGATTAGAATTAGGTCTGGTGGACAACGTTTCTCTTCTTTCTATCTGATATTCTATTTGTCTTCATGATAAAACAGATTTTGTTTTACGTGGGACTCTAAAATTTTGAACTGCTAAGTTGTGAGGAACCAAATATTAGGCGCAGAGTAACTCACCCCCTAATCCTCCTTGTTCACATAAGGTAATCGCCTAAACTCTGCTTTGGACACCCCCCCCCCCCCCCCCCCCCCCCCCCTATATAGCAGTAATCCTCCTCCCTACTTAACGTAACTAACTACTAACAGCCTAACATAATATTCCTATTATTAAACAACAGCACTACCGTCTATTATATACTTGCCCACTGAATTTCCTATCAGTTATCTTTGAGCTCTTCTAAAAAAAAGTGGATATATTCAAGCTGTATCTGTTTCATTTTGTTTTGATTTAAGAAGCTAAACCATACCCATGAGATTATGTTCCACATATATACACATATATACTGCATAGCTAAGGGTCTTGGAATTTTAATTCTAGTTGAATGCTTTACTACTTCTATATCCTTTCTCTGGGAACAATATTGAATGAGGACCATACAACTACTGATTATATTGATTAATGTATAAGCGATTTGCGGTTGGGTGAAAATAATTTAGTTTTTTCTAGTGTAAGGTTCAGCAGCACCTGTTCGGCATGACCTTTTCTGTGTTACGCGATTCTTTTGTGTAATTACACTCTGATGAAAATTTCAGTAGTAAGTGGTCCAAAATCCATGATAAAATATCTTCTCTAATGCCTCTACAGATTGCTTTTTTGCATTGAAGGTCTGGAATGCACAGAAAGCTGGGGCTGCTGCTGTGCTTGTTGCAGATGACATTGATGAACCTTTGATAACTATGGACACGCCAGAAGAAGATAGATCATCAGCAAAATATATAGAGAACATAACTATACCTTCCGCGCTTGTTGAGAAAAGCTTTGGAGAAAGACTTAAGAAGTCCGTAAAAGAAGGGGAAATGGTGAATGTCAATCTTGATTGGAGAGAAGCTGTTCCTCATCCTGATGATCGGGTTGAGTACGAGTTATGGACCACCAGCAATGATGAATGTGGGGTTAAATGTGATATGCTGATGTCATTTATTAAGGAATTCAAGGGAGCTGCACAGATACTAGAGAAGGGTGGCTATACTCAGTTTACACCCCATTATATCACATGGTATTGCCCTCAGGCATTCACAAGGAGCAAACAGTGCTCCTCGCAGTGCATCAATCATGGCAGATATTGTGCCCCTGACCCTGAGCAAGATTTCAGCAGAGGATATGAGGGGAAGGATGTGGTAATTGAAAATTTGAGGCAGCTCTGCGTCTTTAAAGTTGCAAATGAAACAAAGAAATCTTGGGCTTGGTGGGACTATGTTACCGATTTTCAGATTAGATGTCCTATGAAGGAGAAGAAATATACCAAGGAATGTGCCGATCAAGTTATAAAGTCTCTAGGTAATTTCACTTCTGATTTGTTCTCCTATCATGATTGAAAGATATAAAATGAGTTATGAGACTTGTAATATCCTGCATGCAGGGCTTGATATCAAGAAAATAGAAAAGTGTATGGGGAATGCAGAGGCTGACGCTGAGAATCCTATTTTGAAAGAAGAACAAGAAGCTCAAGTATGGCTGCTTGTCACATCTTGGAATGCTTGGCTTTTGTTGCATATTGATTATGAAGTATAAGCTGTATGATTACTCTATGAATAGCTCTTTGTATGTCTATTAATTAGCGGCTCTTATCTAAATTATTTTTATATAGATTGGAAAAGGATCAAGGGGAGACGTTACCATATTGCCAACACTTGTTGTGAACAGTCGCCAGTACCGAGGTAACTTTCTGTCTGGGATTTTCTTCCTATTTGGTATCCTACTGCTTATAGTGAATATTCGCAGGGAAGCTGCAAAAAGGGGCTGTTCTGAAGGCGATTTGCTCTGGTTTTGAGGAGACTACTGAACCTTCTGTCTGCTTGAGTGATGGTATATTAGCTGAATAATCTCTCTATTTCCTTTATCTTATCCTGTTAGTAGCAGGGTTGTTTTAGTAGTTTTACAATGTGATCTTGTATTATACCTTAGATATTGAAACAAATGAGTGCCTCGACAATAATGGTGGCTGTTGGCAAGATAAAGCTGCCAACATAACCGCTTGCAAGGTACTAGCTTGGATCATCTTGTAATTAATTTCCTTGAATTTTATAGGAGGCTTCTTCTGATGAAATTGTACACATTTTTCAGGACACATTTCGAGGGAGAGTGTGTGAATGCCCTTTTGTCAATGGAGTTCAGTTCAAGGGTGATGGCTATAATACTTGTAAAGGTAAAGCGTGCTTCCCTTAGGTTATTTGTCATCTGGGGTACATGTGATGTGTGGCTTGTACTTCCCTTAGATTATCGTGCATGAAGTTCCACTTTGGCATGTATGAACGTCAATAAGCTATATGATGTCTTAACTTTTTAGATCTGTCACCATCCTAATTCTGTGGACAAGTAGCTTATACTTGCCTGAAACGGTATGCTTTAGAGATAAATAATGTACATTGTGTATTGAATATTAATTACTACAATTGTCTTGAATAAGGTGCTAATGCTGTAAAATATCATACTTTTATCTTACTCGTGATTCCCTCTGGTTACATAACATAACTGTAGATATGTGATGGCAATAACTGGAAGCTAAGTAATAGAAACATATTGAAGCTTATCACATCTCTTCCAACTATCAACTCTCTGAATTCTTATGCATTAACGGTGATTGAGGTATGGAAGACTGAAATGGTTTGCTTATTGGCTGATGAACTTTGTAGTTAGCTTCTATTCATAATGACTAGAACTTTTTGCTGCTTGATGAAGGTCAGATATCCCTTATTTATGTGATGAAGTATCTTTTACTAGTAGTACTGCAATAATAACTAAAATCAGATTGGCTTTGGGATAACAATTTGTGTTGCTTACGTGGTGTAGCTAGTGGACCTGGCAGATGCAAACTAAACCATGGAGGATGCTGGCATGAGACTCGCAATGCGCAAACTTTCACAGCTTGTCTGGTTCGTCAACTCTCTTGTCATGTTATTCTCTCTGCAATTATATTTTACATGACAACTCATTATTGCATTTCAGGATGAAGATGATAAGTGCAAGTGTCCTCCAGGCTTTAGGGGTGATGGTGTCAATACCTGTGAAGGCAAGATCTCTTTCTATATATATATGGTTGCCCTTTCTGTCCGTGTATCTGATGAAACAGTATTTCTCTGTATGATTCGTTTTGTATTCTCTTATAACTGCTCCTATTTTTGCGACTTGTCACCTGTGTATGGTGCCTGAAAACTATGATTTGGATATTTGCATAACTGGTCTCCGTATAAGTGATTAATCTGCAATACTGCAGAGTGCTCGTGGCTAGCTGGTGAACTTTTTGATAGTTTGATATTGGTTCTTGTGCATTTTATATGTAGTTGTGATATTGAATGTGAAGTTGAGTTCTGAGCAAACCTGTTAAAATATCTCATTTCTGAGTATCTCATAAGCAGCGCATCTGCATGTATCCGTTACATCTTGAATATATTTCGTATGTTAGATGAGACCGGATGTGCTGGAGAAGGGCAAATTAGGTGGTATATTTTTTTAAACGACTTGCTACTCTTCATGTGGGAGAATTATGTTTCCGTTGCGTGCTATTTTTTAAAGATGGATTATGCCTTCTGGATACTAAATATCATTACAGTCAGATGCAAACGTTCTGGATACTGTAATGTTTCACGCGTCCTATTGACTATGATTGGTATTTGTCAACAGATATCGACGAATGCAAAGAGAGAACTGCTTGCCAGTGTTCTGAATGCACCTGTAGAAATAGATGGGGCAGCTATGACTGTTCTTGCAGTGGGGACCTTTTGTATATGAGGGACCATGATACATGCATTAGTAAGTGCTCGTTTTACTATATTTGAGAACTATCGGCTGTTCTTTGGAGTGCTGCTACTAATACCTGTGGTTTGGCAGGCAAGAGTGCTGCTGAAGGGAAGTCAACGTGGACTGCTATTTGGGTAACTTTATTAGGCTTGGCAATGGCTGCAGGTGGGGCCTACCTCGTGTACAAATACAGGATTAGGGTAAGCTTTCTGCCTCAAGTAGCTGTATTCTGGTTTTTTTTTTTTTGTTGCGAATTTGCTTTCTGGGCTTATGCCATTTTTGGTCTAGTCATTGTGGCTCCAATTTTTGAGTTGTCCATTACTTGGTATATCCTAGTTACCCATCACCTGTATGAATCTTTTTCTTCCTACTATTCACAGACCTGGGTCAAGTCTTTCATGTCATCCTTGTCTGTTTGTTTGCTCCTGAAAGTTTGCTCTTTTGATGCTTCCATTCCGTACTGACATTGTTTGCTTTCTGTTTACAGTCATACATGGATTCAGAAATTAGGGCTATCATGGCTCAGTACATGCCCCTTGATAGCCAAATAGAAGTCCCCAATCATGTTAGTGAAGATCGAGCGTGAAAACGATAATCTGCCCACCGCTGACCCACCGTGTACTGTAGGACCAAAGAAAAATGCAAAGAGAGATAATGGCACATTTTACAGCCTTCTCTGTGAGTGGATTATGGGGGTTGGGGATGGTATTTGACACGTGATTTGTAATTTATGCTGGGGAAAATAAAATGTCTATACGGATGATCTTGCTGCTCTTCAAAACTGTATCTTGACGTTAGTATTCTAGAAGTATACAAAAATTTGCAAGGTTAGCTTGCACGTAGGACGCTTGCCCATGTGTATCACGCATCTAGTGGGTTCTCTTCTGGATGAAAATGCCCCAGCTATAGGGATGCCAATTTGTCCTTGCGGGCTTTGATTAGTTTGTTTTTGTTTTGTTTTTTTCTATTATCTAAATAGGGTTGAAGCCCAATGCAAGAAACCTGTAATGAGTGCTAAAGGCAATCCAACAAAATCGATTGTCAACCAGTATCACGAAAATAGGGCAGAAATGACTACCATCTACAAACAACCGATAATCTCAGCATGGGCGAGCAACAAGAATAAATCATACCCCTCCGTCCCACCTTGACCGTCCTATTACTATTTGGACAGTCGTTTGACTTCAATTTTTAACATATAAGATAAATTAATTTTGAAAATTTAAGTTTTGCATATGATTCCTTACATGATAAACTATAATAATACAAAATTTAGTTTTATAAAATTTTTCTTATATGTTTAATATTGAGGTGGAAAAACGTGCCAAAAAGCAAACAGGACACTTATGACGGGACGGAGGTAGTAGGAAACATCTCAAAAGTAAAATTAAAGTTGTTATAATGGCAGCCCGTGATACTTTAGCATTTTTTTACACTTCATCTTCCTTCGTGGCTGTTTTTTCCTTTCAATTAGAAACTTTAGGCTTTGTTCGGCATGACTGTTTTGACAGTATATTTGTAGTATATTTGAAGCATATTTGGTTGTAGGTTTACGTTGACATATTTGTAACACATTTGCTGATAAGTTTGTGCTGACATATTTGTAGCTGTTTTGAAAACTGTTGCTTGACAGTACGGCATATATGTAGTATATTTGGTTAAGTTAGTTATATGTAGTGCGTTTATTGTGTCTATATTACATAATTTATTATATTACACTACGTACCTTTATTTTGTTAGTAAAAATTAACAGAAAAATTCACAAACAATATATTACTATGAGTATTTAATTTAGAGAAACCAAAGAAAATAAAAATATTTATATAACTAATAAATTTTTAATTTTTATTATTTAAATAAAAATGGTAACTTCTAAATAATATATTGTTATTTTCTTAATTTTGTAATTCTTAAAATATCATAAAAAACAAACGTTTCAAAGTTTGATAATGTTGTGTGAATTTATTTAGTGAAATTGTAACTTTTAATAATATATAATATTTTTATAACTTTGTATGTTAATAAATTTATATACATTCATATTTTTATATACTTTTTAAATATTTTAATTCATATATCAACAAGTGCATATATTTATTGACTTTTGATTTTATTAATCTTTGTGGTATTACAAATAATATATTGTAAATTAGTATTATTAATGTGGTTTTTTTTAATTTGGCTAAATAAGTAGTACTATTTTTTATAAATTATTTGAAACATCGTGTAATTTGTAACAAATAAAATAACTTATAAAAATGTCATAAGATAAGTAGCTTTTTTTAATCAATAGTCACAGTGATTACAAGGGAGAAAAGAAGCGGAAGTGAAAGCGCGGAAACAAAAAATCAACATTTGTTGCGGACATTTATGCTGACATTTATGATTACATTTATGCTCTTTTAACCGAATAACAAAACAAATAAAAGGGTCCAAAACATCATATACTGGTGCATTAGTACTGTCCATTTATGCTAAAAAAATTCAGCCGAACGCTACCTTAGTTCTTTTTTTTTTCTCTCCTCTAATCGCACTGCTAGCAAGGTAGAACTCACTCTTCTGTGCGGCTCTCGTTCTCTTTCAATTGATAAACCGGTGATTAAGCGTGTTGGTATCTGCGCTCTATTCATCATCTTTTTCCCGTCTCTAATTTATCTCACCGCAAATCTTTCATGTTATCACCGACTCGCACTGCACTCTACTACTCCCTCCGTCCTGAATTGATCGTCATGTTTACTATTTGGACATGTTGTTTGACTTCAATTTTTAACATATAAGATAAATTAATTTTGAAAATTTAAATTTGCATATGAATCCTTACATGATAAACTATATGTTACAAAAATTAGTTTTATAAAATATTTTATCTTATACTTAATATTGAAGTGGAAAAACGTGCCATAAAGCAAACAGGACGGTCAATTCAGGACGGAGGAGTAGTTCTCACTTATGGCTCAATCACTTAAAATGGTGATTCATTAGAAGCAAACTACTAGTAGGTTAGGTTTTTCAATTTATGATGTTAATTTTTATTTTTATGTTTGTTTGTAAATTACAGTTTGTTTGGTACAAGGTAATAGAATTATAATTCTAGGAATTGTTACATTTACTTCATTTGATAAAAAGAATTAAAATTCCAGGAATTATAATAACTACCATTTTGAGGTCTTATCTTTGAAATACTATTCCCTAAAGTTTAGCTTGGAATTACAAGTGCAAGTGAGTTGTCACAAATTCTCCGCACAATCCAATGTGCTCACTTGCCAAATCTCAAATAAATATATATCAACTATTAATATTTACAAAACTTGCCACCAATTTAGCCTAAATAATTTGTCTCTCTCCTCTCATCATCCCATATATCTCGTTACAGCTTATAACGTAGTATACTTAAACTAAAACTGGAAATTTATAAAGTATGGATAGTAGTTTTTGTGGTACTTTACATATATATTTTTTAGTTTTATGTTACTATTAACTAGAAATAACTTAAATTTAGAGAACTTATGAAAAATAAATTATTGAGTTATTTGATGAGTTCTTACGAATACGATAAACAAGTTTTGTTAATTATTTTTTTAATTGTAAAGGGTATATTTGTACTTATGTATCTTATTCCAAGTTTATGGTTATTATTAGTCTGACAACCAAACAAAAGAAATATCCTATTCCAACTATTCCTACCATAGTAACCAAATGAGATCATGTTGTATTCTAGGAATTATATTCCAGGAATTAGTATTCCAGAAACCAAACGATCTGTTAATGTTGCTTACTTTTCCGGTTGTTTTATATTAGGGTTCTAAGGTTACAATGTATTATGTTATTGGTGCTTTATTAGTTTCAGTAAACAATTTTTACTTGGGTAGCATACGGTTGTTCACGAATATATCATCTCTTCTCCTTGTTCTTCTTTTTTATTTATGATTCACTTACTTAATTGAATTATTCATTACTCATGCTTAATGATTCATCATTTTTGTTTATGATGTTTTTTATTATGTTTTTTCTTGATATAGATAACAAACTACATGCACAAGTAATGTTGGAAGAAGATTGTGTGTATTTTTAATTGATTACGCTACAGGTTTTTCTTTTACCTTATGCTGTTTTTATGGTTTTATGTTTACATAGTAAAAAGAGTTAGCTTATATAAGTATGTTGCGAAGGAAGTATGCCTTCAAACTTAGTGTACATGGAAAGAATTTGAGGGTTCATGATCTTCAAACAACATTGAAGGGAAAAAAAAGATTTGAAGCTCTTTCTATTGATTTTTTTATGTTTGTTCTTTTGTGTTTTTGCTACAAACCAAGTATGCCTTTATGAAGGGGATTGATTTTGTAGCGTTCATGTATGTTAGAACCGCCAGTGCCTTTGCTACGAGCTACACAACATCAGACTAGCATCTGAGTGATGTGTACTAAAACTTTTTTTAGTGTAGACTTATCTTTTGATTCCTATATGTAAAGATTACTAAATGATTCATTCAGTCAGATAAATGATTCATCCAGTCAGATAAATGATTCATCTAGTTAGCTAAACGATTCATTATTTATGTCAGCATAAATTTGTTTACTGCATGATCCACCAATTGTGCCTAATGATTTATTGGTACGTATAATATGATACATCACAAAACTAAACAAATATGTTCACCGTGTACTAAATTTGTCAACATCTTTGTACTTTATATAAGCTCTTTTATGTAATTATTTTTTAAAATCTAGGATTATGGTGACAAGTCTATCACCACCATGAACTAGATGTGCATAAAACACTCATTTGAAGACATTTTATAACTAATGCATCATATGCATCCTTCTATGTGAACCCAACTTTATCCTTTAATTCCACTAGATGTTTCACTCAAGAATTTGTACACCTTTGAAATCTGTATTCCACTACCCTTCATTGACTCATATACTCCAACTGATCTGCCCTAGTATTTCTATGTGCTCTAAGCAAACGGACTTGATCTTGAGCAACGAATGAATGGTTATGCTCCATTATATGATTTGTAACCAACCATTTGCCAACATTGTCAATTGCAAATCTTATCATCGTTGTACAGTTCGTTCTAAAATCAAGCTTTCTACATTTCCTTCCATGGGCTTTCTTCACATTTTTCATACCAGACATGTAGCATCTTATTCTGGCGTATTATTTTAGTACCTTGATTATATTAGGTTTGAACATCTTTTTTGTTTCAACTCCGCACTGACGCGTGTACTCTTTGTACAAATCATTAGCTTCTTTTTCATAACTAACAACCTTGTCAATTAGATTAAAAAAAAATCTTGTCAATCAATTATGATGATGCAGCTTCAGTGAACACAATTTGTATATACTCATCCACAATGACTAGTTCAGTGTGATCTGATATAGTTGTCCTTACAGCAGGAAAGGATTCATTATTATAGATAAATGATTCACAAGTTTTTCAATGTGATACATATAATATTATTCAATGCATGTAAGATAACAAACAAGTATGTAAATCCAAATTTCAGAACCATTTTATTGTCTTATTGTTCCTTATTATGAGCAAATAAATCATAAATTTACTGGAGGTGATACATTGAATGTTAACAATGATGCAAAATCAAACAGTAAGTCTAACGAATTTGTTTTGAACACTATCGATCATCATATGTTTCACCAAAGTAAATAAATGGTTCATTAATATACTGCTTGTGATACATCATGTACTTATAATAATCTTGTATATTAAAAATTAGGGAAAATTACATGCCCCACCCATGACGTTTGGGGAAATTTCACATTCCACCCACGTGGTTTCAAAAATTACTTTCCCCACCCATGTGGTTTCCCCCGTTTTACATCCAGCAACTTTTTTAATATTGCTTCAATTCAAAAGATGCTTAAACGTTGTCCAAAATTGATGAAACTTTACATGGATGATGCTAAAGTGATATACTTTGATCTTATGTCAAATCTGAAGTTTTTAAGCTTAAATGTGTCCCGTGGGACCCAATGAAACATGTGACATCTTCATTGGGTCCCACATGTCACATTTAAGCTTAAAAAACTTTAGATTTCTCACTAAACCAAAATATAACACTTTAGCATTGTCTATGTAAAATTTCATCAACTTCAGACAACGTTTAAGCATATTTTGAATTGAACAATAATTAGAAAAGTTGCTGGATGTAAAACAGGGGAAACCACATGGGTGGGAAAAGTAATTTTCAAAACCACGTGGTGAAATTTCGTCAAACGTCATGGGTGGGGTATGTAATTTTCCCTAAAAAGTATTTAAATTCTTTAAGGTGAATGAAGATCAACGATAACCTATATCATCCATGTTGATCTCAATATGCCTTTCTTCTACGCCTTCTTGCACTAGGTAGATTCTATCTTCCATTGCAATACAAGATTCAACATACTTAAGTTGGGAAACCTATCTCCAAAGAATGAATCACAGTTCAAAAGAACTGATTTTTTATTGAATTTGTTGAGAAAATTATTCAACAAAATAGACCAACTCCATCTATTTAGAGGCAAATGCAGTGATTGTTTGTTGTTTGATTTAAGGAACACAGGTGATTTCTTCACTTTCAGAATCAACAATCGTAGGTAGAACCATTACTCACTGTCACTTATTATGTTTTTGTTCTTTCTCTGTTTATCTTCACCTCTCCCTTTTTGATTTGTGAATCACTGATGTGTCATTTTTTTTCCAATGAGGAATGTACCCGCTCCTTAAAGTTAGCGGCCAACCCGCTCAATCGCTGGTCTTAGTTTACTTTCTTCTAGGTTGTGTTTGTTTGGAGACAGCTGTTAGGGGCTGCTGTTGACTTTTGCTATTAAAATTTTATAAGCTATCTACTGACGGTTTGGAGAAGCTGCCATTTGCTGATTTTGTGTGTTTGGTGAAGACGAAGTGCTCGTGATTCTAGGAGCCTCCCGCTGTAGGGAGATGAAACACCGGTAACGCAGGGAAGAAAAGAAGTGTTGGGAACATGCACATCTTCACTTGGTAATCTTCTTGTAACGACCCTAAAACCATCCTGGTTCTGAGACCGTCATATGCCGCACTATTATTACCTAAGATACGAAAGGCTACTCTCACGATACCCAAAATAAATACAAAATACTCATTTGTTAACCTGATAACGATTACAACGCTTGTTTATACAACTTACAGAGCGGAAGCTAAATATACAGAGCAGAAGCAACTAAAATACATAGCGGAAGCCGATATACAAATGGGCCTCAAAGCCAACATACAAATACCAATCCGAATTCAAAACCCAAAAGATAAAAGCAGAAGACACCAACCAGAAGCTCAAACCTATAAAGTAGTCAGAATAATAGAGGTGAGCAAACCAAAGCTCAGCAGGTGATAAACTTCATCAGCTGAGCATGCTCAAAACCGTTTACAAAATACATATATATATATATATATATATATATAATATATATATATAAGATACGCTTAGCAACACTGATTCGAAATCCAAAACAAAAGACATTCAAAGAATTAAAATTGAAGTGCAAAACAAAACGAAGCTAAGCGAAAGACAAAACAGAAGCTAACAACAGAAAGCTTTTCAGAAATCAGAAGCTTTATAGAATCAGTAGTTAGAAGACAGACCGTCAAAAGACTAGAAACAGAGACAGAAGTATAGAAGAACAGAATCAGAAACCACGATCACAAAAAAACAAAGATCAGACGGAGTGGTTCACAACAAATCACATTACAGAACAGAGGTGGGACCCTAGAAACTAGTTGACACATCAGGAGAAAAACAAAAGCCCTATGGATCAGTAGATCCTACAATAGAAGCCATAGAGATAGCTATTAGACCCATCAATCGCTAAAATTCCTGGGAAACCGAGGAACGGAAAATGGAAGGATATCCTGCGCAGCATGCTACGGGATAGCCAGACCCGACCATCCATGACTCAGAAGCTATGTAACTAGGTCCCCAAAACAGAAGTTTATTCAGAACAGAAGGTGTTGCAAAACACAAACATCAAAGCACCAAGACTTTAAACATAATGAAATAGAGGTCATAGCTGAAACAGAAGTCTTAAGCCAAGACTAGCAAAACACGGACAGCCGAACGGAAATAGAAGCCAAAGTAAACTCTTAAAGCCATTCGAAGGTTTTAAACAAAATGAAGCACTTCGGAATGGAAATACACATATATAAACACATGCTAAAACATGTAAACACTGAAGAGATCATAACCCCGCAAACGGAAGTCAAAACAAAGATCAAACGAACATATAAGGCAAAAATCAGAAGTGTGTCCAGACATACGTCCAAACTTACAAGTCAGACGCATGCCGTGACACAAAACAGAGGTGTCCCGACATGTGTCTAGACTTACAAGTCTGGACGCACGCCGAACATCAAAATCACACACGTCTAGATATACGTCTGGGTCATAAGTCTGGACGCATGCCGGGTTTGAAAATATAGAGGCGTCTAAACTTCTGTCTGGACTTACAAGTCCGCACAAAGTCCGAGAAAATTCTTACAAGGTGTCCGAACTTGTGTCCGGGCTTGCAAGTTCGGACACTTGTCGAACTACAATCCCAGGACTCGTCCTGGTACCCCATCCTGACATCAGAAAACCGTCAACATTAACAAGCATTCGAGGGTCTAGACGGAAGTCCGAACGAAGCAAATTTACAAAAAAACTAGAGACGAATAGAGGAAATTTCCAAAGCAAAAACCACAATTAATGTAGCATCAATTCTTCATAACAAAATACGCAATTCAAAACACTTCCTTTGGGGTTTCGATAGAACAAAATCACAATCCCAAATCGAAGTCAGAAACACAATGAAATCAGAGAAACAGCAACACACAGAAACGAAACAAAAATCAGAAACCCCCGCCGTGGGTGAACACACACAACCATCTACTTCCTACCTCACATCAAAGGACCCGCACAACTCAACGGACTCCACACTGTGAACTCCTCGAATCTTCACTCGATCTCGACGAACAGCATACTGAATCAACCAACGATTGAAACTCAAAAATCAAAAAGGGGAAGTAAACTAACAAAGAACAAATACTGACGATTCCTCAAATTACAAACTTGAAGATGACCAACTAGTAGTCCAGAATCCCCACGAATTAGACCATCAAACAAGTGACCACTGAACCGAAAAAGAAGAGAGGAAGTTGAAGAATAGCAAAGTGGGAGGGAGCAAAACGAGAAAGCAGAAGAACGGGAAAAGAAATAACATGAATAGGAAATGAAGAAAAGGAAGTTAGGAAATTCATTTTCCTAACTTAATAATTACTAACAAAACAAAAGGACATTTCTACCCCTCCTTCCTTATAAGCTAGTAAAATAATGACTAGACATGACATAACTCTCTAACATAATGTAGGATTGACATGAAACTCTCTTTGCGAATTAGAAACAAAATAAAAAAAATTGGGGCACAACACTTCTTGCAAGGATAGTGTTAACAAGCGCTTACAAGTTATAGTGCACTAAATAAGGGTATTATTACTAGCATAAGATATGGATGGGAGGCAAGGGCCTTGTCAGAGTTAAGAAAGATGACGTACTCGTGGTTGAGTTTCTGAACCAGATAATCCTCTTGATAATGCATTTGACATCGGCGCAAGCTTGCCCACATTGCAAGTTTATCATGTGACTATGCTCCAACTATGTTCATTGACTCAAGTTTGTTCAGGATATTCTATTGACACTACTAGTTCTTTATATTTTAGAAGTAGTTTGAAAGTTGACAAGGCAGCATCCTCGGGTGTTGGTATGAGTATAGATTTGGACTATTTGACACTTGCAATGGAGGTTTGGAATGTGTTCCACTTCATTCCTTTCAACATTCTAGAAAGCTAGAGGTGCCCCATACCATCAACATTTTGGGGAAGAGATACATATTGCGGACTTAAGTAGTCATACACTCGAATCTAGTTTTGTATCAACCCTAAAGAAACCAACTCCCTTATGATGTATGGGACATAAGTTCGAAGACGAAGATGAAGATAACAATGAAACATGGGGAAACTCCTCGTCAAGACGTGAAAGCATCTATTGAAGTTGGTGTTCTTCCCTTATATTCTTGGATAACATGTTATATTAGTGTTGCTTATCTTGGCGTTTTGTAATATACAAGTTAATTTATGAAGTGATTGTGTAAACTTTTTATTGACTATGATTATTAGTGTTTTATTATATTAGATTATTAGTATTTTATGAAACGTGGAGATGTTCAATTGTGAGTGAAGCAACTGTGTTGATATTATCCTTAAGATTGGCAGGTATTTTTATGACATATGTCGGTCTACATTAATACAAAGTTGTGTCATATTGTTATAGAACTGAGATCATCTCTTCAATTAAGTGGGGCATGAGTTTCAATTTTGGAAATAGTTTCAATTTTTTTTTTTTTTGATAGGGGGGCTACATAGGAAATAGTTTCAATTAAGTGGGGCATGAGTTAAAACAAAGCTAAATCATCTGTCGTCACGACGATTTCATTAGAAGCCATCTCATGGAAAGACTTTTGGTCGTTCCCGACCACTTACATAAAATCATCTTTTAAGATAATAACTCCAAACATCGGTCGCGACGAAATAGACCATTCACGGAAAAGTGTGATCTGTGAAGATGGTTTTGTCCTAATAATCAGGCATATTTCTAAAAAAGTTTATCTTGAATTTTTTTTTTCCCTAAAAATTTCGCTGCCCTTTACATAACCATCGCATTTTGTGTTTCAGTGCATTGTAAAAAAAAAAAGTGAATTGTATGGTTTAATGAAATTACAACATGAATAAGAATAAAGCGCCTAGAGGGGTCGACCATCCTCACCCACGATGACTGACCACAAATATATCGATCTGGATGAATAATAAAAACCAAATTCGACCAAATGGTCAGTTCTGACGAATTCCTAACGTATTACAAAAATATAAAGTATGGCCGTCGGCTACAGGGGATGGAATGGTTTCTAAAGTCAATATTGTTTATGTACTGATGATGAATGCATCAGTAAGAGTACTCTAAATGTATCTGATTATTAGAATACTTGACCATCCCTCCAGCTGGATATTACTCAGCATCTGTAGATAGGGTTACCTTGGTCCATTGATCTTTAAGTCAAGTCCTATGTCCATTCCATTGTAAGCAAGCGGAGCATACATCCACATATCATCGGAACTTAAAAGCTGCAAGGAAGAAGTTGAATTAGCTGCAAATCATAATATCCCTCATTGTTATCTGATTTTGACATATGATGTGAACAAACTTTAAATTAAAAGAATCTTCTGTCTGTACCTTGATCTGAAGCTGCAAAAACTTAACATACTGAACAGCTTCCTCCAGCATTGTGCTGATATCAACCTGCCAGACGGAAAAAAAAAAGTAACTATAAGATGATCTTACTCTATTGAACCAGAACCATGAGATTTGATATCATTCATATCCTTACCTTTGTTCCGTTGGGTACAAGGTTCTGCAGGATTTTCAATCGTTCGTTGATCCTCTCTCTCCTTTTCTGCAACATAACCAGGGGGAACGATATCAGCCAACAACCCATACACAGTCAGTTCCACTTGAGGGTTATTCATATGTCATTTACTAAATTGTCAAGTTATATAGTGACGCAATATACCCTGGCATATAGGCTCTGAGGATCCGTGGCTGACCCGCGACTTGCCCTTGTTTTACCACTCGAGTTGATTGCTCCTTTAGAGCTCAAGCTTGATGCAGCCCCACAACTGGGATCCTGTGAAGCATTGGATTCATCTTCTGAACTGCAACTTCCAGATACCTGTCTGTTGAGATGACCTACATTGTTGTCTAATTCCCCATTGCTGACAGCTAATGAAAGTTTATGGTTCTTTTTTGACTTTGCATTCCTCTTGCTCTTCTGGAACTGCATTTGCAGACATTTTTTTAATGAAATTGTAAGAATTACAGAACATTATCAAGAACAAAAACAAAAAGATGAGGATGAAGAGAGTAGTACAATAATATTACCTCTGGGTTCGGAGGCCTCTTCCTTGGATTGTTGGATGAGTTATCAGCATTCTTCTCTTCCGTCGCCTGATCGAGCTCGATGCCTTCAATTCTCTTTTGAGCAATGGTTGCTGATCAGGGAATTCAGACGACCCATTAAGGTTTTGGCTTGATTCTTCCAGGGTACCACAGCTCATTTCAAGAGTCAAGCAATCATCTTCATCTCCAACTTCAACTCTATCATCATGGAAATCTTGCACAGGGGCGGAGTTTTTTGGGTCAGACATACCAAAGCCAATTGGCTCCGACCCATTATTGGTAGCCAAAAATTGATGGGTACCGCTCAAATAATAATTTTCATGTTCCCCAGTGGGGTAGAGAACACTGCTACCTCCACTGTAAGAACTGCTCTGAGAAAAACAATAGAGATTATTGGAGTTAGATGTATCAGAGTAGATTGAGCCACTTTCAGCCCCAGCCCCACCCACATTGTAGTTGGATTCATGGCTGGTCCAACCTCTGGGTCCTAGAGATAATCCGGAGCCTTCATTGACGTCATGGTTTAATGGGCTGATAGGAAACAAGCGCGCCATAAAATCAGCCTCCTCATGGACATAAACTCCACTAAATGAGTTCCATTCTCCTCCCTCTACCACCATGGACCCGCCATTATCCATTATCTTTCTTAGATGGGATGGGAGGACTTCCTAATGAAATGCTACAACAAGGTTCTTCTATTTTCCCTTCTTTTTTCTTTTTCTTTGTTTGGGCTTTTTTATAGGGTGTTAAAACTGTTAGCAGAAGCTCGAGAAATCAATGCTTGCTGGGAATGTAACAACTAACTAGAGAGAAAAGTAAATCATTTATAGTGTAGCACATAAAGAGTGCTGCTGTCAGCATTGACTCTGTCAGTGCAGAAGCCAATTGTTTAGTATCAACATAAACCAATTACAAGAAAAGGCCAAAACAGTCCCTATCCATTAACAATTCACTCAAGGCCAAAGGTCATGTACAGCTCAGAGTGGGACCGAGCTTATAATTTTCTATTAGCAATAACACTAAGACCATGTCAGAGGCTGATATGCCTTAAGCCCGCTTCTCTTTTTCTCAGAAGAATGATTACAGTACAGGCACAATCATTGTCAAGAAACTATTAAAGATTTCAGGCTCTTACAGTTGAGGAGGGAACCCAATTGACAGTGGGAAGGACGTGCGGATATATTATTTAACAACAAATACTATCAGGAAATGCACGTTGACATTATTGAAGGAGGAAATTAGACAAGCCTTCTGAACTTTTATTAGAAGCAGACAGTCTCAGCTACTATAGATCAATGTTCCATCTGGTTTTCATGTCTAATATAATTCATAAAATCTTGATATTGTGATTCACCGTATTATCCAGAATAGGATGCTTAATAAGAGCCACACCATAAAAGTACAAAGTCTAGCATTATAAACAAAAACATGGCCTGCAAGTTGCCCGCCTGAAATACTTTTCTAGAAGAAGGCTATCTTCAATCTGATAATAGGCCAGCAGTTTCAAAACTAGTTATGAGACTCTTAGTTCAATCCATAACTTGACATATAATTTAACCCATACGCCATGTTGCTTAACTTTTATCTGTAACATGAAATTTCTGATGAATCATACTAATCCCATCGTATTTTAACATTTTGTTCCTCAGATATGCTGACAATATGACATTGTCAGTGTGTGTAATCTGTACAAAATTCTTCAAGGCTGCAAAATTACAAGCCACAGATACAGTCAATACAAAGCCCAACATTCTTCAACACATATCTAAGTCCTTGCACATAATACACATCAAAGTGCACATGCCAGTCATAATAACCAATTCGTTGCCAATCCAACTGACAGACGCCATTGGTAAGACTAATCTGAGTTGTCTTTTGGTTTTCGTTAATGAGCAAGATAGAACTTTCATACAGTGCACATTGATGTTGTTCATTCTTTCGTTTTTAAATAGTTGTTCTCTGTTGATAGAATAATATGCAACATTACAGCTCACCAGGGCCTTATAGTCCCCGTAAGAAAAGAGCTGCCAAGAAGTGGTTGCTAGCAACCAAAAATCAGATGGGTTTTGGAGAATCAATTGTCACAAAGTAAATGTTGAAGGCCCTTCTCAGATGGGACACAAAGTATGTTGTAGGGGTGCACGCCAATATCATAAAGCTCCTTCTCAAGAAAGGAAAAAAGGGTATATCTAAGATGCATCCATTCTTATCAACTGAACCCTCGGAACATCATCCAAACTTTCATATCATTCGACAGGGAAGTATCTAGCTTCAAATGATACTCGAGCGTTACCTTTCTTAATAACATGCTTGATGAAGTCTAAAATGTGTAATAAGATCTTATATAAATGCCCACGATATCACAGAGATTTGTATTTATAACCTCAGGGCTCAAAATAGTAATCTGCTTTCAATATGGAGTGGTATATCAGCTGACAACTACTATACTTTGATGCACTTGCAGAATCCAAACACCTCGAAGGAAGCAGTAGTAACTGATTAAATATTGATCACTGATATCACATACAGCAAAAAGTTTCCGACGACTTCAAATAGGTAGAAAACAAAACGCAACGACTTAACTTAGTCAAACAGAAGTCTCCTAAACGAACTTAAAACTCTTAAGATTATCAAAACTGATAACCAACTTTGCTGAACTACAAAGATGTCAACATTGTAGCAGAAATGAGAAGTTTCACCTCATTAGCATGATAAGAAAATTCGAAGTCCAACATAGAGTAATAATGTCGACTAAAATTACAGATTGTGGATTCTTAAATTTGCTCTATATAATATCAGACCGATTAAATAAACTCCACTTCTTTTAGATATCTTCACAATACCAAGCCCGGAAGAATCCGAAGTCATTGCCGTTTCCAAAACGAAGTCGAAATAGGGAGAAAAAACTAACAACCTCTACCCTATGCGGAGATCCCGGCTATGTGCGCGGCCATCGGTCTCATGCGACGTCGAAAGATCAAAATGACGTCTGGCAATATTTCTTAATCGTTTCTTCTCTGATGCCGGCCAAACGCACGATCTCCTCCCATCTCTCCGTCTCATACAGAGATGACAGCTGCAGAAGAACCATCTTAAGTTCGGCGTGTTTTTTATTAATAGTTTTCGTCAGGTTGTTTTTGGTTGTTGTTTTGTTGGTTGTTCTGCTGGTTGTTTTGTGATTATTTTGAAAATTAGTGTTCGCCAGACGGTGGTTTCGTCTGTCTGTTTTGAATAAGTTGGTTTTGTACGGTGCGTTTACCGTTTTCGTTATTATAATTAAAAATTTTATATTACATTTTAAAATAATTTTTTGTTAATAAAGTTAAAATACATAGATATTTAATTATAGTCTTTTATAATTATTATTCTTTATTAAATTTTAGTGAAAATTAATTTATAATATGTATACATATTAAATTATAAATAAATTTTTATATATATTTGAAAAAAATAAGAAATAAACCATTGTATTTAGAGTAAATATATTAGATGTTATATAAAAACAAAATTTTACGAATTATATATTAGTATTTAATATAACATTTCAAATGTATAATATTTAAGATTATTTTAATTTTTAATAAAAAAATTATATCATTGAATTGAAAAAGTAATTTTTTATAATAATAAAATAATTGATTAAGCGAATATATATAGTTATCATTATTATTTTTTTTATTATATATTATTTAATTATTGATAAAATATTATTTTAAACATATATTTGTAGTTAAAATAATATATTCTTTCAATTAAATATTATTTAATGAAATTCAAAAACATAAATTAAATTTAATACTGGATATGTCAAGAAATGAAAAATAACGTATATTCGCATATAAATTATTCTTTAATTATTAAGCACGGTATAAAACATATAATAACTTTTATATACTGACAAACCATAATAGTTTGTACAAACAGTTTTGTAATTAATTATAACTTAGCAAGTTAAATACTTATAATTGATATTTCTGAAATATACTACAAATAGTTTGTACTCTAATAATTTTGATATAATTAAAAGTTAACATCGTAATTTTTATTAGTTTGCTATTTTCCTTGTAGAATATTTATTAGAATTGATAGATAATAATAGTTTTTAAAAGATTATTTATCCGTATTTAAATAAATAATTTAGAAAAACACTACTAGTTTAAAACTATAATTCTGTATTATTTTCATTAATTTATAATTTAGTATACTAATCTTTATAAAAAAACTAAAAATAAAAAAAGGGAAATAAACTAATTTAAATATATTAATTAATCTATATATTTTAATTTTAATTTAATTTTGTGTCAAATTTAATATATAATATCATTTTTAGAATGTAATTATAAATATTGAAAATTTAACATGTAATCATAAATATTAAAAATTAATTTTAATAAATTAATTAATATCATTAAAATATTTTCGCGCCCCCCTTAATTACAGTTTTCTGGCTCTGCTTCTGTTTACGGTATTCATTATATTTGCAGTATAAATTATTGGTTGTTTTGTGGTTGTTTTGTGCTGGTATATTTGTGGCTGTTTTGAAAATTGGTGTTCGGTGATGGCGGTTTGGTATTTTTTGTCAAAAATGTCAACTCAAAAATGTCATATTTATACCACATATATACCATGTCCGAACGCATCCTTATCCAAACTCTTCTCCCTATTTTATTTTTGGATAGAAACTTCTTGTTATCTCATTAGGGTGATGTTAGTGAAGTAAAAACAGTATATGCAAGTTATGAATTATTCTCCATTTGTGTTTTAGGTTTTTAGATTTGACATCTTTTATTTCTAGGTTACAAAAAGACATCACCTATATTTACAGTTTAGTTTTTTTATTATTAAAACACTAATCTTATGAAAAAACTAGTTGTGAATTATCTATTGTGGACACTCTTACATACTTTTGACAATTTAAAGATATTCGTAAAATACTATAAATAGACTAGGACCTTATAACTTGTTACACATTTTTATTTCACGAACTAATTACTCTAGCCTTTCAACGCTTATTGGTACATTTAAAAGTTACTTAGTAATTTATTTTATAAATTACATAGTAACGTAGAGTATATTTCATAAATTGAAATAGTAATAATATAATAATTAAATTACAACTATAATTTTTACTAATGCAACTTTGAAATGATTTAAGCTATGTTTGTACCCAACTTGATTTGCACTTAAAACAATAAAATAACACAATGTAATCTAAATCCGTATCAAATTAGTCTAACAGAATACACAATGTAATCTAAAATAACACAATGCCAATATTCTTTTGGCTTAACATGAAATGCCAATCAAAAAATGAAAAGTTATGAGACGTGACTATATTTTTCTCAAAATTCATGAAATGTCACTATAGTCGTTGATCTGACAGCATGAAAAAGACATAAACACCCATGCTAGTTAGCAAACTACTTTTAAAGTTCACATGTGCCAATAGGTGTTAAACAATTCAAAAACAAGTAGAAAGAATCCACAAATATAAAAATTCAAATACTAATAACTATAAATAATATTAAAATAAGTTATAAAAAAATAAATATTGAAAAAAATTAAATAGTTCTTAGATGTTATTTTAAATTATTCAGTACCATAAAATAAAATATAGATTTTAAAAGACATAATAGTAATAAAAATTTTAAAGACATCATTTATATACTCTATTATATGGTATTTTCCATTTTTTTTCCTTATCAATTCATAAATGAAATTACTGATGTAATTTGTAGAAATAATAGATTTGTAAAAAAACAAAAATGTTGTGTATATTTAGAATATTTTTTTATTTACAGAAACTACTTCAATTTCCATGTCAAAGTCAAATATCATATATGGGAGAATCTATTCTCTTTTTTGAAAAAAATAATAATATCTTAGAAATTGTGTAATGCTTACTCTCAAACTCTTTGTTTATACGATAGTGATATTCTTTGTTTCTCTCTTCATTTTTGGATTTATCCGAATCCTAGACGCGAAGAATAAAAGAAAGAAGGGTTTCTTTTTTACTTTTTTGGTTTGATTTTGGAAATTCGAATATAATTTTTCTTCTTTATTAAGAAATAATTAATCAAAAGAGTTCAATTTTTTAAAAATAAACAATTCATCAACAAAAAACATAAAATTATCTGCAAAATAGAATATAAATTTTTTAAGTCAAATAGTACATAAAATTTTTAAAAATAATTTATTTTGAAGAATCGATTTAAATTGATGGAGAAAAGATAATTTTGAAAAACTAATATATTTAAATTCATAATTATTGAAAAGTTGTCACGTGTATATAGGGTAATTTAATTTACTTCTTATTTTATTTTTTCCTTTAACTCTTCATTATGCTTCACCATGCTCTTCACAAAACCTTACAAATTAAAAAAATAGATCATCTTTGTCTCAACATATTAAATAAGTAGTAAACAAAAGAGAGTGAAAACTAGTTTATTAAGAAAAAATGCCCCTATTTTTTTCTAATCGGAACGACGACCGTGGCACTTGGGTGTAGTATGGAGACACATATGTGTCAGATTTGGTTGGTTGAATAATATGAAAAATAAATAAGGAAAAAAGTAGAAGGAAAAGAAAAAAGGGGGAAAAAGACACGCGCACACGGAAGGAAGTTTGGGTGGGCTGGGAGTGGATTTATAATTATTAGTAGAACTTATACCATTATTCATCATTTTTCGTTGCTCTTCAAAACAAGATGCATCATTGATTGTTTTGGTAAAACTTAAATTTTATGTTAGAAAGAGTATATATTACACAATACCAGTCATGGATATGTAAAAATAATTTTTTTTAAGTTGTCAAAATATATCCATGACTGGTCTTGTTTTGAAGAGCTTGAATTGATGAACAATGATATAATTTTTTTTATTTTGGACTTATATATTAAAAGTTACAATAATTTAAAAATTTTGTGATAAAAAAAGAAAAAAAACTGAAAAAAAAAAAAAAAAAACAAAAAATAAACCGTAGGCTCAGCGGTTCAAAAAAAAAAGAAAAGAAAAGGACCATCGCCCGGTGTTTTTCGTGTTATAGTTAATATATATGGTGTTTTGTTCCTAATCACTATCATAGCAAGAAATGGAATCGATCAATATGTTTTTCGACAGCAAAAAGCTGTCACCCAGCTGCATGACAATGACCTTGCTAGTATAATTTTTCTAATCATAAAAGTGGATTTAAATTTAAAAAAGGTTGTTTTAAATGATCTTATAAAATATTTTTTATTTGTTTGGGCTATTTTAAAAAACAACCGGTTTGAGCTAACCAATTGTAGCTAGGATGGCTACATTTGATTTGGTAGGTCGGAGCTAAATCAAATAATTGATGACACTACAAGAAAAATCACATTTAGCTACCACTGTATATCAGTAGCTAAATCATCAGTTTGGTAGCTAAACACAACGGGCTACCGCATTTTATGATTTAGCTACTGATATACAGTGGTAGCAAAGATCCTAGTGGCTAAATTAAAAATAGCTACCGTTTTGGAATGTTGTAGCTATTTGCTCTTTGGCCTCGCTAACTACTTTTTCCTATAGCTAGATATGCTACCTACCTTTTAGAATGTAGTAGCCAAATGGCTACTAGTGTAACAGTAGCAAAATAGCTTCGAGTATAACAGTTTGCAAAATCGTTACTAGTACATCAGTAACAAAAATCGATACTAGTGTAGCAGTAACAAAATCGCTACTAAAATATTGGTAGCAAAATGGCTTATAGCAAAGCAGTATCAAAGTTGCTACTAGTATAGCAATAACAATGGGCACCACATTCAATCCCACACGAAGTGGGAGCCATGTGCCCGCGTAACTTGACTATTCTTTAAATCGAAGACTATGTTTGTGTACATATCTAGTATCAAACCTTACAGCGTATGATGAGTATAAATAGACCTCCATACAAATGACATATTTAATTCAAACTAGTGTGTCATAGAGTAGGAATCGATCCCCCGATGTTTGGGATGAATATAATGTTTAACCATTGTGCCATGATAGTTATTCACATCATATATAGAAACTACGTGTATATATTGAATTTTTGATACTGTAAAATATAAATGGAAGTTTTTGTCGAGATACCAGGGATATATTTAAAATTAATAAAATAGATATATGGCCTTATAATAAAAACAAACTAATTTAATGTGACCAAAATAGTAAAGCTAATAAAAATATTAGTACATTATTGACTTAAAATTATAAAAAAATAAAAATATACATAATATCTTTTAAAAATCTTTGAAATGTCAGAAATTATACAAAAAGATAATATATTATGTAAAGTTACTTATATAATTAAGTCTTATTATATAGTGTTACAATACTAATATATATACATCATTACATGAAAATTAAAACTTTTAAATAATAGATTTTGTTTTTGAAATTTGTATAATATAATATTTTTATAAATTTTAATAGATGTATACTTGACTAATTTAAATTGTTTTATCTTTACTATTTTTCAAAATCCTATTAATTTGTGTGTTGTTTTGTAAATTAAAAACATTAATATATCGTATATTTATGTACGTTTTATTATAATTTTATATACTTTAAACATTTTATAAATTTATACACATATATATATATATTCAATTTACTTTGCAAATTTTAACCTCGCGTCAACTAATTTAAATTGTTATTAGTTTTAGTTTTTTTATGTTTTATTAGTTTATGTGGCTTTTGTAAATAAAAGTATCATATAGTAATAAAAATTGTATTAAATTAAAATATATATAAACACACACATATATACACTTAACTAATTAAATTTTATTACTACTATTTTTATATTAATTTTGTAAATTTTAATCAACATATGTAATAATTTAAATAATTAATACTTTTACTCTATTTTATAATGTATTAATATGTGTGATACTTTGAGACTTAAAAATATTATAATATCAAAAATATATTATGTTAGGTATATCTTATATGATAAAATAAATTCTAGTATTAGTATATAGTTTAATTATTTTTCACGAATTAGACACTTTTTTTAATTATTGTTCTTTTTCAAAATTTTGATAGCTAAAAGCTAACCAATATACTATATTGAAAAAATTAAAAAAATTTAAAAATTTATATAAAAAGATAATATGTCCACTATGCAGTAGCAGTATAGGTTAGTATTTCAAACTATGTGGTAATCACAAGTTTAAGTTATAAGAATAATAATTTCGATACCACATTCATTTGTTGTATTCTAGCATAATATCAACTAAGTTTATTAGCATTATTAGTCAGTAGCAATTTCGAAATTGAATTATATACGTATCACATTTAAATTATAAGAGAATTATAATTTTACTATCACTTTAAAATATTAGCTATCATTTTTTATAATGTAGCACAATATTAGCCATAATGTCATTAACATCATTAGTCGGTAGCAATTTCATAATTAAAGATAGTAACAATTTTTATGCTTGCTAAAAATATTCGCTACCGACGCCCAAACAGTAGCAGAACGGCAACCGTGATGAGTGTTAGTAGCAATTTTATTAACTTAGCTTATCTATTTGGTAGTAGCAACTTTTAGTAGCAATTTAGGTACTAGTTATAATATTTTTCGCTACTGCTGATTTAATAATGGCACAATAGCTACCATGATCGAATTAGCCACATCTTGCAGTAGCTATTATTCCGTAATTAGCTACCAACATGGTAGCTAAAATTGTTCTTACAAAAAGAACCAAGATTGAAAATCAAAAATAGCTACTACTAATGGTAATAGCAGCCGTGTCAGGCGATAGCGATTTGGCTACTGTTTAAAAAATCTAGCTACCATTGTCGTTGTGTAGCAAAATAGACACCACTATGTTAGTACCATTAAAAATCTAGTAGCAATTTTTTGAAAGTAGTAGCTACCCATATATGTGTGGTGGTAGCAAATCATTGGTAGCTAAATCTGTTTTTTCTTGTAGTGTGACGTGGCAAGTAAAGTAAAAAAAAATGTATTTAATTTTTTTAAAATAAAAATAAAAATGACGCTACTAAGTGTTATAGTGCACATAACATAAAAGAAAACTTGTACAAATGGTCATACAAACTTGTACAAATGTTCATTAAAACATGTAATCCTCACGATAAAAACTGTACATCATCGCATTAAAAACATAAAGATGGTCACATAAATCTGTACGAATGTTCATTAAATATGTACATCTTAGATTTAGATTAAAACCTGTACATATAAGGGATAAAACTTGTACAGATAATCATACCAACATGTACAATGTTCATTAAAACAGACATTCTCACATTTGAACATGTACATCCTCACCTTAAAACATGTACATTCTCAAATTAAAATATGTACATCATCACATTAAAGTATAGAACGTCTTCCATATAGATTACCCTAACTCCCACAACCCTAAAGCCCACTTCTAGGAAAGCTAAATAACATCGAAGGCATTTAGGGTTTTTAACAAAATAAAAAACCTGTCAAGTTAGTTGCTACAATGTAAAGTATAGAACAACTTCCAAATAGATTACACTAACCTCATACACCCAACCAAACCCACCTAGAGAAACTAAAAAGCGCCGAATGCATTTTTAGGGTTTGTAGTGGGCGGGTTAGGGGACCCGCTACCACAAACTCTAAAAACCTGTTGAGTTAGTTGCTACAATATAAAGTACGTAACAAATTCAAAATAGATTACCCCCCCCCCCAAAAAAAAAAACACACCAAAACCCACCCTAGGAAAGCTAAATACGTTGAATTCCTTTTTAGGTTTGTAGTGACAGGTTTTAGGGTCTAACGACCCGAAACCCGCTACCACAAACTCTAAAAACCTGTCGAGTTAGTTGCTACAATATAAAACAAGTTCCAAATAGATTACTCTACCCCCCAAAACACCCCAAAACCCACCCTAGGAAAGCTAAAATGAAAAAGGCATTTTTAGGGTTTGTAGTGGCCGCTACCACAAACCCTAAAAACCTGTCGAGTTAGTTGCTACAGTATAAAGTATAGAACATATTCCAAATAGATTACCATACCCCCCAAAAACCTCAAAACCCACCTAGGAAGCTAAATACGTCGAAGGCATTTTTAGGGTTTGTAGTGGGGGTTTAGGGTCTAAAAACCTATCAAGCCAGTCACGTCCGGACGAGCTGTCTGGACAAGTCACCTGGACGCCCCGGCTAGAGAAGAATATAATAGCGATCAAGGAATGGTACGAACAAACTACCAATCCAACACCCTACCTCCTCAATTACGTAGATGAACTTGCTCAACAGGTCTTGAAGCAGAACCATCTTCCATGCCAAGCTGTTGTAACTGATCCTTATACCGACTACCGGGAAGGACCTTAGTCATCATATCAGTTAATTAGGTAGAAGTTGAAGTGTAACTAAGATCAACCGAACCTTCTTGAATCTTATCACGAACAAAATGACAGTTAATCTTGATATGCTTAGCCCTTTCATGAAAGACTGGATTACGTGCAATATGAATGGCTGACTGGTAATCAATTAGCAATAGACGTGACATCTTCAACCTCAAGCTCGTGTAACAAACGACTAAGCCATGCAAGTTCGACATTAACACGACGCAACGATGATATTCTTCTTCTGCGCTAAAAAGAGACACATAATTTTGTTTCTTGGTTTTGAAGAAATTGGACTATCAGCCAAGAAAATATAAAACCTAGAAACTGATCGACGAGTGGCAGGACAAGCTACCCAATCGGAATAACAATATGCTACTAGTTTCAACTTTGCACTGCCATTTTTGTTCAACACTATGCCATAACCATGGTGCCTTTAACATAACGTAAAGCATGACGAACTTCCTTCATGTGCGTGTCCCGTGGTTTCTACACGAACTTAAGCAGTGAAACTAAGATCAGAACGGGTATTAGAGAGATAATTTAACTTCCCAACGAGCCTCTTATACACGGTAGGATCCTTTAACAACTCTCCATCATTTGCAAGAAGAGAAGTCCCCACAACCATGGGTCCAGCAACAAACCTGACATCCTGACACTGATATTCGTCCACAAGTTTCATACAAAACTTGCGTTAAGACAACACAACTCCGTGTTTCGTAGGAATAAACTCAATACCAAGAAAGTAACACAACTATCCTAAATCCTTGATCTTAAAATTATCATCCATCGCATGTTTGATGGAATCAACATCTAGCTGGTGAGTGCCTATGACAAGCACATATATAGCAATATACATAATATGAGTCCCAATCTTCTGGAGAAACAAGGAGTAATCATTTTTTTTATTGCACAAATCCCATGGTCCGAAGAAACTGTGCAAGTTTGGAGAACCACTGGCACGAAGCTTGTTTAAGACCATACAAGGACTTCTTTAACAAGCAAGCTTTATTCCTCCCAACAACATCTAAACCAGGTGGAACTTTCATGTAAACCTCTTCATCCAAGTCTCCATATAGAAACGTATTATTGGCATCCAACTGATTAATAATCCAGTCTTTACTAAGCGCAACTGTAATGATAGCTCGAATCGTAGTCATCTTGACAACAGGAGAAAACGTTTCATGATAGTCAGGACCTTGTCGTTGAGTAAAACCTTTCGCCACGAGCCATGCCTTATACCGTTCCAAAGTACCATCACATGTTAGTTTCACCTTAAATACCCACTTACAAACCTACCAGTTTCTTGCCTTTTGGTAAGTCAACAATCTCCTATGTTTGATTTGCTTCCAGAGCACGCAATTCATTCTGCATGGCATTTTCCAGTGATCATGTAGAATAGCCTCATTATAATGAGTAGGCTCGTTAGCAACAAACAAGTAGTGATGTATATGACTAGGCCACAACTACATTCTCATATTGATGAGGAATGGTATTTGTGAAGCTCTCAAATATGCAAGAACATTGACATTTCCTTTCCTGTAATTACGATAATCTACAATATCATGAAAACCCGTATTATTATATATATATATTCATCAAGATAACTAGGCCTCTAAATATTCTGGTGGAACGTCTAACCTCTTCCCCATAAGAAATAACACCAATCCCTTCACTTGGTTGTTCGACTGTAAGAACTGGACCAGAAATAGGAGCTTGTGTGCCAGCCAATGAGTAATAATAGCATGTTTAGAAATGTTCTCTATGTGAGAACACGGTACCTGAGCAATATCATCAGAATCACACCACAAAACAGGAACAAGAATATTGCCAGCTTGACCAAAACTCCCATTATCCTCACCTTTTTCATACGGGAGTTGCCAAAAAGGAACGTCTGAGGATGAAACTTAACATCCCTACAGACATTCACTTTTCTTGTCGTTACTTAACACTTTATGACCCTTCTTTCTGGGATCTTCTCCCAAATAAACACAAGCTTCTCCTTGAGGGCTAAACTTGCCATCCTTTGGTCCAACTAGAGTTACATAGCAAATACATCGAAAAAGTTTTATATCATCATAATTAACCTTCTTCCCATAAAGACATTCAAAAGGCGTCGTACCCTTTACAGCTTTCGTGGGAAGACGATTAATTAAAAATGTTGCATGAATATAGTTTTCGCGACTCTTCAACATTTTTCAATTAGAGATTCAACAAAGAGAGTGGACATTTTATGAATTCATGTTTATTTTCAATTTTTTGTCCATTGTTATTTAAAATAAGAAATTGAAAAATACAAGATAAAATTAACTTGTCGTATAAGGACAAATTCTCTATGAAAATTCCATTTTGTTAAAACACTCCAGTAGGATATTGTAACAACACATATATCAACAATAGGTAACTAACAACATAAAATCATTATCACAACATAACACAAAAGTAGGTGGAAATGTATTTTGGTGATGAATATAATGTATATACATGAGTATAACATCACTACTAGTAATTTGTGCTAGTGATGGAAAATTACGAAAAGTTCGTCAACAAATTAGTGCAAGTAATCAAACTATTGATGGAATAAATTTTTCAGTTGGTAATTATGGACAACTTAGTGTAGATAAGCCCCACTAGACACTATGTTTTCTTGACAAAAGTTTCGTCACTCAATTTCCTTATCAACACTTCTCTCTGCAGTGGGATCCCTGTCCGTTCTCTCTTTCAGTCGTGCATCTCTTAAGCCCGCTGGCCTTTTGCCCTTCTACCGCTCCGCTTAACAGTTTTAATCTATGACTGGAGTACTCTATTAGCTACCCTAGTTTCTGGTTATGTCTTGTTTTCCCAAATCTATGTGCTCTCATTCCTACTTTTAAGCCGACCCTACCTCCCCCGCCGCCTCCTCTACCTACCGTGTTTTAACCTTTCTAGGAAATAGCTTACTCATGACGCCCTGCATGCATGTTCCCAGGCTGGTGTGGGACTCTACACCTTCAACATTCACCTTATTTTCTTCGCTCTGTTATTCTTCTTTTCTATTATCCTTATTTTCTGCTATCCTTTAATTATTGGTCACCTTAGCACATGGCTTCATCATCAAATCACACCACAATGGAGGAAATCTTTACCCGTTGTGTGAACATGGCTCTTACTAAGAAGGAAGGCGAGGCCACCGACATGCATAACCTTGATAATCATGTGCTCTCTCTCCTTTGAGTGTTGTTTCGTTTGCAAGACCTTTTCCTCAAACCAGTTGACCTTCGAGTGTTTGAAACTTCTCTTGCTAGAGAATGACAACTTAAGAGACTTTAAAGCTCGTACATTTGGTAATAGTCTTTATTTCTTTGATTTTAAAAGGGAGGAATATGTGCATGTCATTCTCTACCAAGGGCCTTGGTGTTTCGATGGCTCTCTCTTAGTCACCAAGAGATCATGACTTTTAACTGGTTCCCTATGTGGGTAAGGATACTCGATGTACCGTTCCTTTACCATCATAAAGATCTTGCAAGGAAGCTGGACCGGTTTTGATGTTTTTTTAGAATACCGGGAGGACGATGACCATATTAATGGTGAATTTTTAAGGATGAAAGCTCTTCTTGATGTCCTAAAGCCTATTATGAGAAGCACAACTATCAACAATCAGGGTGAAGTATAAATTCTAAGGCTCAATTATGAAAGAATGCCAACAATATGCTTTTAGTGTGGCCTCTTCACACACTTCACAAAGAACTGCTCTGATCAAACAATTGTTGATACTAGATCCTTCCCTTATTGACCTTGGCTTAGAGCATCCACCTCCCGTCTTGGCCACCAGTCCCTGATAGAAACAATGAGCTAGGATGCTTGGAGGATTATTTGTGGACTGATTAGCTCTCCCCACGGTTCATCATCCCAACCTGAGATCCGTAGCCTATGGAGGAGACAGTGACATGCAAGGAGAAGCCAACTTCTCAATCGAAGGCAAGCCACCACCTACAGCTACAACAACCCCTAACGAAGAATATGCCAAATCAAGACCAAAAAAGGCGCAAGGAAGTGGAAGACCCTTTGACGGAAGCCGGACGTTGTAAATATTCTCTCCATATACGGGTGTTTGAAGGCTCACTGGATGAAGTCTGGAACCTATGTCATGTAGGGTTAGAAAACAAGAAGGGAAAGCGACTTCGCATGCCTAGGAACTAGTAGGGGTGTCCACCCGGTTAATTCGATTAACAAAACCATATTTTGAAAATAATTCAGTTTTAGTTATTTCGGTTATAACTGAATTAAACGAAATTCAATAACTGAATTAACCAAAAACCGAAATTTTTTCCACTTGATAACTGAAAACTGAACTAAAAACCAAAATAGATGTGCTTAACCGTAAATAATTTGGTTAACAAAATTTATAAAAGAAAATTTAAGATTTTCATTAATATTTATATATTTAATTGAATTTTAAAAAATATTTTAGTTCTTCAGTTAACCAAAATATCCTCTTCAACAGAAAATCAAACCGAAATAAAATTCTCTTAACCAAAAATTGAATATTTAAAAAATGGTTAAAAAAACCAAAATAAAAAAATGGTTAAAAAATTGAAAAAAATTCAGGTTTGCTACAACCGAATTAACCGAACTGTATGACAGCCCCAGCCACAGGAGCTAACTTTGATTATTGATCCGTAGCGCGACAACCAGGAGTCCACTACCTCCGATTCTCCCATGCGCTGGCTGATCTACCTTCAAAAAGTGAGCCAATTGTGTGTAATTGCATCCTTGTTCTGGCTGCCTCCTTTGTTTGGGATCCTGGTATTATATCTTCAGACATTTTAGTAAGTTTAGTCATGTGTTTTAGCTCGTTTTTCTAGTGTCATAGTTTGTCCACTTTTCGTCTCATGAACAATATTATGTTTGTCTTTGGTTTTGGTCTACCCTCCTACAAGCACTAGCCTTCACATATAGCTCGTCCCGATGGGATCAAGTTGCATATAGTAGTTGTATGGCTATGCGTTAGTTTCTTAGGCATCTTTAGCTCTGGTTGTATGTCGTCGTTGCAATTGGATGCTAATGAAAATGGTTGGTTGGAGTTTCAAAAAAAAATGTTTTCGTCACTCATTACCAACATTTTCTGAGATTGTAATCTTACATAGTTTGACTAGTAAAACAGTTGGTTAGTGAACCCTTTTTATATAAATGTAAAAAAACTATGATTACTAATTTAGTAATCCTAGCTATCTTGACCATAAACAAAGTTAATACATACCTTCAATACTCAAAAAAGAATCAACCTAAACCACCCAAAAAAAACTACGGACTCAATAACTCATACATTAACAAAAACAGTGTTAACATAACCAACCATACAAGTCATATATCTGAAGCCCAAACTACTTAGCTAGACCTATATCTTCATGCACCCATCATTCTCTATTAGCATCTTATTCTTGTTCAAATTTTTTTGATAATGGCTGGTTGCCAGCTTGTACAGCAGTACTGAGGCATGACTGCCTTTCCCGCTTAAGAACCATTTGTAGAGAATAACAAAAACAAGGACAAAATGTAAAAAACGTTACAGAATAGCCTCACCAACTGCATGTAAATCTTTTCTAGCTACTAATCTTACTAGCTAAGCGGAACCCTTAAATCTACTTAGCTTTCCTCTTGCCCCGCATGGCCACCTTGCTAACTCGCGCAAACTTACCAAAGCTTAGGGGTCCAGCCCCACGAACTTTCTTGCCCTTTCCTTTAGATGTATCCTAGAGCATCTATCAGACTCCTCTTTAGAATCGGCACTCTCGATGTGAATACTCCGCCGAAAGTTCGCTTTTGATCTCGAATGATCCTTTCATAATTGGATAGAGTAAGCTTCTCGTTAGGGATGGTGCATCCGAGTTTTTTGGCAAAGATGAGAGTTCGCCTTGCTTCCTCTCTAACAGCTGTCTCCTCAGGGCCTTGTCCCAAATCGAGGGATCTCTAGCTGGTTCGAACCCAGGGGGAAATTCCGGGTCCTCGAAAAGGCTTCCAGGCCAATATCCTCTAAGTCATCCTCCATCGATTGAGCCTGAGAGCCAATCTGCTCAGACCCCGGCTTACTAGGATGATTATCCGAAGCCCCACCATTCGGATCAACACTTGATCCCCATATCCTCGCATTACCAAGCTTATCGATCCACTGGAAATTATTCTCCACCACTCCCCTGCCATTGTTGATGATATCTTCCATTACTGGATCAGGTCCCGAGTTATTACCACTAGGTGACCGGATAATTATTGGCGCCCGGCCACTGCTCCCAAAGTCCCTGGGCAGGGTCCTCGCAAACCCCAACATTCACATTCTGTGCTTGAGCGACAGGTGTCGACTGCTCTCGCCCTCCTAGAGACCAGCCCGTGCCCAGATTGTAGTGCCAAGAGCCCCAACCCTGTGACTGATTACACCATCCGTACGGATCATAGCCTTGCATCGGGTAAGTCGCCAATAAACTAACGCATGGATACACCCAGATTTGGGATGGGTAGGCACACTGCTCCAGTATCCGACAGGCATCCCATACCAAACAAACCCTCCACTATCAAAGTAGTGCCGTAGCTAGCATATACTATCTTTCTTTATCTTCATCAGAGCATGCGTATGGAGGCGTGGCACAGTGGAGATGGCTCTCGGGTGAGGGGGGGGAGCGTGGCCGACAGCAACAAAAAATTATTCTTGCTCCACTATCCCGATTCCCCAATATCAACTGCACTTTTGCGCCCCTCCAAGCACCGCCACCAGCCACCACTTCAATCCCCTCCTGAAGCAGCACCGCTACCGTCTACGGCCCCTCCTCCATCTTCACTAACACCACATCTGGCGATGGAGATTCGCAAACAGTTTGTGCTCTCCGCCTCCCTTTACGCACGCACCATCTACCCCATTTCACTGCACCTGCCCTTTCAACTTCACCCAGACGAACCAGGTCAGCGGCACCATTGACGCCTCTAAGGGGACCGCCATCTTGGGATTCGCTTGAGAACACCTCAACAGGGGGGCTGTACGGTGCAACCTTCTCGTCCGCTTCTCTACTCTGTCCTGTCAAATTCCTGCCGGCACTAACATCGCCACTCATCGCATATTTTGCTCGGCGAGCAAAAATCCTGTGACCGAAGAAAGGACGGCGTGGATCCTTCCACCACCATCGTGGCATGAGCGGCACTGGAAAAAGCTAACGAAGGCAAAACCCAATCTGTTTATTACGGCGTCTTTTCTTTGAGATGAAAATTCGCAGAATACTCCCATCCCGACGGATGAGCCACCGGAGAAGCTCTGGAATCAACCTCTCTGTGCAGATTGTCGATGAACACCCACATACCCAGTTGTCTTCCCAACGACTTAGCAGCCCCCACCGGCATCATGAGCCACCAGGTTATTCGCGGAACATTGCAGGGGAGGTCTCGCCCTGCTACTACGCTTCCGGGGGTGATGCGAAGCTCCTGCCGCCTCAGCACGTAATACACAGCCTCCTTCTGCGACTTCATGAACTTTTCGTTCCACCAAACTCGGCGGCCTTTCTACCGTCTCGCCTCGACCTACCAGAGTCCCACCCTCGGCCACACGAACGGCTCCTCCTCCTGCCATCGCGTTCTCTCGTACCCTTGTCGTCGGTTTTGCTCCGTCCGACCAAACCTCCATCTTTCTCGGCTTCTCAAGACTCTCCCGGTTTTCTCTCTCGCTACCTTTCTCGTTCTTCTCTCATTACTTGTGCTGTTCTTCTCTCTCGCTCCCTTTCTCGTTCTTCTCTCATTATTATCTTTTGCCAGTTTTCACAAGTATTAGTGACCTATAACTTGATCATCCTTGCTTTTCAGCATCGAATTCTTGTTCAACTCTTATTCGTACCTTTTTTATGTTTTGTTTTTTCTCACCACGGTTGGAGATGAATTCATTTTGGAAAAGAACATATCGGTGTGTTACTATGCTTTGATGTCATCAGAAAAAAGATAATCATCATGCAAAGGTAAGAAGCTCAGACGCTCCGTTACCAATGAAAGACGAGCGCTCAGTAACCTTGAAGATATCATTCGGAGGTCAAAGCAGAGTTCGTCCCAAAAGTCTCATGCGGTGGAGGACAGCTCCAGAGATATAGCTCCAGGACAGATGAAGACCACCGTCAAGTCTAGTTTTATAAAGGAGCATCGTTGTATGAAATCCTCCCTGGGATTTAGTAACTGCTCCCGTGTAAGTAAATTAGTATACAAGTCTTGTAGGAGTGGTAAGGGTAAGTTTTTTAGGGAGGGTAGTTGTCTTTTAGTAAGCTATAGCTTGCGTTGTTTATGAATGTTTGGCCTTGTGCCCTAATTATAATTTTTTTTAAAAAAAAAGATCGATGTTCTTCAAAGTCTATCAATGTGATAAGAATCTATTGCTGAAAACAGGTTTGAGGATGCAAAAACATGAAGTGAAGATGTCAAAGCAACAAAGAAAGATGACTGAAGTTGTTGAAGCAAACAAGGTCGAAGATATATGATGTGTCAACAAGACTAAGAAGGTGACAATCGATTCAGGTGCCATATTTCTTAGAATATCATTGAAATCTTAGCGGTCAATGTGATCAAGTGTAACTGCAAAGAAGTTAGAGAAAAATGGGGTCAAAGTTGGACACGGTTAATTACAAAAATCTAAGACTTGGTCTTGTAGTTTGCTGAAGTGATTTAGTGTTGAAAGACTAGAAAAGTTAGCTCTACAAATCCAGAGAGAATTTTCAACCGACTAAAACTAAAGGACCTCTTTTTTTTATAGTTTACTGCCATTAGCAGCTACAGGCATGATACGCATCAAATCTTGATGTACCCTCCATAGATATTACAGTATACTAAAAGATGAACAAAAAGTGAACGAAACACAAGTCTAGACAAGTAGAGCATCAATTAAAGGAGATGAGAGAACTTGGCTGCTAATGGAAGTAAGCAAAGGGATGATGAAATACCCCTAATTAATTAAACATTGTTTAAACACATAATTAATTAAATTAAGGCCTAAACATGCCTAAAACAAATTAAACACAACAATGTTCGACAAAAAGCAAGAATTACACCCTTTGACCTTTTAGGGTGATTATATACCCAAATGAACTCCTTAGGACCTAAAACTTTGTCCTAAGCCTTATAACTATAAATGAACATATTAAAAACCGTTTCCAAGGGAAACCAAGCTCAGGAACTCACTAGAACACAAAATGTGCACTAAGTTTCCTTAAAACACATTTTTGTGAGATTGTCTCCAAAATGAGTTTTGTTTGATTTTAGGGTCTTGAATACCCTTAAATATACTAATGTGACATAATGTACCACATTAAAATGCCTAATTCAAAGTTTTCAAAAAAAATCAGAAATATGTGCATTGGTTTGTGAATAGTAACCAAATAGTGCAAAAATAACACTTAATCTCTTAATCTAGTCTATGGTCAATATGTTTCCCTTGACCTTGACCTTGGCTTATATTTCGCCAGTTTAAGGCTTGTGACCAAGCATGTAACCGTCCCAATTTGCAATTAAATATGACTCACCACTTCTACTTTATTAAAGTGTGTACAAGTACACTTTTATCATTTTTAATCAACCAAGCTTATCTACCCACCTGGCCTGATTATTGCCGCTGCTTAGAGGTTTACTTCAATCGTAGGAAACCTCTCAAATATCTAATAAGCAGCCTTGCTTGACCATGACCAACTAAGACCTAATCTTCCTTATTTTAGCCGGTTTTCTTTTTCTTTCCTCATTACCTTTCTTCCTTCTCACCGTAGCAGCTCCAAACCTCTCTTTGCTGCTTCCTTCATCATGTGCTACCACCCAGCTTCCTTGGCCAAGATCTCATGCATTAGGTAAGCTCCCATGGCAAGCTTATGAACATTCTTCTCCTCTCTTCCTCCTCTCTTCAATGAGCTCACTTATTCTGATTTTCACCCAGCAAATAAGGCTGAGTTGGTGTGTGAAGCGAAGGAGTTTTTTGGCTCAAAACAAGGGAAAGAGAGAAGCTAGTTCTAATGTCTTTTTAAGGTAAAAACCAAGCTCTAATCCACCTAGCATTTCTTCCTCTATTTCCGGTTTACTACTAGTTTTCCCAGCTCATCCTTGGTTTTCTTCATGCAAAAATCAGTGGAGAATACCCAGCTTTGTGAAGGAACATGATCCAAGCATAAAGCCCTCCATTCTTGGTCATTTCAGTAAGAATTTACCCATGGTTTTCCTACTACCGGTTATTTATGCTGGAATAAATGGTGGTGTAACACCTTGTTTCTGCCCACTAAAACCAGGCGAGAACAGCTTCTGAAAGTAGCTCCATAACAAGGTAAAAGTCTTGCCTTTTCCTAGCTTAAATCCACCATTAATGACTTGCTTCACATGGCTAACCCTAGCTCTTTTTCTTGCATGAAATGCTGCTGAAAATCTCTTGGAAAACAACCTGCACAACCGTAGGAAAAACAAGTCCAAAAATAAGTACTAACAAAGTGAGTATTATTACCTTTACTAAGGTGTATATGTTAAGCTTAAAGGATTAGCACTTCAAAAACTAATTCAAGTGTTGTGTTAAAAATCAGGCCGAGAGGGTTTAAGGGGGTTGGTGAGCTTGGCGGCTTAAAAATCAAAAGCTAGGTGAGAAAATCCTATCTTATACTATATATATAGTTTTATGACATTTGTTACATATATATACCAGTCGTGGGGATATATAAGGATGAATAACTTAATATGTGTTAAAACATTTAATACTATTTTTGGTGAGTTAGCTTGGTGTATTAATGACCTATAAGGTCAAGGAAATAATTTAGGGATCAAAAACATAATTTATAAAATATATGGGCAAGGGTAAGTTCAGCCGTGACATTAATATGTCATTTAAGACATTTATGTGTAATTTTATTCTATGCTAAATATTGTAATAAGACCATGTATTTTTAGGCCATTTAATTTATGTAGATTAAGTTTAAAATGAATTTAGGATGATAATTAACATTACCATAAATGATATGGGGTTTTCTGTAATCAAAATAATTTTTGGGCTAACTATAGGCATTAGCCGAAATTTAGACATTAAAAACCTTATTTTATGAATTCTATAAAATTTAATAAAGTTTTGAGACAAAATGTAATTTCTGAAACTATGGGGATCAAACCGTAAATATATAAACTTATGGTCAAACTAAAAGTCAATAGGTCAATATAGACCATGTTAGTTATGAGGTTGACAAGATTTAATGTCATAAATAATTAATTTATGAACTTATAGTAACATTGTAAATAAATGTTAAGTTATAAAACTTTTGGGGTGTAGGGTGTAATTACCAAAAGTTAAGGTATGATTTGGTTAATATTATGGTTTATATCATAGGTATAAAGTTTGTGAATTTTAGAATTATATAAAAGGTTATATTGATAAAAAGTGTATAATATATATTTTGTGACATATGAAAGTATATAACATAAAATGGGGTCAATATGTAATTAGGAAGAAGAAAACTGGGGTGAAAAGGAATTTAGAACACTGCAAGGGGTCTGTTTGGAATAAAAAATAGGTTATATAATAATAAATATTAAAACCATATAATATAATATAACCTATGTATAACTTATGGTAATATATGTGGCTATTGTGTAAATAAAGAAAATAATGTTGCTGGAAAAAAATATACCAAACAGACCATGGTCTGTTCGGTAATAATGAGAAAATAACACATGAAAACCATATGTTATAATTATGATAATGTTTGGATGATATAACATATGTATGTAAAATATTATAAAATTTGTGGTAAAGGTATAAATATGGAAAGTGAAAGGTTAAAACAAAGAAAAATAGAACCTTAGGGTCTGCTTAGTATTTTCGGAAATTTTAAACCATATATATACATACTATATGATTTAAATGTTATAGTATATGATGAGTACGGTATGTTATAAAATAAGTGGTGAAATTGTGATAATTAGAAAGTATGGGGTTTGAAAGGAAATGAAATATAATATACATGCCTTTTCGGCAATTATGATAAAATATTACAAAACTATAGGTTATACCTTGTTACAAAGTTTTGATGTTATAAAATATAGTATTTATAACATGGTATAAGTTATGGTTATATTGTAATTAATGAAAACTATAAGAATAAAGAAGTATAGTGTATTATATGTATATGTATTTTCGGTACATATATATAATTACTAAAACTATATGTTATAAGTTAATGGCATATTAAATATCATACTATATAATATTATGATATGAGAGTAACACTTTATAATATTATGTGGTCAAAGTATAGTATATGAAACTATACATGTTGTAGCGCATGCATGTATATGTTAAGAATGAAGGTATAATCTATAGTATACAATGACATAAAATACTATGGTAAATATATGATTTTTGAATGGTTTAATAAACCTTGAATGAGGAATAACATGTACATAGTATAAAGTTTCATATTTCATTTAGAAATCAATGTATATATATACATATATGTATACTGGCGCAAATAACATGCATATATATATTATGGTTTAAAACCATATAATAGTAAATAATAAATTTTAACTTATCAGTATAAATATATACTATAAGGTCATAAGGTTTTAAATGAATACAACTTGTTACATAATTGAGAAGTTGTAAATATGAGGTATATTAAAGAATAGTAATCTATCATACATTATAAACTAACGTTGCATGGAATGCATGCAACCATAGGTTATAAAATATAACCATGCATGCAACCATAGGTTATAACACATACCTATGCATGCAATGTAACAGTTTGAATTAAATATACGAGAACGAACGAACTTATATTAAAGCGTAACGCTTACAAATACTATGGGTTGGAAAGTAAATAAATTCCTACGTTCGAAAACGTTAACTACGACGTTCTTATAAACCGACTCCTTCGCTAAACCGAATAACAATACGTACTACGAGTAAAGGGTTTTAAGGATAACGATACCTTAACTAATAACAGTTGAAATCCGGGGATGTAATACCGGGATTACTGACGTTATTCGAAAATACCAATCATTTTGTCATGTGGATTGACACTTAGCGTTCTTCGTATTTTTAGATCACATTCCAGACGTGCGCGCTCGACGAGCTTAGTGGACTACACTGCGCATCCTAGGTCTGAGGTGTACGATATGTAAAGGGGTTTGATCCGGGTTGTCCTGAGGAATTCCTCGGGCTCGGATTTGGTTGATATATAACTTGTGATATGTGTGTGAATACGTGTATGTGATGAAGTATGTTACTGCATTATTTAATTATGCACGAGCGTCCTACGGGACTAACACTACGTCGACTATAGATCGACTTATATAAACATACATATGTGTTTAATGTGATGACACAATGGTTACGTAATATAATACCCTTAGTATTATAATTAAGTATATGATAACCTAAGTAAAACACTTAGGCACGAGACATGACATTATCGGTCTCTAGAGCATGGATCTCGAACATGAATATGACCTAGATTACTTCTAGGTATGCGTGAGACCCATTGGGCAGCTAAATAATAAAATGTATTCTGCATAAAAACTAAGAGTATATCTTAATCTTATGAGAGAGTTGGTATGAGATGAGGGGAGGAATCCAGTGTAGTTTACGAACAACCTGGTTGTACATTTATGATCACTGAGGGGTACCCAATCGGGTTCCGCTCTAGGATATTTCCCAACAAGCCCTAATTGGATCGTGGGTCAGATGGTACCTGCTGTTGGTACATGGTTACGGCCTTTATATGGATGCCTTACTAGGCAAAGTGAATGACCAGGGGCCTCCGGACCTCTGGCAACATGAGCACCTTTGTGTGTACGGGAGGACTACTGTCCATTGGTAAGGTTGATACGGGTTGTCCCAACATAACACCCAACTGGTAATTAATTAAACATGGTTTGGATGGATGGGGCCTTGAAGGCCAAATAATATTAATTAAGGAAACCGTTCGCTAAGACGATTATACACAGTATTGTAATTATTCGATACGTTCATTTATGCAGCTGATGTTTGTGAAATGTAATGACTGTATTGACTGGATGGATTATTACAGTATTAATTATATCTGTAAAATGGTAAAGCATGAAACCAATCTAATATCAAGATGGTTAAAAATGACTAAGTGACCAATAGTGTAACACCCTGGATTTTACCTCAAAAGATAGCTTAAGGAAATACAAATCTACGGCGCAAACCAAATTAAAAACGGACTTCAAACGAGTCCTAAAAGTGGAAAATAGTATTGGTCCGAACTTGTGTCCGGACATGGGAGGTTCGGACACAAGTCGAGAAGATTGAACCGAGAAATACCATTTGTCCGAACTTGTGTCCGGACATTGATGTCGGACACAAGTCGAGAGTTGAGAAACATAAAGCGACACCGTCTGAACTTGTGTCCGGACTTCAAAGTTCGGACACGAGTCGGGTTTCAAAATCCCGGAAATCCTTACGCGCGTGTCCGGACGTTGGTCCGAACTTGCAAGTTCGGACCTAAGTCGAGACTTCCATCTCGGACCCGTCCTCGCATGCTGTCCGAACTTGATGTTCGGACAGAAGTCCAGACATGGCTAAACTGCGAAAATAAATAGAACTCTCGGGGCCTGTCCGAACGTGGATGTCCGGACGGACGTTCGGACAGGTCCCTGTATGCGTTTCAACATGAAAAACAGAGACCAAAAGCAAGCCAAAAATTCATACAAAACCATAAGAAGGATAACTCGGAGTAAACACAAATTAAAACAGTACTTGTACCATGAAATCAGCGGAAGTCTTTCTTGTAATCCAAGGTGCTACCGCCACATCCAAACCCTTGGATGCTCAGGCTATTAAACCACAAAACGTTCCAAAATAACAACTTAACATGGTAAATCCAAGATATGCGGAAGCTTAAACTGTAATTAACAACAAAACATTATCAAAGTGTCTAAAACTTTATGTTCCAGAAATTCATAACCCAACAAATGACTCAAAACAATCTCGATCCTTCTAAACTATGTGACAGCGCGTTTCCCCTTTCCCCCAAGTCAACAATTTGTACCTGCGATCAGAAAACAACAATAAAAGCACGAAGGGATCACGCAAATCAGTGAAACTGAGTAAATTCCATCTCATTACGTAAAATACATTTTGGAAATTCCTTTGAGTTTGCATAAACAAAACATTCAGGCCTCGTAAATCAATAATCCATTTCCACACCTCAATCACCAATAACCAGTAAAACAATTTGGGGAGCCTTCAACCGGAATAACCACAGAACAACCAAACAGTCACATATGGACTAAAATACCAATTACCCTCACCCTAAGTCCTTAAGTGTGCACACCCCTATGAATCAGCAGTCCATAGAGTAGATCATAGATTTTAACTGCAGTCATTGTATGCAGCACAATATATATATATATATATATGTCAGTGTATTTAATTCATGCTCAGGGTGCAGAGAACCAACATGGTGAATCAGGGAGCACCAAGAACCCCAGAGTAATTATAAACCAGTGAATAACTCCCAAACAAAACCTTTACCAATCCACAGTGAAGTTCCTCACAAACACAATTCGTGACAGAAAGCAATTCACATCCAAATCCAACAATGAGCACAGAATTTACCTAATCGTTCCCCCGACTCAGGAAGACAACCAACAGATTCACCAATAACGTTCGCGTTGACACCAATGTCTAGGTTAGAACAGTTCACAATCAGAAGTCATCGAACACAATTGAGTAAATCAACACACGAACTATACAACCACTTTACCCGATATAACTCTAGTGGCGCCAGGGAAAGGTTTTGACCAATACAAGGCAAGGAGGAACGTGATTTGAGAGTTGGGAAGGAGAATGTAGGCGGCGTGAAGAAGATGAGAACGATCAATAAGATCGTGGTTTAAATAAGTAAATTAGGGAAATAAGAGTTAGTAAAAATAATTAAGTGAATTACATTCTTTCTAAAGGAGTAGAGGAATTAATTAAATAATACAAATAATTTAAAAGGAGAATTCAAATAATTAATATCGTAACTGCTTTAGAGAATATACTGATGTTGAGAATCATCGGGGGAAGAAGTCAAAACTCTAGCAAAACAACCCATTAGGAAATAAAGAAATCATCTTTAATTTGAAATAAAATGGTGAGGGATTTATTTGATTGTTGTAAAAGATAAGGATAAGAAGTAAAACATCTAGGAAGTTAATTATAAACATTTACTGATAAGGAAGTAAACTAGAAATAAATCAATATACTGTAAACAGTCTAAAGGTTCAACGGAAGGAAAATAATTACGCTAAAGAGACAAGTCACAAAGATAATAATATTTGTTGGGAGAAGAATAAGGAGAGTTAATAAACAATATATTAAGTAGTCAATAGATCCGAACTCTCGAAATCAACTAACTACAAGGAGAAAGTCAAATTGAATTCGGACTCTAAATATTTAAAATTAATCAGTTAGAAAGAAAATTCTAGAATGGCATTTTGGGATTTAAATTATAATGAAGTTAGAAAGATGATTTAATATTTAAAAGGGTATAACATTTGAAATGTAGCTAAAGTTAATCAAGGCGAAACGTTACAATTAATTGTAAACATTTTAAGGAGAAGGTAAGTTTAGAAATGAATGTCGTTCACTTCCCTACTAATCCCGGACCTACCATACATATTATATACTATATTATTCTTAACTTGGAAATTTCCCGGGTATTTCATCTCATCCCCCTTAGAAGAAAGCTTCGCCCTCGAAGCTAAAACTCATCCATATGGCGAAAACTGCTAACTAGGTACTGACTTGAGTGATTACCTGATTGAAGAGTTGTGGGTACTTTTTCCTCATCTCCTCTTCCACTTCCCACGTAGCCTCTTCTGTCCCATGATTGGACCACATAACTTTGACTATTCGGATCGACTTCGATCGGGTCTCCCTGGTCTTGGTGTCCATCACTTTAATGGGATACTCCACGTAAGATAGATTCTGCTCCAGCTCCAGAACTTCTGGCTGCAGCACATGCGAAGGGTCGGGTATGTACCTCTTCAACTGGGACACATGGAACACGTCGTGAACTTTCTCCAGCTCACTATGGAGTGCTAGACGGTACACCACCTCTCCAATTCTTTCCAGGATCTCGTAGGGTCCAACGAATTTGGGGCTGAGCTTCCCCTTCCTCCCGAACCTGGTTACCCCTCTGACGGGAGATACCTTCAGGAAAACTCTATCTCCCACCTCGAACTCAACTGGTCTGCGCTTGAGGTCGGCATAGGACTTCTGCCTGTCCTGAGCTGCCTTCATTCGACTCTGGATCACCCGGACCTGCTCCATAGTCTCCTCAATCAATTGTAGCCCCAAAACAATAGTCTCACTAATGTCGCTCCAGCATAACGGTGTTCTGCACTTCCTCCCATACAAAGCCTCATAAGGAGCCATCTTGATGCTGGTGTGGTAACTATTGTTGTACGAAAATTCCACTAAGTGCAGCATATCAGCCCATGAACCCTGGAAGTCCATTACACACGCTCGAAGCATGTCCTCCAAGGTTTGGATGGTTCTCTCGGTCTGGCCATCAGTGGCTGGATGAAAAGCAGTGCTCAGCTTCAGCTTGGTGCCCATCGCCTTCTGAAATTGCTGCCAGAAATGGGCTAAAAATCTCGAGTCTCTGTCTGATATGATAGTCTCAGGTACTCCATGATATCTCACCACATTCCTGATGTAGGCATCTACTAACTGACTCATGGACCACGTCTTCTTCATGGGTATGAATCGTGCAGACTTAGTGAGGCGGTCCACTATCACCCAAATCTGATCGACTCCTCCTCTCGCCGGTAGTAAACCCATCATGAAGTCCATAGAAATGGAGTCCCACTTCCACCTTGGGACCTCCAGCGGCTGCAACAAACCTCCCATCCTCTTGTGCTCGAATTTGACCTTCTGACAAGTAAGGCACTTCGACACAAACTCTGCCACTTCCCGCTTCATCTTAGGCCACCAGAACATCTTCTTCAAGTCCTTATACAATTTGTCACCACCAGGATGAACCGAATAGGGAGTAGTATGGGCCTCCCTCATCAGTCTCTCCTTTACCTCGGCACACCCTTGCGGCACACACCATCGGCCCCTGAATCTCAGGCTACCGTCACTGTAGATCTCGAACCCCTCAGCTTTCCCTTCCTTCATCTTCTCCTTGATACGCTCTAGCTTCACGTCACCAGGCTGCCCTTTTAGGATCTCCCCATAGATGTCGGAAGAGACACTCATGCGGTACAGCTTCACCTCATGCTCAACTCCTCCAGATTCCATCACCTCCAAATTCAACCTCTGAAACTCACGAGCTATCTCATCAGGAAGAACCCACATTGAATTGACTGAGTGGCTCCTCTTCCTGCTCAGGGCGTCTGCCACTAGATTGGACTTTCCCTCGTGATACAGGATTTCTAGGTCATAGTCTTTGATCAGCTCCAACCACCTCCTATGTCTCATATTAAGCTCCTTCTGCGTGAAGATGTACTTGAGGCTCTTGTGGTCGGTGTAAATTTTGCAGGAAACACTGTACAAGTAGTGCCTCCAAATCTTAAGGGCGAACACCACTACTGCCAGTTCCAGATCGTGCGTCGGATATCGAGTCCATACTCCTTCAGCTGCCTCGACGCATAAGCAATCACCTTCCCCTTCTGCATCAATACGCATCCAGGCCAAACTTGGGAGCGTCACTGAACACCTCAAAGCCCTCAGTCCCTGAAGGTAGGGTTAACACTGGGGCTGTGGTTAACCTTCCCTTCAGTTCCTGGAATGCTGCCTCACACTTGTCGCTCCACTTGAATTTGACCACTTTCTTCATGAGATTCGTGAGAGGCCTGGCGATCTTCGAGAAATCCTTCACGAATCTTCTGTAGTATCCCGCCAAGCCCAGGAAACTACGAACCTCTATCAGGTTACTCGGTCTCGGCCACTCTTTCACCGCTTGGACCTTGGCTGGGTCCACTGAAATTCCTTCCTTGGTAACTATGTGACCAAGAAACGCCACCCGGTCCAACCAAAAGTCACACTTGGACAACTTTGCATACAACTGCTGCTCTCTCAGAATCTGCAGAACTAATCTCAAGTGCTCCACATGCTCTTCCTCATCCTTGGAGTAGATGAGGATATCGTCTATAAACACTACCACAAACCGGTCTAGATAGGGATTGAAGATCCGGTTCATGAGGTCCATGAAAACGGCTGGTGCGTTCGTCAGTCCGAAGGGCATTACCAGGAATTCAAAATGCCCGTATCGGGTCTGGAAGGCAGTCTTCGGGATGTCCTTCTCTGCAACTCGAAGCTGATGGTATCCCGATCTCAAATCTATCTTGAAGAAAACTCCTGCACCCTGGAGTTGGTCAAAGAGATCGTCAATTCTGGGTAACGGGTACCGGTTCTTCACTGTGATCTGGTTCAACTCCCGATAATCTATGCACAGCCTCATACTCCCGTCCTTCTTCTTTACAAACAAGACAGGAGCTCCCCAAGGTGATACACTCAGCCGAATATACCCTTTCTCCAAGAGGTCCTCCAACTGAACCTTCAGTTCTTTCAACTCTGACGGCGCCATACGGTATGGAGCTTTGGAGATAGGCGCTGCTCTTGGCACTAGGTCAACGCTGAACTCGACTTCCCTGTCTGGTGGCATGCCTGGGATCTCCTCAGGAAAGACGTCCGGAAATTCATTCACCACCCTGATCTTTTCTAGTTTGCTTGGCTCCCGGTTCAGGTCCTGGACGTGGCAAAGGTACGCTTGCTGTCCCTTCCTCACCTGTGACAGGATCGACATAGCTGAGACGATCTTCACCCCGGGCCTCTTCTCCACGTTTCGGTAGGACACTTTCCGCCCTGACGGTCCCTTCAGGATAATCTTCTGCTCTCCACAGTCAATTTTCCCCTTATATTTACTCAGCCAGTCCATCCCCAAAATGATGTCGAAGTCGGGGAGGACGAACTGGATAAGGTCAATTACAAAGGTGTCTCCTCCTATGTCTACCCCCATCTTTCAATACATTGTTACAAGAGATAACTCGCCTAGGGTATAGATACTGCTATGGTAGACGTTTTACTAACTACTAGCCCCAATTTCTTAACAAAATTCTCAGCAATAAAGGAATATAAGCTCCAGTGTCAAACAAATACGAGTGGGGTGCCATAAACGAAAAGGTACCTGCTAGCACGTTAGCTTCAGCCTTGGCCTCATCTCGGCTAATGACGTTAATCTTCCCAGGAGTTCTGTGGTTGTCTCGGTTCTCTCCTTGGCCCCGGTTGCCTCCATTTCCACCCCCGCCATTACCACGCTGGGGAGCTTCCCCATGCTGGTGCTGACCCTGGTACTGCTCTCTGCCTCTAGTCTGGGAGTCTGCCTGTTGGTCCGATCTCCGCCGCCTCCTCTCCTCTGGTTATCCCCAGGAGGGTTCTTGAAGCACTCAAATACCCTGTGGCCCTTCTTGCCACACCGGAAGCACGTGACAAAATTCCCCTCACAGTCTTTCCCTGGGTGGTCCTTACGGCACCTACTACAATGGTAGTGTCTCTCCTGCCCATGCTCCGTCTTCTGGGTCTGATTTTGGAGTCGGTCGCCCCACCTCTGGGTCTGTCTTTGGTTCCCCTCAAACCTTCGCCTCTCATTATGGGGCCTCCATCTCTTCTCCTGGTTCGGCCTATAGGGTCTATCATCACGTCCCCGAGAGTCCTCCCATCCTCTGCCTTTCGCTTCTGGCCCTCTTGAACCTCCCTTCTCTTCTGCTGTACTCTGTAAAGATTGGCAGCCTTCCCATACGCGTCCTGCAGAGTCGGGATGGTCAAGACGCTCAGGGCCTCCTGGAGACTCCAGTTGAGCCCTCCCACAAACCGTTGCACCTTCGAGGCTTCGTCAGGAACCATGGTAGGTGCGAATCTTGCTAACTCCAGGAATTTGGAATGGTAGTCCTTCACGCTCTTGGACAGTTGCTTCAGCTCAGAAAACTCCAGATACTTCTGCATGCGCACATGCTCGGGGTAGAAACGCCTCCTCATAGCTTGCTTCAGCGCTTCCCATCCAAAATTGGGCTCAGCTCGCAGCACATCTCGGTTGGCCATCCACCAGATATCGACCTCCCCTTTGAAGTAGTACACCGCTCCATTGACCTTCCTGTCCTCTGGGCAGTTGACCGCGTCGAAAATCTTGTCAAACTCCCGGATCCAGTCTTCAAGTAGGACCGGGTCCTCTTCTCCAGCAAAAGCGGTCGGCTTCAGGTGCGCGATCCTCTTGGTATAGTCTTCAAGCGCGTTGTCTCGCTATGCCTGTTGCTGCACAATCTGTCCCAAGTTCAAAGCAAGCTCTTGGAGTTGTCTCACTGGGTCGTTGGCGGCCATCGTAGTCCTTCGGCTTCGGCTCCTGGTGTAATAGGTGAAATTAAGTTGGTCTACCAGTCCTACGAGCTTGAGTTCAGGTGGTCTCCTGATTACGACGTAGAGGAATAAAGATCTCTATTTCTATAACCACCTTCGAGTTCATACTACAAGTTTTACCAATTTATACTAGCTACACTATCAAGCATACGGTCCACACCGTCATATACATAAGCAGTAACATCCAAATAAACACTTCGTGTACTAAGAATACACACAGTTACACAGATACATATGCTTATAAGGGAATTCCCACTGGTAAGTATAACCTTCCAATATCACACACACAGATCACCAAGGTAGCTTCACAATTTCAACACACAATATAATACATTATAGATTCCCCAATCGGCTTATCCCCACATTTTTAATCTAGTTAAACCATATTTTTATCTTATATCAAAACCAGGCTCTGATACCACCTTGTAACACCCTGGATTTTACCTCAAAAGATAGCTTAAGGAAATACAAATCTAACGGCGTTTCCCCTTTCCCCCAAGTCACCAATAACGTTTGCCGTCGACACCAATGTCTAGGTTAGAACAGTTCACAATCAGAAGTCATCGAACACAATTGAGTAAATCAACACACGAACTATACAACCACTTTACCCGATATAACTCTAGTTGGCGCTAGGGAAAGGTTTTGACCAATACACAAGCAGGAACATGATTTGAGAGTTGGGAAGGAGAATGTAGTGGCGGCGTGTGATAGTGGTGAAATGATGTATTTATAAGGTCTTTATTTACCTTTATTTCGTGCAACTATTGACTTATTTCACCACTTGATAGAGCATTTCGTTAATATAGTTGAACTCATGCAGTTTTGATTTAAATTTAGGTAAAACCTCACTTGAGCAATGGTTTTCGGGAGACTCTCAAGACTTTATAGCTGAGCTTTAATGCCCCGAGGAGTGTATCAAAGACTAGGGGTCAAACGGGACAATTTCGGTGCAGAATAAGCACTTCTGGTGTGGACCGCCCCTGTGGGGCGGTCCAGTTGATTACGAAACACTGGAATCGCCTCTGATGTGGACCGCCCTTGTGGACCGCCCCTGTGGGGCGGTCCCGACGGAAATTTGCCTAGAACAATCGTTTAAAGACAGGAAAACAGAGGGGATTTGGGGTATTCTTTGCATTCTACACTTTCACACACATAAGAGAAGAGAAAGAACGAGAAGAAGGAGAAAGAAGAGGAGAAAGAAGAGGAAGAAGAGAAGAAGGAAGAGCTCACCTTCTCCAAAGCTTCTAAGCTCCAACAATGGCTTATTCTTACTCTTTTCTAGTTTTTCTTTCCTCTATGGTAGAGTAGTACTCTATTGTGCTTTGGGATGGGTCTTTGAACCCAAACCCTAGAATGTGCTTGTGAATCTTGATTATGCTTTAATATAGTTGTTTCTCTCTTAATTATCATTCAATGTTCTCAAATTGATCTCTTGAGTGCATTTGTGGTGAACCCTAACTACAAATTGGTTTTGAGTTAGGGTTTGTGACCAAATTGAGAGAGAACTCTTGATTTATGCTCCTAGGATTAGTGAGTATAATTTGGGGCTTTGTTCTAGAACTTGCTTAATGCTACTTAGTGAGTTTAGTCCTAATTGATTTTGAAGGCTAAAATTAACTAAGTAAGAATTAACTCATCTTTGGTTTAGAGAGTTATTATTTTTGTTCTAAAAGACAACTATGGCATAAGAAGAGTTGCTAGCATACCTAGGTAGTTTGGGTGATTGCCAAATTCCCAAAGTACTTTTCCATCCTATCCATTAAACTATCACCTTTAGTTTATTTGTTGTTCTTGCAATTACTCAACCAACACAATCAAGCTTGCCGCCGGCTAAACCCCAATTTACTGTTTTCATTACAATTACTAAGTACCGAGACTAGGAAGTTAGGACCAATTTCCTTGTGGATACGACACTTGTTGTACTACACTGATTAGGTGCACTTGCCTATTCCTTGCATTTATTTATATACCTTGTTATATAGTTTTTGCACAACAGCGTGAAGAAAATGAAGAACGATCAATAAGATCGTGGTTTAAATAAGTAAATTAGGGAATAAATATTAGTAAAATAATTTAAGTGAATTACATTCTTTCTAAAGGAGTAGAGGAATTAATTAAATAATACAAATAATTTAAAAGGAGAATTCAAATAATTAATATCGTAACTGCTTTAGAGAATATACTGACGTTGAGAATCATCGGGAGAAGAAGTCAAAACTCTAGCAAAACAACCCATTAGGAAATAAAGAAATCATCCTTTAATTTGAAATAAAATGGTGAGGGATTTATTTGATTGTTGTAAAAGATAAGGATAAGAAGTAAAATGTCTCGGAAGTTAACTTATAAACATTTACTGATAAGGAAGTAACCTAGAAATAAATCAATATACTGTAAACAGTCTAAAGGTTCAACGGAAGGAGAAATAATTACGCTAAAGAGACAAGTCACAAAGATAATAATATAATTGTTGGGAGAAGAATAAGGAGAGTTAATAAACAATATATTAAGTAGTCTAATAAGATTCGTACTCTCGAAATCAACTAACTACAAGGAGAAAGTCAAATTGAATTCGGACTCTAAATATTTAAAATTAATCAGTTAGAAAGAAAATTCTAGAATGGCATTTTGGGATCTAAATTACATAATGAAGTCAGAAGGATGATTTAATATTTAAAAGGGTATAACATTTGAAATGTAGCTAAAGTTAATCAAGGCGAAACGTTACAATTAATTGTAAACATTTTAAGGAGAAGGTAAGTTTAGAAATGAATGTCGTTCACTTCCCTGGGCCACCTTAATACTAATCCCGAACCTACCATACATATTATATACTATATTATTCTTAACTTGGAAATTTCCCGGGTATTTCAAATAGGGTCCAGGCCCGGCATACTCAGCGTTTATCGCTGAGCCTTTATGGCATTGTGCAGGTTGCTGATCATCGTTGAAGCCGAAGTGCGGGACCCGGGTAGTTAGGGTGTTTTTTTTATTTACCGCACATGGAACTCAATTGTATAACAATGTTAGACTGTGGATTGTATTATGGTACGGTTGTGTATATTCGGGATTGGGTAGATGCTCACTTGTCGACGGTTATGGTTATGGACTTAGTGTGATGTATAGGATTTATCTTGTTGTCACAGCGGTTTAGTAGTGTTGTTTATTTTGGTTGTTGGATTTAGTTTCTGCTTCGTTACTCGCATGGGCGAGTAATGGCAAGTGACACCCGGGTGAGAATTAATGTTGTTTATTCTTCCGCTGTAAGACGTTTTTAATTATGCTTCGTGAGAGATTATTACGGGTTTATCGAGAGGGGTGTTACAGATGAAGCTATGACTATGCTTCTGGGGACTCGATATCTGTCACCAACCTGCAGATTTCTAATCAAATTTTGCTTCGTATTCATGAAGGCCTTTCTGTGAGAATATCAGGCATCTGCATCGCCATCACCTAAGGATTACTCTCGAGATAGTTGGTACCAAAGGACGCTCTTTTACACACATTGTTCGCCAGATTTTCTCTACTAGGTTATTTCTTTCGATTTCTTGATCGGGATCATTAACTGTCTGCTCTTCCTTTATATCGATCTCAACCAATTAAGTGAGCAGGTTTTCCAAGTTTTATCAACATTCTCAAAGATACTTGAAAACCATTCCTTCAGCGGTTTCTTTTCTGTTGATTGACCTCTATTGATAGTAGAAGCTGACCTTGGTATATGTATCCAAGGTTCAAAGAATCATAATCATGTTCCTACGTTAAGGAGCTGATTTCTGGACAACTTATACAAATAGTTATTCAAGGGATGTCAAAAGGCAAGCATCATCCATCCGAAGAAGAATCAATCGAAGACTATAATTAGTCAATCGAAGACTACAGATAGGAATTACCTCGCCAATTGTTAGGTGTAGGTTTCCATAGAGTTTAGAGAGACAAAGGTAAAAAGCAAAGCCCCCTCCCTTTGAGCGAGGAAGAGTTGAATAGTTGTCTTATTACTTGTCGTAATCATAATCACAACATTAGTGAATGTTTTAATTGATAGTTTGAGGACTCTAGTTAGTCGCGTTTGACGCCAATTTAAGGTCACACTTCTGTTATTTAGAAATTGAACATACTTCCTCACATGAGCAGAACGGAGTAGATAACCAGAACTAGTTATCAGACTTGCGCGTGGATGGTTTTAAATAAATAGTTTCATCTCATGATACAGAAATGAGTAAGTGGTATCAGGAATTCATCTTCCAAAACAGCATATATTAACCCTCCTGATAATTAATGACAAACTAAAACCCTAGAGCGACAACCGCTCAATCCTGTCTCCAGCAAGCAGTAGCCAGAAACAGACCCATTTAAGAGTAGAAGCCCAACACATCAACCCAATAACATCTAGTAACTAAAACCACATAATTTAAAACTGATGGATAATAATACCCTCAAGCTACACCCAGAGTTCGCGAAAAAAGAAAAGAAAACAGAACTCACCACCAACCACAGGAACAAAATAAAATCACGTATGAATAAGACAATCTCATGATCAGTAACTGGATAGAATGATTGAAGAAGCTGCTGTCAAAGCAATCATGGTTAACCCAAGAGAGAAGAAGCTGAGTATTTGTGATGATGATCCATTGGCACCTTGAGCTGGTGATGGTGACATCTCGGTGGCTCCAAATCCACCTGGGGAAGCAGCAGGTGTATCGGTCATTGATGATGAGGCTGGTTCTTCAGCACTTGTTGGAGACCCAATTGCACTAACTACATACATACAGTGAAGACTTTAGATGTGGATAATAGTACTGAAGTAGCTAGTCCCATAAATGTCCAATTGAATGTGAAGATTGTTTGGTGATGTATTATGATATTATGTAATGGGTTATACTATATAGTCCATTATCTTCAAACTAGCTAATTGGTTCTTTATGTTAAACCAAACTTATATTTTTCTTTCTTTCTTCTGTCACTTTAGTTAGTATCAAGTGAGCAGCTAGGAAACGAAATTCAAATGTAAACGAGCTAAAGTGCATGATTTTAGGCCCTGATAGTTACATGGTACCCTCAATTCACGCTAAAAGAATGGTTCGAATAAAGTAGCATGAAAAGAAGAAAAGCATTTTTCAGTAAATAAAAGCATATAAAACGCGTTTCACTTTTGGCATGCGTAAAGTTCATGAAGAATCATCCATTTTCAGTGATCAGAGTAAAAAGCCAAGGTTAATAATGGAGAGGTTAACGAAACATACCAGGAGCACCAGCAGGTGAAAGAGACACTGAAAAGGATAACACAAACCACAACAACATTAATCATCAGCACAAAATATGAAGAACATAACTATAACAAGAAATAAGAGTATGAATTAAGTATTATTTTTCTTAAAAAATGAAAATACTGACTTCCACAGGTCTTGGCTGATGGAGCAGAGACATGGCAGGCAGCAGGAAGGGTGAGTGCCTTAGTCATGTTGAGCTGAACACCAAAGCTAGCACTATTCTTAAACGCATCACAGAGACACTGCGCGTCAGTCCGGAGTACCGATTTGAGTCCTGGACAACACTGACCTTCAGGCTTATTCACTGTGCTCCCACTCGTCACGAATGTCAAGCAATCCGCCATCCCGAGTACCAGTGTGGAACAGTCTTCCGATGTCGACGGCGTTGCGACCTGTTGTCCTGCTGCAGCGAGGACTCCCAGTACTAAGACGAGTAATACTGCGACGACAGGCTCCACTGACCTCTTCGAACCCATCGTTAATTAATTATTACAATTCACTAATTAACCACCAGTTCGATAGCCTCTAATTTGTTGCTTATAAGTTGCAGCCTGACGACTGAAGGAGAGTGAAATTGGAGGGATTTTGGGAGGGGAGAGGAATCGATACTTGTGTTTAAACTAGGAATTTAAGATATAAAGAAGAAAGGTAGAGAGCAGTCGGCGTGAGTGCGCGCGCGGGGTGGGAAGAATGATAGCAACAACAAACAAAGGGAAAAGTGGGAGAGAGAGAAAGAAAGGGGAAGAGGAAAGTATAATGTGGGGTTGCGAGGGTGTTTAATCGAGCACGGGGATGAAGATGATCATGATTAGTGATGAGTGATTGGTAGACGCAGTGAGTGCGGCCATGTGAAATGAAAGCATAGCTTTTAAGGCATCAAATAAAAATAATAAAGATATTGATTGGAGGAGAGAAGTTTTGTGAGAGTTTCAAAGAACTCTAAAAGTGGATGTCTTAGAGAGAGATTGGGAAGATAAAATATTTATTTGAGAGTTTGTTATTGTGGATGCCAGTGCTGAGGACACGCGGCGGTCGTAGGATGTGGGTTCCCGCGCGCCGCGTGAAAACGTTCGGAGATTCTCATTCGCGGAAGAAAATTTGAAAAAATTATTGTGGGTGGGAAGGTGGAAGTGAACGGTGAATGGAATGTTGTAGGTGAGCAGCACCACACGACACGAGATTATTTATTTTTTTTGGACTAATTTTTGTGTTATGATTCGATCAGATTTTAAGATAGCTATTATAATTTAAGTGAGTCGACGACGGAATATTTGGGTGCGTTTGGGAACAGCCGCTGGGAGTTGCTGTTGGGTCCTGCTGCTATAAATTGAGAAGTTGTCTGCTGATGATTTTGTAGAAGCTGTCAGCTGCTAGTTTTGGTGTTTGGTGAAACGTCTGCTGATGGTATTAAAAAGCAGAGACAATTGTTAGCAGGGTCGAAGCCAGGAATTGATTGTTAGGGGGGCAAAAATCAGATAACAAACATTATTATATATTAAAAATATATAAAATTGCATTGTATAACTATATATAAATGATGTGTTACAAATATTAATGTGTTATTGTATAACTATATAAAAATTGCATTGTGTTACAAATATTTAATGTGTTTTTGTATAACTATATATAGATTTTGATTTATATGACTATGTATTATTGTCAAAAATATTTCAGTATCATACAAGAGAACAATATATTAGGAATTAAAATTACTATTATATAACAAAAATGCTAAATAAGAACACTAATAACTTAGCAAGAATTAAGGTAACAAAAGTAGGACTATGATAGAAAAGACGGGGGAGTTGGAAATTATAGGATTAAAAAATGCAAAACATCTTTCATTTTGAAAGTAATGAAAAGATCCATCCATTAAAATAGGAAAGAGTAATAAACGACCTAAATAAATAAACTTATTTAACATATACCAACTCTTTTGACTCCCAAAAACATAGAATTGCTCTCTCATTGATAAAAAAAATCTTTTAAAATAAAAAATTAGTAAACAAGATTCCAAGTAATTATCAAATGATTAAGGAGTCAAGTGGCTGCAATGAAAATAAGAAACTATAAAAGAAGTTCTATTATGTCACATGGCCTAATTTTGTTAAATTTACAAATATATGGATAGCCCAAAAAAATTGATAAATGAAATCAACCATTGATATGGAAAGTCCTCTTTGTATTATTTTTTAAATGATAAAATGTGCTCACCAAACAATCTACTGAGTAAGATAATTAGAAAAAAATCAAAAATTAGGACATCCATTTACTAAGATGGCATTTGGATGGAAGTGATCAGATTACAAACAACATAAATATGATAGAACAATCATGTCAATGACAAAACAATTGGTGTCTAACATATTCACTTTGCAAGAAAATTGTCTTTTTATTTTCTAAATGTCACTATTTATTGTGATTGGAGTACTATATTCAATTATATATAATTTTTTTGTCAAAAGGTTGGAGGGGCCAAGCCCCCCTAACCTTACATGTAGCTCCGCCTCTGATTGTTAGGTCCTGCTGCTGAAAATTGAGAAGCTGTCAGCTGATGATTTTGTAGAAGCTGTCAGCTACTGGTTTTAGGTGTTTGGTGGAACCCTGCTGATTTTAGAAATTGAGAACCTGTCTGCTGCTGGAAGTGTTCCCCAAACGAGCTCATTATGATAGGTCACTTAAGTTTCAACCTAAGTAAACTTGGAAGATTAGAGTTCAGGTTCACGGCTGGGTAGTTGTTCCATATTTAAATTACTTTCACCATCCTTCGAATCTATTTTTCTTTACTAATGTCACGAAAAGGCTTATAATAAGATAGATTTACTTAAATGTGCAAGCTTTTGTATTTTTGTGTTTTTAGCATTTATTGACAAAAATTAAAAGTGAAATTTTAACTATCCTAAATTAGGATTTCGGGAGTCAAATTAGGTCAAAATTCGTTGTCATCTATGACCACAGACCCTAATCTATTAAATTAAAAAGAAAATTCAAAATTACAAAAGATAAAAAATTTCAGAAGTCCGAACTCATCCTAAAAAATTAGAGATACATTCAAAAATTAATTTCCGACACCGTCTGTGGGCAGTCTAGTAGCCTGGACATGGTGTTCGGGGCCCCGAACACAAAGTCAATGGTTATGGACCGCCCTCGGACGGCTTGTTTACTATAACTCTGGTTTGTGTTTGGAGCTCAAATTTTACGGTGTGTAGTTTGAGAGATTCTAAACACGTTAGTGATTGAAAGGTTTCAACTTATAGTCAAAATTAACGTAAAACTTAACAAACATGTAAACACACGGAAAGTTAAGATAACTCAGAAATACACAATTCAAAGTTGATTTTTTGTTAGAAAATAATGTGAGGAGTGTGTGAAGTTTCTAGGTTTAAGAATTCGAGGCTTCTAACCTATTTCGAAAGCTCCAACTGTATGTCCTCTCACATTGGGATTCTTTAATCGGTTCGTCGGTTAACCTTCGGTTGGGCAACAACTTCTATCTTCTAGACAAGATTCTTCATTGTCGCTCTTCACGTTTTTATGTTACAAATTTGTTTTGATATGGTCTTCCTTGTCTTAAAGTTTTTAGTATAAAAAGATATTTAATTAACATTACCTAACCTGAAAACCTATAAATCTTTTTAAAATAATCATTTTCCAAGCAACATTTTTAGCTAATCAATTACAACTAGTTAGCTTATAATTTTATAAATCTTTTAATGAATGTTAGTTACTATGTCAACTTTAGAATTTAGCTGTCAGAATAAAACAAAGATTAAGGTCTCATTTTTTTGTCCAGTATTCAGTTGATTTATGTTGGATTGATCAGTTCATCTCATTTTTTTTAAATCAGTCATAAGTCAATCTCAGCTAGTTACTTAAACTCAAATTATTTCTATGTTCAGTTGGATTAACATGTTTGACTAGGTTGACCAGTCCAACTCATTCTTTTAAAATCAGCCATCAATCAATATCAACTAATATCAATTGTACACTAGCAGTTCATCATATACAAAAACATGAAACCTAAAAGATGAAAAACACCCACAATGATGCACGACACAAATGCATCAAACACACCCGTTCTGTTTCATAAAATAAATCCGTAAGGCTGTATGAGTAACAACAATGAACACTTTTATCTAGACAGTAGTTTAAGAATAAATAAAAAGATATTTTTCAAAAAAAAAGAAGATAAGTGGCACAATTATTTGCTAAAACTTAAAAATCACCTAAATTTGTAAATAGAGAACGAGAACAATCCCGTTAAAATTGAAAAAAACTTCTTCTGGATGATGACGTGACGGAATACCACTTCGTTCAGCTCTATTATCAACTTCTTTTGCCATCTTTGGGGTTTTCGCGTTTCAGATGAATGCTATTCACAATAGCATCAGGACAATTTTTACCCAATCTGATAACCCGACCCATATCTAACCCAAAAAGCGGGTTTGGATCACGATTATTAATCTATTTAATTATTAGGTCAGGTATGAGTTACCTATTAAATTTGTGGATTGGGTATAGGTTAAAGTCCTAACCCGTAGTCAACCCGACCCGTTTATTTTATTTATTAAAAATAATAATAAATAAATAATTAGATAAAATATAAATATTACTAAGTAAGTGCTAACCTACTATTAGTATAATATAGATCATGTAGTATCTTTTTTATGAAAGGTTGTTTATTTGATAATACTACTTGTTGTAATTCTTTATAAAGCAAAAACAAGAGTATTCGTTATGTGGATTGTCAAAAGACAGTGTGCTGCTCTCTCCTCCACAACTCCCACTGTGGTCCTATCTCTTCTGTACTCTGAAGATTTTTGATATGTTTTGATTCTATATTCTGAAGATGAAAATACAGTTATATTTGGCCCAGACGCGTACACATCACCCTCTTCTGTTAAGTGCCACTGAGCACGACATGTATGTGGAAAAAGAAAAAAGACAGAGGATAATGAAAACTCTGGAATATCTACCATATTGAATGTATGATTTCATTCATTTGTAACTCCGTTTGTGCAATCATATAAAAATTTAATTTCAGGTCTTTTAAATTTTGCATAGCCTAATTATGTTGGGTTAAACGGGTCGGGTATGTTTAATCATTTTATATGGGTTGGGTATGGGTCGATAATTTGTAACCCGAATATTATTGGGTCGAGTATGGGTCAATACAATTTTAATCGGGTCGGGTATGGGTGAGCTTCAACCCGACCCATTAACCCGAATTGCACCCCCCTAGCTAATACGGGTGATAACTTTGATCCAACCTCAGGATCCCAATAAAAACTAATCCATAAATTGTGAGTCTGGTAGGAGTTTTAATCCATTTAATTTTGGATAACCATTATTTTTTAAACTAGTACTCCCACTGTCCCATCCCCAGAGTCTCCCTCTGTGAGAAGAGACATTTGTGAGAGAAAATGGACACTATTTTGGAACAAAATTAAAAGAGACAGGGGACACTGACAGTGGGACGGAGGGAGTATAGTTTAATTAAGGGTGATCATTTGGATAATTCGGTTAACCGAAATCCAAATTATAAAAAATAAATTGGATTTTGGTTATTTCGGTTAAAAATCGAATTATCCAAATTAAGACCAAAACTGAATCAACCATTATCCAAATTATTCGAAATCTATATTTTTTTTAAAGTGAAATCTGAAATCCAAATTTTAGTTAGTTTAGATTTCAACTTACCAAAATTTAGGGTTTGTGTTTGACTATTTGTCACTAAAGACTAGAATTAGAAAATGGAATATTCTATTGTAAAGAAAATTTGGATAATTCGGTTAACCGAATTAGAAAGCAAAATCCAAACCAAATTATAATTAGGATAATTCGGTTAACCGAAATTTTCAATTCGGTTAAAAATTTAAAAAACAAAATCGGTTAATTCAGTTTTTGGATAAATCCAAAATCTAAACTGAATGTTCACCCCTAAATTTAATAGTTTTAACACAAACTCAGCCCGATCCATTATTTAGTTTTGTCGAAGAAAAAAACGATAGATAATACATATAACTAATATATAACTTTAGCTTGTCTGCAATACTATTGGAGTTAGGCTGTATCCTAGGATGTCACATATGTAATCTTTTTACTTAGTGTGTATCTAGGGATATATTGTTGTAATTCAGGACCGGTCCGGTTCTTCTCAATCTACCCAGACCGGTCTTCCTTCTCCTCTCTATATCTTCTATTCTCTGTAATAGTTGAACTGTACTGATTGTAAAAGCTCATCACCGAGAGCTTTCTCTGTAAGAACACCATTCTTTCTAAAGATCAATACAAGGAGCGGATTTCTTTTGTTAAACTTGATATGGTATCAGAGCGGGAATACGTTTTCTGCTAAGAAATGAGTGAAAAAACGCCCGACGATGATGCGCTGAAGAAGAACAAGGGGGTGGTTGAAATGGCGACTTCGATCGATCCTACAGACCCGCTTTATGTCCATGCCACGGAGCAACCGGGGCAGGCGCTCACCGCAAAGTTCACTGGGCAAGGCTTTCTTTCTTGGAAATGGGGAATGCGGAGAGCATTGAGGGCCAAAAACAAGTTAGAGTTCGTGGAAGGCACAATAACCCGACCAAATGCTCAAGATGCAGTTCGATGTGCAGCGTGGGATCGCGTAAACTCTCTCGTTTGTTCTTGGATCATCTCTTCTGTTGCGCCCAATATAGGCAGAAGTATGATGTTTTCAGATGATCCTCAACAAGTGTGGAAGTGGCTGTGTCGCCGATTTGAAAAAAAGAACCTAGCCACTCTACATGCCCTCAAGGCCCAAGTTGCGAATCTGAGACAGGGAGAAGAGTCTATCACGGACTACTTTATGAGAGTTTGAGAGACATGGGCGGAGTACGAGTCAGCTCTACCGCAAGAAGAATGCGATTGTTGTTCGAAGTGCAAGATGAAGGATCTTCTGACCAAGCGCAAAGAAGATGAAGAACTAGTTCATTTCCTTATGGGATTGAACAAGGAATATCTGCATTTGCGAGGTCAGATCTTAGCTATGAAGGACATACCTTCCTTGGAGGAAACATATTCCCTCCTAATCCAAGAAGAACAACAGTTGAACAATTTCGAAGCGAAAGAAGACCCAGACCATTCTGTTGCCCTAATATCGAAAGTTTCTGACCAGGGTTTTAGCGCGAACAGACAGAAGGGAAACTCAAGCTCTGGAAACCCTAAATTCAATGGGAAGAAACCGACGTCCAAATATGTCGGCTCCAGCAAGAAAGAATTCCAGAAATGTACAAACTGCGGGAAACCAGGTCATTCAAGAAACGAATGCTGGTGGTTGATTGGGTTCCCTTCCAAGCCAAGAGAAAGTGTTCGAGCCAACACTGTGGTCGAAGAGGAAAAAAGGGCAAATACGACGAATGATCAAGGGAATCTGACTTCTCCTGTCCAAGGTATGAGCACGGATCAACTGGAGCAGCTATTCAATTATTTTCAACAGCGGAAATCGTCTGGCAAACCAAATAGCGAAGTAAACTTTGGGGATTTCTAAGGTAACACTAAACACTATCTGAGTTTTCCTTGTCTGAGTTTTCTGCCCTGTCTGATATCTGATAGCGATTTTGTTTTATCAAAATTGAAAAACATGTGGATCTTAGATTCAGGAGCGACGGAACACATTAGTGGAAACATTGAGTTACTTGCTAATCTGAGATATTTGCCTGAAACTAGAGAAATTACGCTTCCTGATGGACACAAGAAACCCATTCATAGGACTGGAGATTTAATTATTGATGGAATAGCATGCCTAAGAAATGTCATGTATGTTCAATCTTTTAGGTTTAACCTTGTTTCGGTAAGCAAATTGATGAAATGTTTGAATCTGAAAATAATTTTCAGTGATAATACTTGTGCCCTGCAGGATTCTGAATCTAAAACCTCTGTGAAGTTTGGAAAACTGATATCTGGATTGTATTTCATTGATGTTCAAACTCTGTGTTCTTTTATTGCTAGAGAGAAAAACATAACAGTTTTGTGTAATAGTGTAGATGAGGATAACACAAAAGTGGATTGTGACAAAAGGGTGTATTTGTGGCACCATAGACTAGGGCATATGCCACTTAGAAAGTTGTACTCCATACCCGGTCTAAACATAAAAACCTCTTCTGATGTTAAATCTGTTTTTCCCTGCACTGTGTGTTTTAAGGCAAAGAGCAAAAGACAAAAATTTCCCACTTCTAGCATTAAAACTACAAAACCTTTTGAAATGATACATTTAGATATATGCGGTCCTATGAGAAGTGAAACTGAAAAGGGTCACAGATACTTTCTTACCATTGTAGACGACTATACTAGAGGTGTCTGGGTAAGACTTCTCAAACTGAAATCAGAAGCCACTAAAGAAATAAGGAACTTTATTATCCTCATTGAACAACAAATGAATCTAAAAGTGAAAATAGTGAGGAGTGATAATGCAAAAGAGCTTGGAAAATCCCTGCAGGGAGCAGATTTTTTCGCCACCAAAGGGATTATACATCAGACCAGCTGTCCTCACACCCCCCAACAGAATGGGGTGGTTGAGAGGAAGCAAGCTCACATAATGGAAGTTGCTCGTGCATGTCTTTTACAGTCTGGATTAGAGAAACATTTTTGGGGATATTGTGTTGAACAATCTGTCTACATAATAAACCGAACCCCTAGTAAGGCTCTCAATGGCCAAACACCCTTTGAAAAATTATTTGGTTGTAAACCAGACTACCATAAATTGAAAACCTTTGGATGTCTTGTTTACATTACAAATATAGATCCAAACAGAAGTAAGTTGGACTCCCGTTCTATTCCCTGTATTTACCTTGGAGATTGTAAGAATACAAAGGGGTCAAGGGTTCTTTCTCTGGAAGACAAAACTATTAGAAACAGTCGCGACACAACATTTTTTGAGAATATCTTTCCCCTCAAAGAGAAAGAATGGAGAGACCTTTACCATAAAGATAAGGAAGAAACAGAAACCTTTCTCCCTTTCCCATCTTTTTATAGTCCAGAGGATGACAACCCCATGAACCAAGAAATACAAACCAGGGAAGAAGCCCAGAGTGAAACCAACACTCAAGGCAATAGAGAAGATGAACCAACTCCTCTAGAAGAAATAAATCAAAACCAACCCACTGAATCTGTTCCTCTCAGGAGATCCAGTAGAACACATAGAGCCCCATCAAAATACGATGATTATGTCTGCTCTTCAGCCCATAATAACAAGGATCTTTTCTCCACTATTCTAGCAGCTAGGTTAGATCAAGGAAATCCAATCAATTTACCTTCTTCTACCACAGAAACTCTCACTACCATAGAAACTCTTACTGATTTTTTGCCAAATCAGACAATTCTTTCTTGCTCTCTCCCACAAGATACAAACACTTTCCTTGATAAACTTCACAACCTAGAAGAACCATCAAATTACAAAAGTGCGAGTAAAGATCCTAGATGGGTAAAGGCTATGGCAGAGGAATTTGAGGCTTTAAAACTGAATAACACGTGGACAATAGTTGATCTCCCTAAAGGAAAGAGACCCATAAGCTGCAAGTGGGTTTATAAAACTAAGTTAAAAGCCAATGGGGACCTAGAGAGATTTAAAGCAAGATTAGTTGTGAGAGGATTCACTCAAAAACAGGGTCTAGATTACGAGGAAACATTTTCCCCAGTTGTTAAACATACAACAATTAGAGCTCTTGTGATAATGGCTGTTAAAAAGGGATGGATTCTTGACCAGCTAGATGTGAACAACGCTTTTCTTCATGGAAATCTCCATGAAGATGTATATATGTCTATACCTAAGGGTCTTAGAGTGACAGGAAAGAATAAAGTCTGCAAGCTGAATAAATCAATCTATGGTCTTAAGCAAGCCTCAAGACAATGGTATGAGAGGCTTGCCAATTTTCTCAAAGACTTAGGTTTTAATCACTCACAAAATGATCATTCTTTATTCATCAAAAGAAACAAAACTGATATCACCCTTTTAGGCATTTATGTCGATGACATCTTAGTTGTTGGGAACAACACTAAGGACATACAGTTTCTGAAAAACCAACTAAACAAAGAATTCAGAATAAAAGATTTGGGCAGACTTAATTATTTCCTTGGAATAGAGTTTCTTCAAACAGAAGGGGGTGTAATAATGACACAGAAAAAATATACAAATCAGATTATCAAAGACTTTGATAGGAAAAATCCAGGACTGTTGTCTCTCCCCTACCAATAAACATAAAACTGTACCCAGATTCTGGTCACAAATTGGAAAACCCCACTGAATACAGAGCCTTAGTGGGAAAACTTAACTTTCTAACTAATACCAGACCTGATATTAGCTATGCTGTTCAATATCTAAGCCAGTTTTTACAATCACCAAGAACAGAACACATGAAGGCCGCCTTACACACACTATCTTATATAAAAGGCACTTCAGGTTTTGGTCTGTTTTTTAACTGCAAAGATGATTTTGATTTGATTGCCTTTTGTGATTCAGATTGGACTTCATGCCCAATCACAAGAAAGTCGGTATCAGGTTATTACATTATGTTAGGTGGATGTCCTTTGAGCTGGAAATCAAAAAAACAGGTATCGGTTTCTCTATCTTCTGCAGAAGCAGAGTATAGAGCAATGAGGCAGGTAACTAGTGAGCTCAGTTGGCTGAGCAGGTTACTCAACAAGATAGGTATAACTAATATAAAACTTGTTCCCTTAAACTGCGATAATCTTGCTGCAGTTCACATCGCAAAGAACCCAGTTTCTCACGAACGTAGAAAGCATATCGAGTTAGATTGCCACTTTGTACGTGAGAACCTACAAGAGGGTCTTATACATGTGCAGTATGTTCCCAGCAAACATCAGCTAGCTGATGTAATGACAAAGGCACTAACAGGTAAAAATTATCAAGGTCTGTTTAATTCATTGGGTTTGCAGGAACATAAGGACAATGGCTGACTTTGAAGAAGCAGACATCGGCTGAATTCCAGAAAACAAAACCACAATTCGCACAGAGTGCGGATTGTACTTTTGAGGGGGGGGGGGGGGGGTATTGGAGTTAGGCTGTATCCTAGGATGTCACATATGTAATCTTTTTACTTAGTGTGTATCTAGGGATATATTGTTGTAATTCAGGACCGGTCCGGTTCTTCTCAATCTACCCAGACTGGTCTTCCTTCTCCTCTCTATATCTTCTATTCTCTGTAATAGTTGAACTGTACTGATTGTAAAAGCTCATCATCGAGAGCTTTCTCTGTAAGAACACCATTCTTTCTAAAGATCAATACAAGGAGCGGATTTTATAAAAGAATATAGTTAAAAAATGAAAATAATAATATGAACACTTTTTTACCCACCTAACAATTTAATAAACATAGTTATTCTAAGTACATCAACATTCTTTTTATATGAATTAGGTTAGAGTGAAAGAAGTATGTAATATAGTTACTAGTAACCCGTAATGAATTTAGTTTGCATCTAATAAAAACTTATCATTATTTGGATTACAAAATGAGAAACTCTATACAAATTAGAAAATTTGGGTTAAACAGGTTTGGTTTGGGTTGAATGCTTTTATATAGGGGTCGTAATTTTTATCCAACCCGAAAATCTGACTCCATCCAAACCCAACCCGTAAATAATTATGGGTTAAGATTATTGACCCATTTAATTTTGGATCGGGTATGGGTTACCTATTAAATATATGGGTTGTGTATGGGTTAAAAGTCCTAACCTGAATTCAACCCGACCCGTTTAATTAATTTAATTAAAATAATTAAATTGATAAATATAAACATATGTTACGTGGATATGTATTAATTCTATAATTATTAGTATAATAGCAAACAAAAATACTATCACTTGGCTACACAAATATTTTTTATAAATTCAAATACATTCTCTATGCCATATATATCCACCATTCACTCTTCGTTTGAAAACTTAAAATACTATGTCATTCATTAGCCGCACAAGCTCCACCATTCACAACATTTCATCCACACAAATAACGGTTGTAGGTTAAGGTGACCCATTTAAAAAAATCTTGACATTTAGAAAAACAACACATAATGATTCGAATTAAATCACCATCATGTGCATGCTTTTAGGGACGACTGAACATTCTACAGATAAACAATAATATTTATATTTAAATGGGTTAAATGGATTGGGTTTGGGTTCAATGATTTTATATGGGTCGGATATGGGTTGAAAATTTGTAGCCAGATTATATTTGGGTCGGGTATGGGTCAATACAATTCTAATCGGGTTGGATATGAGTGAGCTTTAACCCGACTCATCAACCTGAATTTTCACCCCTAGTTTTATAAGGGTTGGATTAGGGTTAAAAATGTGTGATCTGATTACTTTTAGGTTGGGTTTGGTCAATAGATTTTTAAACAATAAGTCTTGGCTACACTCACATGTTATTAACCTTTTGCTACATTAATTGTAGGGAAAATTACATACCCCACCCATGACGTTTGGCAAAATTTCACAATCCACCCACGTGGTTTTAAAAATTACTTTCTCCACCCATGTGGTTTCCCCCGTTATACATCCAACAACTTTTCTAATTTTTGTTCAATTCAAAAGATGCTTAAATGTTGTCCGAATTGATGAAATTTTACATAGACGATGCTAAGTGTTATATTTTGGTTTAGTAAGAAATCTAAAGTTTTTTAAGCTTAAATGTGACATGTGGGACCCAATGAATATGTCACATGTTTCATTGGGTCCCACGGGACACATTTAAGCTTAAAAAACTTCGGATTTGACATAAGATTAAAGTATATCCCTTTAGCATCATCCATGTAAAGTTTCATCAATTTTGGACAACGTTTTAGCATCTTTTGAATTGAACCAAAATTTAAAAAGTTGTTGGATGTAAAACGGGGAAACCACATGGGTGGGGAAAGTAATTTTTGAAACCACCTGGTGGAATGTGAAATTTTGCCAAACGTCATGGGTGGGACATGTAATTTTCCCTTAATTGTATTATAGATGTACACAACTGTACTCCTATATTTTATATACAATGAAATTATACATACAAATGACATTTTCGTTGTTAACTGTACATTAAATGTACAAGAATTTGTCACTAAATTAGGCATCGGACAACCTCGAATCTATCAACCCATATTACCACTCTTCTAGGTAATCACGGATTAAGTTTTTTTTTTTTAAAGAAAGAAGATTATATTAAGAGAGTAGATTAAGTACAACTTCCGGTATATTCGCCGGAGTCCATGAACCCGATAACTGCGTACGACGGGCATGGTTAGCTAAAAGATGCGTTGAAATATTAGCCTCTCTAGAAACATAAAACCATGAAATGTCACGAAAGGCTCCTAAACGTGCTAAAAGGCGATCCAGTATGTTTGTCGTGGATGGCAACAGAGATGAAGATTTTCCGGTTTGCATATATTGGATGATCCTTTTGAATCCGACAAAATCCTGATTGTGGTTGCCCTGAAATCCATTGCTGCATGCACCGTAGCCTCAATAGCTCTAGCTTCCGCGTCTGCAACACTCATTGGCCCTGTAAGACAGACACCGCCCGCCGAAATCAAGTTGAAAAAGACACATATTTGTCGTCCAGACATGTAAAGGAAACCCCGTACATTATTAAATCAATTAATCCGTAATCAACGGAATGGATTGATAGAGGCATGTCATATCTACTAACCTTTTTAGCTTTTTGTTTCGGAAAGTCATAGAAAACTTTTTAGCTATAGATGAACTTCAAAAAGATTGCAATTGTATGTTTAATGAAGAATTGTACGACTACCACCTGAATAGGAAATGTGCCGATTTAAAATTAACGGAAAAATGCTCTGTGATTGCTATGAATGTGTAAAATGTTTATCACAATTATGTGTTTTATTTATGAAACCATTGTAGAAATTTTGTAGAGGCTGCTAAACTATAGATCCTATAAAGAAACGTCAGACTGACTTGGTAACTACCACAGTAATTATAGGACTAATTATAGATATAAAATATAGCTAAAAATATGATAATAGGATTTAGTTTTTGAAAAATGAATGAACTTTTGGAAGTTCGGAGGGATTCTTATTTGGAGAGGTATTGAGTTAGAGTTGTGATTTCGAGAATGTTTTCAATTTGTAGGATTTAGTGCATTTCCTTAATATGCTTCTCCAAGCTGGACGGGAGATGGAAGAGTTCAAGTTTGGAAATATTGTGGTGGAACTAAGGTCGATGTAGGGTATTTGTTAAAACGTCCACTAGATCATCAGTTGTGGCGATATGTTGGACGCGAAGAGTGCCTTCTTGAACTTTCTGGCGAACGAAGTGATATGCGATAGCTACATGTTTCATTCTGGAGTAGAAGACAGGGTTGGAAGACAAAAACATGGCACGTTATAACAATAAACGGGTCCGTTAACTCGGTGATGGAGCTCGGAGAACAGGGAGAAGAGCCACAGGACCTCAGAGGTTGTGTCAGCGAGTGCGCGGTACTCGGCCTCAGTGGAGCAGCGGGCTATGACAGGTTGTTTGCGCGAGCTCCAGGATATGGGAGTCGTGCCAAGATAGATGATGTATCCCGTGGTAGAGACGAAGTCATCACAGTTGCTAGCCCAATCAGCGTGAGAGTAGGCAGTGAGAGTGGAGGTGGTAGTGGGACGAATGGTTAGACCGTTGTTATTGTCCCAGTGAGATAAAGAAGGAGCCATTTTAGCATAGTCCAATGATGGGTTGTGGGGTGTTGCATGAATTGAGATAACCGGTTGACAATGAACGCGATATCTGGGCGGGTGAGACCAAGGTATTGGAGGCTGTCGACAATTGCGCGATATGTGGTTGGTTGCTAAAGTGGATCGCCGGTGCTTTTCAGTAGTGGGGTAGAGGCGGATAGTGGAGTTGGTGAGGAATTGCAGCCATCCATACCAGTCTTGTGGAGAATATCCGCGATGTATTTTCTTTAAGAGATGAAGAGACCGCCGGAGCTGGGTATGACTTCGACATCGAGAAAATATGATAGAGGGCGGAGATCTTTAAGGGGGAAGCAGGTGGCTTGTCTTTCAAGAAGAGTGTTTACGGTAGTGGTGGTGTTGCCAGGGACAATGATGTCATCGGATGCGAGGATGAAGGTTGAATTGTTTGGAAGGGCGAAGCAAGTGAAGACATAACTTGGGAGAATTCGAGGAATATGTGGCAATTTAGAGATAAAATAATAATGTACCAGAGACATTGCACGGGATGACAAAAGAATAGGGGGGGGGGGGGGAGGGGGTTGTCACGCCTCATTTTGTAAAGTAGCTGTCATGTGGGTTGTTTGTTGTTGGGTGTAATCTCACCGAATGTAATCAAATTGCTTTATGAATAAAAGAGGTAGCCAATTCTATTCAACTATCCCTATGTTGCAGCGGCTTCAGTCACCCAAGTATTACACCTTCATTCTATTATAGGTATGTTGAGGAATTGAGGCCCTGTTAGATGAAGTGTTTCAGCAAGGGTCTAGTCCCTCGTCGCTGGGCCGCAGACTAGCTGCACTTGTTAATAGATTTGGCTTAACAATTATGCCAGTGATCATGATGTTGGGTTGACAATATGTCTTGCACTCCGTCAGTACTTAGTCCCTTTGCGACACGCTTAAGGAACTCGTTGAGAGTTATGATGGGGATGGTTTAGAGCAGGGAGGAGGCGGGCGTTGCATGTAGCCCACGTTGAAACCCTCAAAGGTCCAGGAATGCCCCTAGAGGCAAGCCTTAGGCCAACACACCCTTGGGTTTGTATGCCTCTAGATCCAACCTAGAGTTGGGTCTTAGTCTAGCAGTTTAGGTATTGACGCCCTTTGACTTGGGATCTAGGGAAGGTTTGATTAAACAAGTAGAACCCCACCCCGTTGGTCTCATAGCCTTGTGTCAGGATAAGTGAGTCGTCGTTGAGAGCTCGCCGTTGGAAGGTATAGTCCATTCCTAATCCCTATCAGGCTAAGGTGGTGGCTGTCTTGTGGCACAGGACTTCACTCCTAGGACAGAATTGGAAGTTAGGTTGATCAGACCTTGGATCAGGCATTGGTTGTGCGAACCTTGTTGTCTTGAATGTAGTATACTTGTGTTCATATGAATGCTTGTTTGTATGCATGCGTACTTGTTTGACCAATAGAATGTTTATTTTGTGATGTCATGTCACGTGAACATCTTTCATTTTAAAGGTTACACATTATTCTTAGATGATGTAGACAAACAACATATATCTATATATCTTTTTATATAGTACATTTTTCTTGTATAATGGTATATATTTATATTTAATAGTTAGTGTACATTTTTTCTAAAATATACATCATAATTTTTTTTTCATTTATCTCCACCTAGATGCAAATAATATCGACGATTTCCAAATATAAAAATTGTGCGCATGATTTTCTTTAGGAAGTAAGTATATAATTGTATTTGCATAAGTAGAATGTGCATAATTCATTGGGATTGGAACACTCGGAAGTCGGAGCTCCCATACTTGCCTGGCTCATTACTCCTCTGACTGCATGCAGGTAATTTGTCCGACATAGATAACCTGTCTCGGAGAGGTATTCACATTGAGCACACTTCCCTTAGATCTCTGTCCGTATTTTGTTTGTTGCACTAATATTGTTTGAAGATTTTCATGTAACATGAAAGTTATTTAATGAATAACTCGACCATTGACAATATTTCTTCCTGATATTTCCTTTACCCCCGTGATTGTTTTTCTTTTTTTAGTGTGCCTTCGTTGAACTTTCTTTTTTCCGTACCTGTGCAATTACTGAAGGCTCAACTTCCACGCCCATCTCTCTTTCACCGAGAAAGGACTACTGTATCATTTTTTTAGATGTAGTCAAACTCGACTTCTCCTTGTGTACTTGCACTGGGGGGAGGAAACACGAGTTACACACACTTAATTACTTAATTGTGCTTCCAAGTGGGCTGGACTATGTTTGGACGAGTAGGTAGGCCCACAACCCGAAACCCCGGTAATGTTTAGCCATTGATTTGAAAGTGATGTATAGCCATTAATTCTTAGGGAAAAAGATCTCGGAATAATGCTGATTTTTTAAGGAGAGGTGGAGGTTAATTAGTGAGGTTCGAACTTTAGCATAACTGGGCTAGACGACTCAATAACATTAAGAAGAGGATGGGGTTAAACTTGGTTTAATAAAGTCAAGTTTAATTAGGTGAAGTTACATGAATTGAATAGAAGTGATGGTTTAACAAGTTATCTTATAAAATCTAAAAAAAGAAGAAGCAAGTTGTCTTATAAGAATAAATGAAATGAACCAGGTCAATTTTTAGAACCGTGTCAAATTTGGTTAACTCTATTTAGCCAAATGGTGAGACGATGGCCATGACTGAATTCTCGGACCAAGCTTGGACGGGGATACCGCGAATAGCTACATTTGTATATCTTTTCTCCAGTTGATCATTTTCCTCCCATCTGCGGGTGTCCCATACCATGTCTAGTCTTGGGTTTGTGTTGATGAAGTTTTCTGCCAACTCTGAGGATTTGAATATGGCAATGAACTTGAAGTGAGAGAGGACAATAACTTCCTCTATGTCTCTCCTCCAATATGACAGATGGCCTTTCATTTCATTTAAAGAAGTTTTGATGCGGGTGTGAATCACCACTCCTTTGGCCAGATGATTTTGCATACTTGGAGCACTGTCAAGGTGGATAACGCTTCCTGTTTCTAACTCTGAGTTCTTTAGCTCTGTTTCAGCCATCGGAGGTCTGTTTGCGGCTGGTGGTGATTGATCATGGACTTTCAGAGGGTGTTGCCTTGCCCATTGTTGAGGATGAGGGTAAGTGTGGAACACTACCTTTCTGGGTCTCGCAGTTTGGGTGGAAAGTCTACTGCCGTCGACTAGCATTCCATTTACTGCATCAATGGCGAGAGAAGCCTCATGTCTAGTTCGATATTCCACAAAAGCATAACGGGAATTAGTGCGTAGCCTTGGGGTTTTTGGCATGCGGATGCCAATAATCTGTCCATGTTGTTCAAAAAGTCGCCACAGTGTTCCTATACTGGTTCCTTGACTCAGGTTGTCTAGGAAAACCGTAGATCCCGGTTCTGATTTAAGGGATGTCATGGCGTATTATAGGAATATGATAGTGGGTTGGATGAGATTTTGTGTTATGGGTTGTTTGTGGTATTTGAGGGGTTTAAGGCAGTTAATAATGAGATCAACCAGCAAGTCAGGCCCATTCTTTTGATTAAGAATGGATATTGATTCCCTAGTAGAGTTTTAGTCAACAAGTTCGTAAGCTGGTCCTTAGAGGAAACATACTCCACTGGTGATAAGACCTTCTTGTAACTTTTGCCTTACGAAATGAAAACTATGTGTTTTGTCCTTTTATGAAGGACTAGGCACTAGTACAAAAAACGCCTATTTCGGCGGTTGTTTTGGGCCTATTTCGGCGGTTGTACAACCGCCGAAATGGAGACCGCCGAAATAGACACCCTATTTCGGCGGTTGTTAGTTAAAGACCGCCGAAATAGGCCCGTAAGAACAAAAAACACACCTATTTCGCGGTTGTTAGCTAACAACCGCCGAAATAGGTCCTTTTTTAAAAAAAAAATCGATTTTGTGTCGTCTTCAACCTCGTAGCATTTCCAGTGCTTTTCGACAGAGGTGCAAACACGAGCGCAGAGCATGTATGTTCTCTTGCAAGTTTGAGTATATTACTGGTTCGTAATGAACTGCTTCAGTTTGAGTATATTACCGGTTCGTCAGTTATGGTTGTGAGACTACCGTGACAGTATGAACACAAGCGCAGAGCATGTATGTTCGCCTGCAAAATTACCGTGAGATAAGAGGATGAAGAGAGGTAAGTAGAGCATGTTTGTTCGCCAGTAAGGGTTGTGACTTTACCGTGAGAAAAGACGATGAAGAGAGGAGCGCCGAGCATGTACGGGATTAGCCGGTTTGGGTTGCGAAATCACCATGAGAGAAGAAGAGAGGAGCAGACCGCATGTGTATTCGCCAGTTAGGGATGCGAAATTAAAGTGAGAGAAGAGAGGATGAAGATATGAGGTCGGCGAGCAAATATATAATTAAATAAAGTCTATTTCGGCGGTTGTTAGTAACAACCGCCGAAATAGACTGAAATTTAAGCGGCATTTCAAATTTTCGGAAAAAAATCCCGGGAAATGACCCTATTTTGGCGGTGTAAAGACAACCGCCGAAATAGGGCTCCGAGATTTCTAGTGTCTGGAAAAAAGACACCTATTTCGGCGGTTGCCTCTACAACCGCCGAAATAGGGGCGCCGAAATAGGCGTTTTTTGTACTAGTGAGGTTTCTTGCCATATGAATGACAGCCTGTCTATCTGATCTGACTAGTATGGGTATGATGTTCTCCACACCCAGCTCGCTTAGAAGACTAGTAATCCAGCTTAACTCAGTGGGTACTTGTCTCATGGCTCGATATTCAGACTCAGCCGAAGAAAGGGCAACACTTGTTTGTTTCCTGGAATTCCATGATAGTGGGTTTCCACCTAAACAAACAAAGAAACTACTAATGAACCGCCTTGTGTTAGGACAAGTGGTCCAATCAACATCGCGGAAAGCAACCAGATCAAAGTACTGTTGGTAGTTGAAAAACAAACCATAGCCTAAGGTGCCTTTTACATACCTCAAGGTGTCATGTTAAAATGCAAGCCCGTGAGATGATCAAAGAATTGGCTTAAAACTTGTATGGAAAAATAGAGATCATGCCTACTATGTGATAGAAAGATTAACTTACCAACCAAAGCCTATGTAAGGTAGCATCCTCTATTGGAGTACCTTCATTTTTCGCCAGCTTGATAGTAGGATCTAGCAAACTAACAATATTCTTCCCCATGAAATTATCGAAATTCGCAAGCAACTCTTGAGAGTACCTACGCTACCAAAGAATAATGCCATTCGATGTGCGCAAGAATTGCATGCTTTTACTCTCATAAGTCCTTAATCATGAACCTTTGATCAAGCTCATTCTTGATGGACTTGATGATGTAACACCCTGGATTTTACCTCAAAAGATCGCTTATGAAAATACAAATCTAACGGTGCAAACAGCATTAAAAACGGACTTCAAACGAGTCCTAGAAGTGAAAAACAGCGTTGGTCCGAACTTGTGTCCGGACATTGAAAGCTCGGACACAAGCTGAGAAGATTGAACTGCAGAAAACCAATTGTCAGAACTTGTGTCCGGACTTTGAAGTTCGGACACAAGTCGAACTTTAAAAACTTCGGAAACCTTTTACGCGCGTCCGAACATCGGTTCGGACTTGCAAGTTCGGACGTAAGTCGAGACTTGCAAGTCGGACCCGTCTTTGCATGTTGTCCAAACTTTGGAGTTCAGATAGAAGTTCGGACACGACCAAAACAATGAATCCTCTAACTCTCTTCGGGGCATGTCCGAACATTGATGTCCGGACGGATGTTCGGACATGTCCCTGAATGGGTTTCCAGAAACGTGACAGAACCACAGAACCCACCAAAAACTTCATAAAAACAATGTTAGCAGATAGTAAATCTTTTAGCAACACTTAAAACAGTAAACTCCACGAGAGCACAACGAAAACATAACTCAGCTTTGCTTATCAAGGATTCCTAAATCATCAAAATTGAAGGTTTGAATAACACACCAAGACAAAACCTTAATTGCAGCGGAAAACAAATTTGTCCAGGGTATTACCGCCACACCCAAACTCCCTGGGTGCTTAGGCTAATGAACTAAACAACATCAAGAACAAATGTTAATTCAACTTATGTGGAAGCCAAAATCAACATCCAAAGTGTAAAATCTTGGAAAACAACACCATAACCTTTAAACATTGTAATTCAAGCATTGCCTCAATAACTCATAATTCATAAACTATGTGATTTCGCCGTCCCGATCCCCACACTTAGTCATCCATACCTGCAATCATAAAACATAGACAAAAACACAGAAAGGATCGCACAAATCAGAAAACAATTTTAAAGTCACACATTCCTCTTGAGTAGGTTGTGACGTGTGCATGCATTCTCTCTTCCGGTTCTAAGACTTCGTTGAAGTCCTCAATCGCTAATACCACCTTCTGCCAGTTCTCTTTTGCATCAAAGTTTCGTCAAGCATGGGTCTTCTATCTATTGAATCACATGGTGCATATATAATTAATATCATACCCGAGAAACCTTCACTTATCAAGAAGACTTCTAGAGCTATCCATGGAGACCCTTTCTCCACACTCAGAACTTCAATATCCTCCTCATTAGGATTTCATCCCATGCCAAACTTGTCTCTTTTCCCTACCCGAAGCTAAAAACTTACAAGCTACATATATGGTTTGTTGAGTCTCGACGAGGCCCTGTACCGAGATTTTCATGGATCGTACTTCCCCCCTTAACTTCATCGCCTTGGTTTGTGATCCCAGGCCCCTAATTTTTTGCATCACACTAGTTTCTGCTGTAGATCTGAAGTTGGTTACAAAGAGTTTCCTTGGTTTGTGATGGGTCTAGGATATTGCATCCAAAATCGTTCAACAATCCTATGCCGCATCTGCCTCTACTTCAACATCGATTATAACCCCTTTTGTGTCCCTTGCTGATCGGAGGCCACTTCTAGCTTCTCTCAGAAGGGGGGGGGGGGGGGGGGGGGTATGGAATAGCTCCACTATCGAGTTTATCCCGTTACCTTCTTTATGGGTTGTACATTCACCTACTACCATTGGAGCAGTATCGAGTTTTTTTTTTGCAGTGCATGGATCTCTTCCACCGTTTCAGGGGTTAAATTATCAATATTGCATTCAAACTCCTTGTTCTCTATATTAAAATTTGTATGCCTCCTTCTGAACTGTCTTAGGAATTGTCTTTGCCCCTGCTCATCGTTTCTAATGGTACTATGATTTGTACCACTTGTGAGCTCCAAAAAAATTTCAAGAGTTGTTAATCCTTCCCCTTCATGTTCTACGTCATTCTCTTTTTGTTGCTCTACTCCAGGTCCTTCAATAGTTATGTTATTTATTCCGGCTAGCAGCCAATCATTGATTACCGTTGCCTCAGCTGTCAACTTGTCATGTTTCTTCCCCTTTTCGAGTTTATTCCTTTCCCTTCGGTTGGAAGTCTTCTTTTCACATGAGTTAATTCTGTTTTCTAGGGACTCTTCCAGGTAATTCATTTGCTTTTCACCCACCGCCTATTGTTGCTCCTCGTTTACCTCATGTTGGTTCTCCAGTTTTGCAGGACCCCTGGTCATTTGGACGATATTGTCCTCCTCATTAATTTTCCGTTGATCATCAATAGGCCCTTCGACTTCTACTATGCTGACCGGGAAGTTTTGGTCCTCAATGTTGACCATGATTCTCAAACTGATGAATTGGAGTGTGAAGGTTTTAACTTGAATACTTATCTCCGTATTTTCAACAAAAGTCTTATCTTCACTATCTGTTTTGATGACATCCCCCACTGTTTATGCAATCTTGATGACATTAGTTTTGTTCCAGGCATGAAGGGGTATACCTCTTATAACGATCCAGGTCTTGCGTTTCTCTATTTGATCAGTGGTCTCCTAACGTCTAAGGCGAATTCCATGTGCGGTTGGTTGGGTTATTTCGTTTAGATGGTGCAAATGACTCGAAGAAGTGTGAGGGGCTTCTATGGCAAAACTATGATGTTGTTTGACCTTCCTTTAACTTACTTATGCAACCACCCTTAGGGGATTGGTTGCCTAACACAATTAGTCTATGTAGGTTATTATGTTGTGTTTTTGGTATGTAAGTGGTTGACTAATACCCCTGCTATAAGCTGTTTACATGTTTAATAGAGCAGTGATGGGTAGTTTCGGAAAAAAAACATTTTTTGTCACAAATGTGGCTGAATCGTGACTTTCGTTCTGACGCCATCACAAAATTCATAGACTATTTTGTCTAGCAACAAGTCTTGGTTACACTTACATTTAGTCAAAGATAGCTACATTACATGTACATGTAGTAAAGAAAGTTGTACATTACACATATAAAAATGTATATTACTTATATTACAAATATTATACATAAAAATACTTTCAGTATATTGTTATTATACAGTTTTTTCCTTATTCATTGTACAAAATTTCATTGTTGGTTGTACAATAAATGTAGCCATCTTGGTACATATGCATATAGCCAAGAATTTACATTTGTCTAGAGTCGCACAATTGTGAGGCTAAATTTGACCCCAACCTGACCAATTGTCTTATATTTTAGAATTATATTTTTCTTAAAGTTTTTAGTAAACGTAATGTATTTGGAAAAAATATATTTAGTATATAACATAGTAGTAGGTTACATTACCTTTCTAGAATAGAAGGAGTATATATTCACTTTAAATTCTTTCTTAAATAAGGTAGAAAAAAAAGAACAAATTATACTATTTGTTAAACATGAGTAAATATCTATGAAGTACTACTACTAGGTGGTGGTAGAAAAAGAATATCAAGTGGATGAATTAGTTGTCGTTAATTTCAGTGTAATCTCATTAATATATCGAAAACCAACAACATTAATTAATGGTGTCAATTCAACTTAACTCTTTGAATGTAGAGTCATCTAATTAATTAACTAAAGTCCATTGAGTTTCATCTCGCGATCCCTCTCTTGCTCTTCCCTAGACAGTCTAAGAACTCAGATCGATCGATCGTTTGGTCGACAATTTCATTCCTTACTGTACAAGCAAACCTCGAAAAAAATGTGGATTAATCTCTGTTACATCAACTGCAGCAGACGTCACAGCTAACGATGAGTATGAATTACATTAGTATAATCTTCACAATACTAATAGTATTAGCTGCTGCAGGTTCAAGAAAAGAGGTGGTTGAAGGGTCACAACCGACCACCATCTTTAGCCGTAGTGATTATGTGTATTCAGATGTTGACGAAGAATCATCATCGGTGTCATTGTGGTTGACCATTCTGGTAGTTCAGGAGATTTTCAGTCTGTTCAATCAGCTATTGATTCAGTTCCGGATAATAATTTGAAGTGGATCACTATTCATGTTAAAGAGGGAACTTACTCGTGAGTGTTTGTTTAGTTTTTCATCTTCTTCTTGTGAACAGTTGAGTATTAATTGGGTACAGTTAGTAGTTTCTTTGGTTTGATTTACATCTTGTGTTGTGTTTGATGAATACCCAGAGAGAAAATCACTGTTCCTGCTGAGAAAACTCGGATTGTTCTACAAGGTGAAGGAGCAAACGTAACATGGATTGTGTGGGGAGATTACTCAGACACTGCACACAGTGCGACTTCAGTACTTTTGCGATCATTTGTAGCACGAGACATCAGTTTTATGGTAACAAATATTCATTCATTTTCACTTGTTGATCATTCATTCATTTTAGTATCAGAAATGCGCAGCTTGTGCATGCAGAATACGTATAACTTCCCGCAGGAAACGTGTGAGGAGTAATCCCAATCAGTATGATGATACGGCTAGACTGCAAGCTGTTGCGACTAGAGTCTCCGGTAACCAGTCGGTGTTTTTACCGGTGTGGGTTTTACGGTTACAGGATACTCTGTGGGATGATACCGGCAGCCATTACTTTAAAAAATGTAGATTGAGGGTGCGGTTGATTTCATATTCGGGGCTGGACAGTCCATTTACGAGGTGATGGATCTTCTTTACACAATTATATAGCTACTTTAATAATTTAGTACAGAATAATTGATTAAAAACCCTAATAACGCAGGAGTGCTGGTTACAAGCTAATTCAGCGATTCTGGGTCCACTCCCTGGAATCATAACAGCACAAGGAAGGAAGAGAGCAGAGATCCAAATGGTTTCGTCTTCAAATGGTGTCAAATTCATGGGACTTCAATGACTTACTTGGGTAGAGCTTGGAGGCCATACTCACGGGTGTTGTTTTATCAAACTTATATGGATGATATTATAGTTCCTCAAGGTTGGGTTGCTTGGACAGCCATGGGTAAAGAGTGAGTTAATTACATATACGTATAATATATATTATAAGTAAACTCTAGCTTTCACTGATTTATTCTAAAACAATTCAGGTATCAGCTGACATATGCGGAGATTGAATGCAAAGGGCCGGGAGCTAACTCAACCGGGCGAGACAAATGGGTGATACTTAAAACCAACGAAGAGCTTTCAAGAATGGCGAATCTTAGCTTCATTGACGAAGACGGATGGACTAAACCCTTTTCTGATAAGGATTACGGATTGCTTTCGTAATCATTGGAAAGCACATCCTCCAAATGTTTTAGCTTGCCATATATCATGGAAGTGTTGCGGTACTCTATCGATAGATTCAAATTTATGCCCCATAACTAGTTATTTACAAACGAGTCATGCATATTGTTTCTCCACCCATGAAATTAACCACGGTGGAAGATTTACATTTAAATTGCTTAATTTTTGCTAGGGGATTCACAATAAAAGAATTAGATTTACTAATTAAATTGCTTAATTTATCTCCATTTTGTTGGTTTCTCTTTGTGATGAAGGCATCATCGGATCACCACATATATATCTTGCTCTTCTTTCATCAGACTTAAGCCTAATTAAACTTAGAATAACAAGTTCAAACTTGCACATCCGAGGTGGAGATGAAGAGTAAGGGATGGAAGATCCCGGGTTTGAATCCTCCTAACTCCACTTTCTCAACCAAGCCTGTCACATGGGGCTTGCCTTGTGTGATTTACCCGATTGGCGTGGATTGCAGGCGTTGTCTTTAACTAAACTAGCTTTACTCCAAACAAGACACCTATATGACTAGTAGTACATAGTGTTTGGACTGTTATAATGTTTACAAATGCAGCCTAAAATCTATAAATCAGTCCAGTATGTAGTAGCCCTCTGTTTAAATATCATACAATCACCTAAAACAAACATTGAAGAATACACAAGATATTTTCCTCTTCCATATTGTTCTATCGATTTCCTCTTTGCTACTCATTTATGGTATCAGAGCCATTCTATGGCTATCGCCCGTCTTTTCTCTGTCTATTCCTTCTCAATCTATTGTTCTCTGATGGCGGACGATCACTCCATCTCTGGTGGGAATGCTGGTGTTGGATCAGGCAATGGCGGTACCGGATCCAGAGTTTTTGGTACTTAACCTTCTGCTTCTGCACAAATCATAACATCTCCTCCGTCAATTTCATCCACAACCACAAATTAGTCACGTTAAAGCAAGACAACTTCGGCATTTGGCAAGGGGTGATTATTTCCTTCTTAAAAGGTAATGATTTGTACAAGTTCGTGGATGGATCTTACCCTTGTCCAGCCCCTACTCTAGATCCATCTAATAGTGAGATTTTAAAGTGGACACAGTTAGATCAGTTGGTTCTAACTATATTTTTGCATCCTTGACTGATGCCAACATCGGCCAAGTTATTGACATCAAACTGCATCTAAAGCTTAGGACCTAAATGAAACCTTTGTCTCACAAACAAATGCTCAAATAGTACAGTTGCATTTACAGCTTGCATCAATAGAAAAATAACCTACTAAGAATATCACTTCCTATTATAACCGTGCTAGGGTCTAGTTGATTCTTTGGCTATTATTGAACACACTGTTTCTCATAGAGAATTTCAAAAGTATGTATTGAAAAAGCTGCCACATGAATACAGTGCTCTAGTTTTGAATGGTCTCCCAAGAACTGATGCTTGCACTCCTAGTTAGTTGTATAATTTCATGTTGTCCACTCAATTTAATTTCATGTTGTCCACTCAGTGTTGGCTTCAACAACAATAAAAACAACTTCCTATATCCTTCGATGCTACAACCACATCTTCCTTTGAGGGAAGAGGAAACCACAGCATAATGGTCGTGGCAAGTATATAATTCCAACAAAGGAAAAGGAAGAGGTTATTCCTATGCTACTTCCTAACCATTTTACACCCCCATCCAACTATGCCACAAAACATCACTATAAAATCTGAACCTAGACCTCAATGCCAAATTTGTCGTAAGGATGGTCATGAGTCTGCTTCATGTCACCACCGCTTTAATTATTCCTATCAGCCCCAACCCCTGCCTCTATGCAAGCTAATGCCACTGCTACTACTACTTTTCCAGCCCTGGAGTGGATGCCCGACACTGTTATCTCTTACCACTTTGTTGGAGATTTCTTGAAGCTGAATCTTAGTGCTTCTGACTATAGAAAGAGAGGTACTGTTGCCCTGGGTGATGGATCATCTCTCAATATCCAACATCAGGGTACCGGTTCCTTAACTATTGTTGATAAACATTACTTGCTTAATGATGTGTTACATGTTCCTAGCCTCAATAAGCAACTAATATTCGTGAGTAAATTCTGTCAAGACAGTGGTACTTACTATGAGTTTTACTCAAATCACGTTTCTCTTGAAGGATTTACAAACACAAGAGGTTCTTATCAAGGAGACAACTAAGGATGGTGTGTACATTTTTTCCTCTGCTCCAACCTCTACTAGCAGAGATGCACATCAACTTCACTACACGATTGTTGCTCCCTCTTTCATATGCATGCTCGACTTGGCCATCCTAGTGATGTTGTTACCAATAATGAATTGGTACAGCCTGTTGTAAGGGCAAACTTCATGCTCCTACATTACTCATCAAATTATGTTTCTTCTAGATTTTTGTAACTGCTATTCCTGAACTTATGGGGACCAACTTATTTTATTTCGAAGGATGGTTTTTGTTATTTCCTTATTATTGTTGATGATTGCTCTTGGTACATATGGTTATATCCCTTAAAAAAAAACAAATCATATGTTGTTGTTATATTTCTTATTCTCTGCACCTTAGTTAATAACTAGTTTGAAAAAATGATCAAGGAAATTCAAACAGACAAAAGAGGTGAAATCAGGGCTCTACAAGCCTATCTACAACAGAAAGGAATGCACCACATGTATACCTGTCCTCACTCACACCAGCAGAATGATTCAGTTGAAAGTAAGATCAGGTTTGTTGTGGATAAGGGTTTGTGCCTTCTTTCACAAGCTACTATGCCCTTAAGCTTCTGGTCCTATGCTTTTAAAACAATAACATACCTTATGAATCGAACCCCACCCAAAGAAATTAATTTCCAGACACCTTAGTCTCTTCTTCACTACAAAAACCCCACCTACACTCATCTCAAAATCTTTGGCTGTTGTTGCTGGTCAAATACTAGACCTTTTAACTCTTCTAAACTTTCCTACAGATCCATTTTCATCTTTCTCGGTTACTCTGATAATTCCACTGGATACTTGTGTTTGGATCTCACTACCCAAAGAATGTATATCTCTCGGGATGTGAGATTTCAAGAAACATTCCTTTTTCCTTACCCTAGCTGCTTCTCCATCTTCTCCAAACATAACCACTCCACCTATTTTGAACCTTATCATACCTCTCGTGCCAAATGCTTACATAGGTCTCTCCTCACACACTATTAGTGCACCATCATCTGTTTATGCCTCTTATTAATCACCTTATTCACAAAATCAACCATCCCTCACTAGCTCCACATCAGTACCACCCAAAACTCCATTCCTCTCATGCCAATGATATATGGGTCTATCATCTCCATTAAAATCACCGCATTGATCTCTCTTTGCCACTCATTTTCATCCAGCCCTACCTAGTTGTCAGGATCATAAAGTGAGTCCTATAACCTCTGGACTAATAGTGGCTAGGCTGCTCACAGAGATGAAAAATCCCTTTATGACTGGTCTCCAACGGTTGCCCGACAGGTTGTCTACCATTCCAGGAGGGTCTCCTTGGGTAATCTGGTTTAGCTTCTAACACAACAAGTTTATCTTTTAGTTTAACCAGGTCATTTTCAGCGTTGTTAAGTGAGACTATAAGTTCGACATTTCTGGTTGTTCTTCCAATATTTGTAGTTTTTTCCATTGGATAGTTGTGGTCGATTTGAAGCTGCACCTTCCTCAGATGCCAGTATACCAAAATAAGTCATAGATCTTCTCTCAGAGTAGTTAACTCCTCAGAAGAGACCTGTTCTGATACCATGTGTAACTGACACTACAACACATCTATGATATGTCACAGACGTGTCTCGCAGACGAGGACTAACATCCCACAATTGAGTAACATAAGGATGGTAGAAGTGTGCAAGTACTTTAACTGAAAAATCATTCGATTGAGAATTAACCCTCGCAATTCACTCAATCTCCCTCCGCCCAAACTATGGACTCTAAGATAGTTTATGACTTACCACCGAAGCCCTTCTACCCTGGTCGACTTACGACCAACAGTCTCCCAACATCCCTCAACTGCTCCAGACTATCCTAGTTACCCTGTGATCTCAACTTATGACTTCACACTCCACTCGCTCACACTACTGCTCACTCTTATAAGACTTACTCACTCAATGAGACTGAAGCTAATACTTCAGCTCAACTCTGTAAATCTTTAAGCTCTCTAATCTTTATCTCGCAAATGAATATTCCACAACCTTACATTGCAAATGAGTTCCAATTTGCTTATACAGAAACTTAAGTTATTCTAGCTTATTTGTAGACTCCATCTGACTTCATCAGCTACTTGGAAATCATTGCTTGCCATTAGTTGAGCACCTGCCCATCTTTACACTTAAGCAACACGTGGAAGACTCCCATTGGTCACCCTAGAGGTGATTGTGGGCATCTGCCATAAGTTGTTCCTCAACTATCTTGTGCAAGTTGGCAACTCAACTGTCTTCACTTGAAGGATTCAGCTATTGTCTCCAACAATAATCACCTGAAGATGTAGACTTGTAGGTAATATATGAACGTTTCTCACTAGCTAGCCGATAGGTAGTTGTAGGCTCAAGTTTGCACTTGACTTCCGCAAGTTGTCATGGTCAGTTGCTGATCCTTTAGTTGCTTTCCAAGAAGTTTTCAAGTGATGATTGCATCTTCCAAGTGGTATAATTCATCAGCCACATCATCAGCTCCGGTATTTAATGTGTGTCTTCTTGTGAGATTTGCCCTGAGCACTTGTGGATATGTGCCCGACATGTTGGGCACCAATCAAACAATAAGAATTCACTTGTAAACAAACGATTATGATAATCCTTGGTCCTGAAACACTTAAAACAAACATTAAATCCAACAGGGAAGGTCTTGTTCTCACATTTTCCACATTGTTCTATCAATTTCCCCTTTGCTACTCAACTAGTGACTGCACTTCATGACATTTATACAGCTCAATATAGTGCAAAAGGCCAGTATCATCTATGCTTTGCTTATTGAGGTACTGAATCAATTAGTAATTTATATAATAAAGCTCAACATATATTTTCATCTCTTGCGTTTACTGTTCATCAAGCTAGGTTGGAACTACGCCATTAGTCTCCTCCCATTGCGAAGAATATTAATTCATTACGTTGAAATTTGCTCATCCGGTGATGACTTCTCTTTACATCTTTTATTGAATTCATTTGTGTTAATATTTTGGGCTTTTATAACAGAGATGATTTTTTTCCAGCAAATTGATAGTTGAGATTTTGATCAGATTTGGGGGAAAGGAAAAAGTTTGTAAGTTGCCTTGGCTGACTAGTGATCACCAAAAATATCAGTGGGAAAAGGTTAACTCGTGAATCACAAGTTTACGAACTTTTTTCTTAGGTAAAGAGACGAGTTTACGAACTGTTACTAAAGTAAAGCGATATTTTATCCTTTTAGTTAGAAAGATGGTTTTTTTTTGTTTTTGATAATTTGGGCTTAGAGCCATTTTATTAATAAAAGGTGGATGAGTTAGAGTTGGGCCTTATTAAAACTTCCCTAAGCAAAAACCCCATGGGAAAAAACTTAAGCTGAAAAAATAGTACCCACCACATCCAATTACAAACCTAGGTGACATACTAATATCATAGAAGAGAAATGAAACAGTAGCTTGCCACTAGTACAAAAAGCGCCTATTTCGGCGGTTGTTTGGGCCTATTTCAGTGGTTGTACAACCGCCGTAATGAAACCTATTTCGGTGGTTGTTAGCTAAAAACCGCCGAGATAGACCCGTGTTAGAACAAAAAAAACACACCTATTTCGGCGGTTGTTAGCTAACAACCGCCGAAATAGGTCCTTTTTTTAAAAAAAAATCGATTTTTGTGTTGTCTTCAACCTCGCAGCAGTTCCAATGATTTTCGACAGAGGCACAAACACGAGCGCAGAGCATGTATGTGCGCCTGCAAGTTTGAGTATATTACTGGTTTGCAATGAATTGCTTCAGTTTGAGTATATTACCGGTTCGTCAGTTAGGGTTGTGAAACTACCGTGAGAGTATGAACACAAGCGCAGAGCATGTATGTTCGCCTACAAAATTACCGTGAGATAAGAAGATGAAGAGAGGGGTAAGTATAGCATGTTTGTTCGCCAGTAAGGGTTGCAACTTTACCGTGAGAAAAAAGATGAAGAGAGGAGCGCCGAGCATGTTTATTCGCCGGTTTGGGTTGTGAAATCACCATGAGAGAAGAAGAGAGGAGAACACCACATGTGTATTCGCCAGTTAGGGATGCAAAATACAGTGAGAGAAGAGAGGATGCGAAATTTAAGCGGCATTTCAAAATTTTCAGAAAAAAAAAATCCCACAACCGCCGAAATAGGGCTCCGAGATTTCTAGTGTCTGGAAAAAGACACCTATTTCGGAGCCCTATTTCAGCGGATGTCTCTACAACCGCCGAAATAGGGGCGTCGAAATAGGTGTTTTTTGTACTAGTGCATGTATCGGCATGTCCTAACTTAACACCCTTCTCAGGATACTAGAAGTAATCCTTAAGGGATGTCGAACCTACAAAAATACCGCAAGAGAGAGGGATATCCTTCCACCAGCATTTTGTCCATATTCAAACTCCCAACTTGATCTGGATCACAATCTTTGCAACGTTTAGAGTTTCAGCTCTAAAGATTACGTTGTTTTCGGTGTAACCAAATATAGTAGACTCCGTAGCACAGTGACGACTTCCATACCCTTCTTGCCTTGCTACCAATCGACTGGGCAAACCAATCTTGATAAATTTGTGCAATTAACTCCTTGAATGTGAATGGTATGTTCCACTAACGAAGGATGAGGTTCCATACTTCAACAATTTTTGGACATAAGAATAAAACATGCTCCAGCTTCTCCATGACTCTCATGCACCATGGGCATAAGAGATAGTCTAGGGGTTCCATTCGGTTCGGTTAATTCGGTTATAACAAAAAACCGAATTTTTTTTGTTTTTTTAACCTTTTTTAAAATTTCGGTTTTTGGTTAACCGAATTTTATTTCGGTTCGTTTTGGTTATTGAAGAGAATATTTCGGTTAACCAAATAACCGAAATATTTTTTAAAATTAAATTTAAATATATAAATATTAATGAAATTATAATTTTTCTTTCAAAAATTTCGGTTAACCGAATTTATTACGGTTAACCGCTACCAATTCGGTTTCCGGTTCGGTTTTCGGTTATTAAGTAGAAAAAAATTCAGTTTTCGGTTCGTTTTCGGTTTTCGGTTACTAAGTAGAAAAAAATCCGGTTTTCGGTTATTTCGGTTTTCGGTTAATTCAGTTTTTGAGCTGAATTTCGGTTAATTCGATTATTACCGAAATAACCGAAAACCGATTTTTTTTTCAAAATTCAGTTTTGGTTAACCGAAATAACCGAATGGACACCTACATGGGTCCACTTGACCCTTGTGGATCTTAGTTTCTCCACCTGTGTCATATTGTCATATGTACAAAATAGCCAAAAAATAAAATAAAACAACTGTAAATATGCTATGCTGGTGGAGACGGGAAATAATTTGGTCCAAAACAAATCCACAAAGAATCACCTTATACTATAATGTCCCACACTAATTTTCCTGAATTATGAGTTCTGGCGGTCCCACAATTGTCACAGCACAGCGGGTATCATATGCCCCCACCGCCATCACAGAATGCCGCTGCATGCTCAAGTTATAGATTGTGAAGTGGATCTGATTGGCGAATTACCTTATCCAACCACATCTACCCATCAGATAAACTTAGATTTCGCTAGTCCTACGTGGCACCTCTCACCTCCCAACTTTTGATATTTCATATTCCCACACAACCCTCGACGCTTTGAAATCCATTCTCCTCCACGGATCACACACATACAAACCACACTCCTCTCTCTCAGCTGTCTCACCACAACTTTCAACTAGACTTTACAGAATAATCTCTATATTCATCACTACGCCATGGCAACCGCGTCCGCAGCCAGTGCGATCGCGAGCTCTACTTTCCTTACTGGTGGTAAGAGGATAAGTGGTCAGTCTTTACTGTTAGGTGCTGCTGCTGCGGGCATTAATGTATTCAGCAGCGGTAGAGTGAGCAGTACTTCTTCAACTAGGAGACTAGTTATCGCCGCTGCCGCAGCTTCTAAGAAGTCATGGATTCCGGCTGTTAAAGGTGGCGGTAACTTAATTGATCCGGAATGGCTCGATGGCTCGTAAGTCAACCCTCCTTTTTCTCTATTTCATGGTTGATTCCATGGAGAAGAAAGCTATCATTTTATCTCCTTTAAATATTCCAACTCATGATTTAACTTTGAATTACACAGTCTTCCTGGAGATTTTGGATTCGACCCACTCGGTCTGGAAAGGACCCAGCTTTCCTGAAATGGTACAGAGAGGCGGAGCTGATCCACGGAAGGTGGGCAATGGCAGCAGTAGTTGGAATCTTCGTCGGTCAAGCATGGAGCGGAGTGCCATGGTTTGAAGCTGGAGCACAACCAGGAGCGATGGCTCCATTCTCGTTCGGGTCATTGTTGGGTACCCAGTTGCTACTCATGGGATGGGTTGAGAGCAAGAGATGGTTGATTTTTTCAACCCGGATTCCCAATCGGTCGAGTGGGCTACCCCTTGGTCTAGAACTTCTGATAACTTCGCCAACGCTACCGGCGATCAGGTTACCCGGTGGAAAATTCTTTGACCGTTAGGTCTAGCTGGAACTATCAATAATGGGGTTTATATTCCTGATACTGAGAAGCTTGAGAGGTTGAAGCTTGCGGAAATTAAACATGCTAGGATTGCTATGTTGGCTATGCTTACGTTTTACTTTGAGGCTGGTCAAGGGAAAACCCCTCTTGGTGCTCTTGGGTTGTAAAAAGATTGTTAAATAATATTAACTGAAATTATATATGCTAGCCTTGTGTGTGTGTGATATATAGTTTATTACATCTTTGCTGGCCTTTCATTTTTTTTTTTTGATAGGTGGGGTAGGTTTTGAACCTTGGACCTTTGGTTCGAGGACACCACTCCTCTACCGACCAAGCCACGAGGGCTTTCATAACTTTAGCATAATGATCAACGTTGATACAAGTAATCTCCATTTAAGCGACACATTATTTTATTAAGTAATCTTCTTCTACACCTAGCATTGCCTTGAGAACAGACCCTTACAAGCATAACATAAGTTATACTATAATTTGGACCTTCTATTTAGTTAGAAGACAACATAAAGAATCCTTATAAGTTTAATAGTTGGGTAAACGTTACATCAAAATAACAACAACCCAAATTGATTCCTCGTTCATTTTTGCCGCATTCCTCCCCCCTTTTCTCTAAGGTATCCATGGCAAAACCACCCTTGAGCCTTTGATCATGCATCTGCTTCATCTATCCCTTTTCTTGTTCTCATTGTCTCTCCACTTCCACAAACATTAATGGTGATAACGAAACTGGGGCTTCACTATCATAACCCAGATAGAGCTTGAATAAGACAGACTTTCAAGAGTCAAGATGCCAATAGGTGTTCTCTCAGATAAATGTATAGACCTTAATTCATTCACTTTTTCATGGAATTTCAAATTTTAATTCATGGTTATTGTTAAAGAATGACCAAACTTGGAAGGTTAATACTCGATTTCCTCATTTCTAAATATCGTGACTTATTGTTTATGTTTTTTCTTTGTTCGATCTATATCTACTACACTGAGTATCCTTCCTATGCTTTGGTATCTTTTGGTTATGTAATATCCGCATCAAAGACACACAGTCTATTAAAGAATCCCAAAGTAATTACTAATTGTTAAAAAAAATCACTCACCAACCACTAAGGAATGAATTAATATCCCTTACCAATTACGGACAAGTGGAAATAATTTACAAGCAATTAATAACAAATATAATAATCCGTAAATAAAAGGTAGGATTTCATTTAAACAATTTAACAAGTAATAATTACGTTACTAATTACTTAATTTTTTTCATCCGTAATTAACAAGGTTTATAATTTCCCTCAGTAACTTGTTAAGATAGATTATGTATGATATAGATACTGGAATATTTAGTAAGCCTTATATATGTTTCAAAACAAACATGTGTTGAAAAAAAAATGTTCCGAACAAACCAAGACATCCGATCAATTGCGACTTAGAAAACAAAGGAATAAGTGCATCCCTTGTTAATCTTCTGCTTCTCCCCTCATCTTCCTCTAAAATCACAAATGTGTTCCCTGCTTGGGGCGTTCGACAATCCAAATGGCATAACTGTGAACTCGTAGTGTCCGTAGCATTCGAAAAGCTGTCTTCTCAATGTCTTCGTCAGCTATCCGTATCTGGTGGTATCCTGATCTCAGATCAATCTTCGAGAAAACCGTAGCGCCTCTTAACTAGTCGAACAAATCATCAATCCGTGGTAACGGGTACTTATTCTTCACTGTGACAGCATTAAGCTCCCTGTAGTCGATGCATAGTCGCATGCTACCATCCTACTTCTTCACGAACAAAACTGGTGCTCCCCATGATGATGCACTCGGTCTGATATAACCTTTATCAAGTAGATCTTCTAACTGGATTTTCAGCTCCTTCATTTCCGCTGGTGCCATTCTGTACGGTGCTTTAGCAATAGGTCTGTGCCTGTTAATAAGTCGATGGAGAACTCCACATCTCTCTTGGGGGGCATCCTGGTAATTCTTCTGGAATAAGTCTGGAAATCTGAAACGACTGTATGTTTGACTGTGTCTTCTCCTCCTGCCTCATGTCTTGGACATAACACAAATAGACTGGTGTCCCTTCTTCACCTTCTTCATCAATGTGATAGCAGATACTAGCTTGAAGGTAGGCTCTTTTGGAATACTGCGATATGAAACTGTCTTGCCCTTCGGGCTCTTCAGTAATAATCTATGCTCTGCGCAATGTATTCGTCCCTTGTACTTCTGCAGCCAATCCATGCCCATGATGATATCAAATCCTAAATTATCCAGCTCAATTAAGTCCGCGTGAAACTCTTCATCCATGATGTCAATTTGAACTCCCTTGTGTAGTTTCGTGCACCTCACTCTCTCCTTCGTCGGTAACGTGACTAGGAAATCTGAGAGAGTTCAGGGGTTGTCTCTAACTTCCTTGCTGATGTAGAGGATATAAAGGAGTGAGTCGCTCCTGAATCGAACAGTATCGATGCACTTACGCCATTTACTGTAAAGGTTCCCATGATAACATTCCCCTTATCCTTAGCCTCGGTCTTGTCCAATACATTCAGCATGCTCCTCCATTTGACTCGAGGCCTGGGTCAACAATTCGTAAGATAGTGCATGTCTCAAAGGTATTAAAATGCCATTCATTAATTCAGCGATTCTCACATACAAGCTCCATAATTACATCAATATTGCCTAAATGTCAAATTTAACCGTCCAGGTTTTAAATGGGTAATGTTTACTAAGGTTGACGGGGCTGTGTTCAACCTAATGCTCTTAATCCCATGGTATACTAATCTTGATTCTCCACCAAATATCAATACATCTCCTGACTTCAAAATAATCTTTCTCGCCTTGTCCATCCTCTTCTGATCACCGTATAAAAACTCAGCATCGTCTCCTATGGAAAATGATACAACTTGTATTCCTTTGGTAATTGACTCTGATGTCCATCTCGGTCCTGATGTAACCCAAGTTTTCCCCCTTTTTCATAGAAGTTTGCAATGCAAATATCTGCTTTCATGTCTGGTATTGGGTTGGTCTCTAATTGTTGTGCAGTCTTGACCACTTCTGCCACCAAAGTTTGGAAACTATCGGGTATCCTAGGAACTCGTGTTCCATCTATCTTTCTTACTTCACTATACAACCTAGTTTGTGGATCCCAACCCTTACCCATACACATCATAAATAATTTAAGTTTTGACCCACTACCATATTCTGGAGTGTAAAATCCTCCAAGGCCTATTCCCAGGGTTCTACATTCATTTACAATGGCTATTTGTTCATCTAAATTTAAATATTGCTTGAGTAGGATCATACCGGGTCGAAGTACTTGGCATTCTTTCTCTGGATATTCCCGACCTTCGCTCATAGGCTCAGGTGATCTCGGGCTCATAGGTACGGGATAACAAATGTCGAAACATCCTATTAGGTGAGAGATTTCCTAAATTAGGTCTCTCTAGATTTTATTTCACACAAAACACATACAAGTCTTTTCGACTGAACAACTGTAAACACACATTCATAGCATCATGCTCTTGATCTAAGTTCTAGGCTTACCGGTTTCGCGCTGAGCACTAGCCTCAGCGCCCGAAGTTCCCACTGTATACAGGGTGTTTCTACTCGGCACTATCTCCTTCCCCTTCTGACTCCCGGATGAGGATGGCTGTCCTCCCGGTCCCCTAGTATAGGTGTTAGTCTGTGGTGCCTGACCTCCTCTGGGTCCTCCAGTCTCTGTAGCTGGTGGCCTCTGTGAACCTCTCGACCCCTTGTATGTTCTACTTGCTGGGTTGGAAAAACACTCGAACTCCCTATGGCCTTCTTTCTTGCAATATCGACACTCCACCTTCCTCCCTGCGCAGTCTACTCCTGGATGATCACCTCCACAACGCTTACATAGTAGTGGCGCTGGGTTGGCTTATTGCCTATTGTTTATACAACCTGTTTTAGTAAAGGTAGTTAATAAATGTTTGGTTAAATGTGAGGTGGGCATCCTTACCCCTAGGCGGTGCCGATCTAAGCGGTTGTGCATCAATGGCTGGGCCGGTCAGACGAGGGACCTGCTCCTTCGTCTTCTGACCATGGAAGTCCTTCCGCCCCTTTTTCTTGTCAAAGAATCTCCTGTTGCAGGTTTAGGTTAGTGACCAAGCTAAGTGTAGGCAATATATAGGTACTTCTCATCAAGTAAAGGTTTCTTACTTCCCCTTCTTGTAGAATCCGCCAGATGTGGCTCCCTCATCTTCTCCCTCATTGTTCTTCCTCTTCTTTCCCTGGGCCTCCTCCCTGGACTGTAGCATTAATTCAGTTGCTGATGCTGCGTCATAGCACTCTTGAATGGTAGTAAAGCGTATTGCTCCCATGGCACTCTGGATACGAAATTGCAAACCTCCCCTAAATTTCTGAATCTTCACAACGTCGGAGTAGTCGACCCCTGGAATATAGTCAAGCAGGCTGATAAATCGTGTGTAGTACTGGTCGACTGTTTGGCTTCCCTGGATTAAGGTCTCAAACTCTTGCCTTTTTCTTTGCTTCAAATGTTCGGGGTAGTACTTCGCCCGTAACACTTCTACGAACGCCGTCCACCCGAAGTCTGGTGTAGCTCAATGGTGGCCCTCCACTGACCGCCACCAAGTATCAGCTCCATCCTTCAAGTTGTATGCGGCGATGTCGACCTTCTGGTCCTCTGGAACTTAACGGCCCTGAAAGCTTTCTGGTGTTCTACGACAAACTTCTCCAGTGCGGCGGGGTCTGGTTACCCTGAGTAAGTCGGTACCCTTGCGTCAGCAACGCTCTTCAACCAATTGGTCTCCTTGGGCTGTGGCGGGGGGGGGGGGGGGGGTATGGCTCCCGCAACTTGAGCTCCTAGTTGTGTGGCAAGGCTGCCATGGCCTCTGCTAGGCCTGGTATTTCCGGGACATCTGCTGGTGCAGCTCCACCTCGTCCTCCTCTGCCGTCTCCGCGTGGTCTTCCGACTCCAGACATCTATAGTATAGTACACTATTATTACTACTCGGTGCTACACCGTAATACACACACAATCACAAACAAGTAATAAAGCTAACTACTAGCAAATAAACTGTCCCTAGGGTTTTTCTTTTCTAAGTCACGAGTCCTCGCAGACGTTTCCCGTTATCCCAGTATTCCTATGCTCATTGTTTTTGACTCAGTATCCTTCATCAGAGCGGTACTCCCGCTCTGATACCACTTTTGTAACACCCCTAATCCTAAACCTGTACTAGCGTCGCATGTCGTAGCATAAATAATATAAGTTCGCAGCGGAAAATAAAACTAACTATCCTTGGTGTTACACGCCGTTACCCACCCTTGTGAGCAACAAGGCATCATTCTCTATCCATCCACATCAACTACTCAACGCTGTGATGAACAGATACTGAGCACCCTAATTATTACAGACCAAATCCAAACTAGATGAGCAACTAAATGAAATACAACAATCTCCAAAATATAGTACATAAATAAACTACAAAGTGTTTATTAAAACACAGCAGCTACCCTGTTCCCCGCACTCCGGCTTGTGTCTTCTTCAGTGACCTGAAATGTTTGGCCCATTGAAGGGCTCAACAATCGAAATGCTGGTATGCTAAATGTAGTCCTAAGTCATCTAGATTCCTTAAGTCGTTTTAGCCATCTTGATATTAGATTCATTACAAGATAATCCGGTTTACAAGAATAACAGTAATACTGTAGACATTGAACGATCACATAACAATTCACCTGCAAACATTAGTGCATAATAACACACAACCACCAATAATCAACACCAACAATCCCCCAATCACCAAACAAGGTAAACATATTTAAAACAACTGTTCTTGTTAGTAGGTCACATGACCCTTATCCTTTTAAACCAACCATTTAACCTTTCCAATTAATTTCACCTCAGGCGTCCTGTCAAGACAACCCTTAATAATCTTTGATAATGGACAGTGTGTCCCCTGGGTTCCAAAGGAACCGTTACCAGCTGACCTTAAGGCCCTGGATAATATTTGACCGATCCGGTCGAACCTGTGCACCAACGGTAGTGCCCTCCGCCATCCCCGAATGTGGCTGATGGATTCCCTTGAGTGACTCCCCATTGAAGTCTCTCGTAGTGATCACTATGCGCAACCAGAAAGTCAAAACAGTCTGGATTCCTCTCTTTATAAGTTAGCCTTTTAATCAGTGGTACAATAACCAATACTTGAATTAAGACTATACAGTTGACCAACAGTTAGGTTCAATAATACCTAAAGGTCAGTTAGTCTTGTTCCAATTTAGATGTATAAACTTTCAGTCATAAGACGTTCGCGTATAAATAAAACGCAACAGTGTTGAGCAATACAGTATACAAACAATATACATAAAATCACAGATAACGCTCTTAGACAATTAACACATAATGTCTGGACCTTAGGATAATTCTTAGGACATTCAGACCACACAATTAACATACCGTTCACCGGGATAACAGCTAGCTTGACAATTCTTGCTCTAGTAATTCTTTCCCGTACGCTGTTGTTTATACATGCAATAACGTGTATTATTAATATGACTGTCCACTAAATATTACAGTACAGTCATCATAGAGTTTATATTTGTAGTATACTAACTCCGTATGTACTTTATTTTCCCCTGTTAATTAACAGTGGTTCTAGATAACCTAACAGTTCATTATTTTATGTGGAGTTCACAAGTGATAATGAATTTCCATTATACGGTATATCCTTATCTCATTATTTATATACTCATAATTATTTCCACTTATTCCTTATATCATATTATTTGGTTATTTATATTATAACCACCTTTATTTTATAACTTTATATTATACTCCATAATATGCCATAATTCATAGTTTCTAATTCCTTTCTTTTATTAAATTACAACACCATCCCTATTAATTCGGTATTTATATTTTATACCCAATAACTTTTATAAATTACCAAATAATCATATAACTTTTATAATTTATTAATTAACCACTTTAACATTTCGGAAATTACTAAAATAAATATTCTAATCTTTATAAATTACCAACTGACCACAAGTACTTTTCAGTTTTAATATTAACTTTCATATAATTACATTTTAACCCTTAAAACTTTATATATGTTACATATTAACTTATAAACTATAGTTTTAACATTTAATTATCTTAATACCAAAAGACCCATATATTTTTGCAAATTATATTTCCGCCCCTATTCAAATCGGTTTTTACATATATACTTTTATAAATTACATATTCATCCCAAAACTTTTATAAACTTAATATTTTATGTCATAAATCATTTTAACCCAAAGTTTTTGGTCAACACTTTGACCAAGACTTAA